>CM055354.1:346498-391278 GCA_029228515.1 Populus alba x Populus x berolinensis | reverse complement strand
GTAGAACAAGTAGCAGAAGCATACATGCTCAAGAGGGATCACCCAAAATTCAAAGGCAACTGAATTTCGGCAACCGGGGAATCGAAGTCGGAATGCCGCGAAACTCACCGAGTCAAAGCGTTTCGCCGTTTGCGGAAAGAAGCTGATGTAAACAAGTACAGAAGCATACATGCTCAAGAGGATCACCCAAAATTCAAAGGCAACTGAATTTCGGCAACCGGGGAATCGAAGTCGAATGCCGCGAAACTCACCGAGTCAAAGCGTTTCGCCGTTTGCGGAAAGAAGCTGATGTAGAACAAGTAGCAGAAGCATACATGCTCAAGAGGGATCACCCGAAATTCAAAGGCAACTGAATTTCGGCAACCGGGCATCGAAGTCGGAATGCCGCGAAACTCACCGAGTCAAAGCGTTTCGCCGTTTGCGGAAGAAGTCTGATGTAGAACAAGTAGCAGAAGCATACATGCTCAAGAGGGATCACCCGAAATTCAAAGGCAACTGAATTTCGGCAACCGGGGAATCGAAGTCGAACTGCCGCGAAACTCACCGAGTCAAAGCATTTCGCCGTTTGCGGAAGAAGTGTGATGTCGAACAAGTAGCAGAAGCATACATGCTCAAGTAGGATCGCCCGAAATTCACAGGCAACTGAATTTCGGCAACAGGGGCATCGAAGTCGGAGTGCCACGAAACTCACCGAGTCAAAGCGTTTCACTGTTTGCGAAAGAAGTCTGAAGTAGAACAAGTAGCAGAAGCATACATGCTCAAGAGGGATCACCCGAAATTCAAAGGCAACTGAATTTCGGCAACCGGGGCATCGAAGGCAGAATGCCGCGAAACTCACCGAGTCAAAGCGTTTCGCCGTTTGCGGAAAGAAGTCTGATGTAGAACAAGTAGCAGAAGCATACATGCTCAAGAGGGATCACCCGAAATTCAAAGGCAACTGAATTTCGGCAACCGGGGCATCGAAGTCGGAATGCCGCGAAACTCACCGAGTCAAAGCGTTTCGCCGTTTGCGGAAAGAAGTCTGATGTAGAACAAGTAGCAGAAGCATACATGCTCAAGAGGGATCACCCGAAATTCAAAGGCAACTGAATTTCGGCAACCGGGAATCGAAGTCGAATGCCGCGAAACTCACCGAGTCAAAGCGTTTCGCCGTTTGCGGAAGAAGCTGATGTAGAACAAGTAGCAGAAGCATACATGCTCAAGAGGGATCACCCGAAATTCAAAGGCAACTGAATTTCGGCAACCGGGGAATCAAAGTCGTAATGCCGCGAAACTCACAGAGTCAAAGCGTTTCGCCGTTTGCGGAAGAAGTCTGATGTAGAACAAGTAGCAGATGCATACATGCTCAAGAGGGATCACCCGAAATTCAAAGGCAACTGGATTTCGGCAACCGGGGCATCGAAGTCGGAATGCCGCGAAACTCACCGAGTCAAAGCGTTTCGCCGTTTGCGGAAGAAGTCTGATGTAGAACAAGTAGCAGAAGCATACATGCTCAAGAGGGATCACCCGAAATTCAAAGGCAACTCGATTTCGAAAACCGGGGAATCGAAGTTGGAATGCCGCGAAACTCACCGAGTCAAAGCGTTTCGCCGTTTGCGGAAAAAGTCTGATGTAGAACAAGTAGCAGAAGCATACATGCTCAAGAGGGAACACCCGAAATTCAAAGGCAACTGAATTTCGGCAACCGGGAATCGAAGTCGGAATGCCGCGAAACTCACCGAGTCAAAGCGTTTCGCCGTTTGCGAAAGAAGTCTGATGTAGAACAAGTAGCAGAAGCATACATGCTCAAGAGGGATCACCCGAAATTCAAAGGCAACTGAATTTCGGCAACCGGGGAATCGAAGTCGGAATGCCGCGAAACTCACTTAGTCAAAGCGTTTCGCCGTTTGCGGAAAGAAGGCTGATGTAGAACAAGTAGCAGAAGCATACATGCTCAAGAGGGATCACCCGAAATTCAAAGGCAACTGAATTTCGGCAACCGGGGAATCGAAGTCGGAATGCCGTGAAACTCACCGAGTCAAAGCGTTTCGCCGTTTGCGGAAGAAGTCTGATGTAGAACAAGTAGCAGAAGCATACATGCTCAAGAGGGATCACCCGAAATTCAAAGGCAACTGAATTTCGGCAACCGGGGAATCGAAGTCGGAATGCCGCGAAACTCACCGAGTCAAAGCGTTTCGCCGTTTGCGGAAGAAGCTGATGTAGAACAAGTAGCAGAAGCATACATGCTCAAGAGGGATCACCCGAAATTCAAAGGCAACTGAATTTCGGCAACCGGGGAATCGAAGTCGGAATGCCGCGAAACTCACCGAGTCAAAGCGTTTCGCCGTTTGCGGAAGAAGTCTGATGTAGAACAAGTAGCAGAAGCATACATGCTCAAGAGGGATCACCCGAAATTCAAAGGCAACTGAATTTCGGCAACCGGGAATCGAAGTCGGAATGCCGCGAAACTCACCGAGTCAAAGCGTTTCGCCGTTTGCGGAGAAGTCTGATGTAGAACAAGTAGCAGAAGCATACATGCTCAAGAGGGATCACCCGAAATTCAAAGGCAACTGAATTTCGGCAACCGGGAATCGAAGTCGGAATGCCGCGAAACTCACCGAGTCAAAGCGTTTCGCCGTTTGCGGAAGAAGTCTGATGTAGAACAAGTAGCAGAAGCATACATGCTCAAGAGGGATCACCCGAAATTCAAAGGCAACTGAATTTCGGCAACCGGGAATCGAAGTCGGAATGCCGCGAAACTCACCGAGTCAAAGCGTTTCGCCGTTTGCGGAAGAAGTCTGATGTAGAACAAGTAGCAGAAGCATACATGCTCAAGAGGGATCACCCGAAATTCAAAGGCAACTGAATTTCGGCAACCGGGAATCGAAGTCGGAATGCCGCGAAACTCACCGAGTCAAAGCGTTTCGCCGTTTGCGGAAGAAGGCTGATGTAGAACAAGTAGCAGAAGCATACATGCTCAAGAGGGATCACCCGAAATTCAAAGGCAACTGAATTTCGGCAACCGGGGAATCGAAGTCGGAATGCCGCGAAACTCACCGAGTCAAAGCGTTTCGCCGTTTGCGGAAGAAGTCTGATGTAGAACAAGTAGCAGAAGCATACATGCTCAAGAGGGATCACCCGAAATTCAAAGGCAACTGAATTTCGGCAACCGGGAATCGAAGTCGGAATGCCGCGAAACTCACCGAGTCAAAGCGTTTCGCCGTTTGCGGAAAGAAGTCTGATGTAGAACAAGTAGCAGAAGCATACATGCTCAAGAGGGATCACCCGAAATTCAAAGGCAACTGAATTTCGGCAACCGGGGAATCGAAGTCGGAATGCCGCGAAACTCACCGAGTCAAAGCGTTTCGCCGTTTGCGGAAAGAAGTCTGATGTAGAACAAGTAGCAGAAGCATACATGCTCAAGAGGGATCACCCGAAATTCAAAGGCAACTGAATTTCGGCAACCGGGGATCGAAGTCGGAATGCCGCGAAACTCACCGAGTCAAAGCGTTTCGCCGTTTGCGGAAGAAGTCTGATGTAGAACAAGTAGCAGAAGCATACATGCTCAAGAGGGATCACCCGAAATTCAAAGGCAACTGAATTTCGGCAACCGGGCATCGAAGTCGGAATGCCGCGAAACTCACCGAGTCAAAGCGTTTCGCCGTTTGCGGAAAGAAGTCTGATGTAGAACAAGTAGCAGAAGCATACATGCTCAAGAGGGATCACCCGAAATTCAAAGGCAACTGAATTTCGGCAACCGGGGAATCGAAGTCGGAATGCCGCGAAACTCACCGAGTCAAAGCGTTTCGCCGTTTGCGGAAGAAGTCTGATGTAGAACAAGTAGCAGAAGCATACATGCTCAAGAGGGATCACCCGAAATTCAAAGGCAACTGAATTTCGGCAACCGGGGAATCGAAGTCGGAATGCCGCGAAACTCACCGAGTCAAAGCGTTTCGCCGTTTGCGGAAGAAGTCTGATGTAGAACAAGTAGCAGAAGCATACATGCTCAAGAGGGATCACCCGAAATTCAAAGGCAACTGAATTTCGGCAACCGGGGAATCGAAGTCGGAATGCCGCGAAACTCACCGAGTCAAAGCGTTTCGCCGTTTGCGGAAGAAGTCTGATGTAGAACAAGTAGCAGAAGCATACATGCTCAAGAGGGATCACCCGAAATTCAAAGGCAACTGAATTTCGGCAACCGGGAATCGAAGTCGGAATGCCGCGAAACTCACCGAGTCAAAGCGTTTCGCCGTTTGCGGAAGAAGTCTAATGTAGAACAAGTAGCAGAAGAATACATGCTCAATAGGGGTCACCCGAAATTCAAAGGCAACTGAATTTCGGCAACCAGGGCATCGAAGTCGGAATGCCGCGAAACTCACCGAGTCGAAGCGTTTCACCGTTTGCGAAAGATGTCTGATATAGAACAAGTAGCAGAAGCATACATGCTCAAGAGGGATCACCCGAAATTGAAAGGCAACCGAATTTCGGCAACCGGGGAATCGAAGTTGGAATGCCGCAAAACTAACCTAGTCAAAGCGTTTCGCCGTTTGCGGAAGAAGTCTAATGTAGAACAAGTAGCAGAAGAATACATGCTCAATAGGGATCACCCGAAATTCAAAGGCAACTGAATTTCGGCAACCGGGGCATCGAAGTCGGAATGCCGCGAAACTCACCGAGTCAAAGCGTTTCGCCTTTTGCGAAAGAAGTCTGATGTAGAACAAGTAGCAGAAGCATACATGCTCAAGAGGGATCACCCGAAATTCAAAGGCAACTGAATTTCGGCAACCGGGGCATCGAAGTCGGAATGCCGCGAAACTCACCGAGTCAAAGCGTTTCGCCGTTTGCGGAAGAAGTCTGATGTAGAACAAGTAGCAGAAGCATACATGCTCAAGAGGGATCACCCGAAATTCAAAGGCAACTGAATTTCGGCAACCAGGGCATCAAAGTCGGAATGCCGCGAAACTCACCGAGTCAAAGCGTTTCGCCGTTTGCGGAAGAAGTCTGATGTAGAACAAGTAGCAGAAGCATACATGCTCAAGAGGGATCACCCGAAATTCAAAGGCAACTGAATTTCGGCAACCGGGGCATCGAAGTCGGAATGCCGCGAAACTCACCGAGTCAAAGCGTTTCGCCATTTGCGGAAGAAGTCTGATGTAGACCAAGTAGCAGAAGCATACATGCTCAAGAGGGATCACCCGAAATTCAAAGGCAACTGAATTTCGGCAACCGGGGAATCGAAGTCGGAATGCCGCGAAACTCACCGAGTCAAAGCGTTTCGCCGTTTGCGGAAAGAAGTCTGATGTAGAACAAGTAGCAGAAGCATACATGCTCAAGAGGGA
Organism: Populus alba x Populus x berolinensis; assembly: GCA_029228515.1. Taxonomy (NCBI): domain Eukaryota; kingdom Viridiplantae; phylum Streptophyta; class Magnoliopsida; order Malpighiales; family Salicaceae; genus Populus; species Populus alba x Populus x berolinensis. The sequence goes on along the minus strand of CM055354.1, from coordinate 385,960 downwards.
TCACCCGAAATTCAAAGGCAACTGAATTTCGGCAACCGGGGAATCGAAGTCGGAATGCCGCGAAACTCACCGAGTCAAAGCGTTTCGCCGTTTGCGAAGAAGTCTGATGTAGAACAAGTAGCAGAAGCATACATGCTCAAGAGGGATCACCCGAAATTCAAAGGCAACTGAATTTCGGCAACCGGGAATCGAAGTCGGAATGCCGCGAAACTCACCGAGTCAAAGCGTTTCGCCGTTTGCGGAAGAAGTCTGATGTAGAACAAGTAGCAGAAGCATACATGCTCAAGAGGGATCACCCGAAATTCAAAGGCAACTGAATTTCGGCAACCGGGGAATCGAAGTCGGAATGCCGCGAAACTCACCGAGTCAAAGCGTTTCGCCGTTTGCGGAAGAAGTCTGATGTAGAACAAGTAGCAGAAGCATACATGCTCAAGAGGGATCACCCGAAATTCAAAGGCAACTGAATTTCGGCAACCGGGGAATCGAAGTCGGAATGCCGCGAAACTCACCGAGTCAAAGCGTTTCGCCGTTTGCGGAAGAAGTCTGATGTAGAACAAGTAGCAGAAGCATACATGCTCAAGAGGGATCACCCGAAATTCAAAGGCAACTGAATTTCGGCAACCGGGGAATCGAAGTCGGAATGCCGCGAAACTCACCGAGTCAAAGCGTTTCGCCGTTTGCGGAAGAAGTCTGATGTAGAACAAGTAGCAGAAGCATACATGCTCAAGAGGGATCACCCGAAATTCAAAGGCAACTGAATTTCGGCAACCGGGAATCGAAGTCGGAATGCCGCGAAACTCACCGAGTCAAAGCGTTTCGCCGTTTGCGGAAGAAGTCTGATGTAGAACAAGTAGCAGAAGCATACATGCTCAAGAGGGATCACCCGAAATTCAAAGGCAACTGAATTTCGGCAACCGGGGCATCGAAGTCGGAATGCCGCGAAACTCACCGAGTCAAAGCGTTTCGCCGTTTGCGGAAGAAGTCTGATGTAGAACAAGTAGCAGAAGCATACATGCTCAAGAGGGATCACCCGAAATTCAAAGGCAACTGAATTTCGGCAACCGGGGAATCGAAGTCGGAATGCCGCGAAACTCACCGAGTCAAAGCGTTTCGCCGTTTGCGGAAGAAGTCTGATGTAGAACAAGTAGCAGAAGCATACATGCTCAAGAGGGATCACCCGAAATTCAAAGGCAACTGAATTTCGGCAACCGGGGCATCGAAGTCGGAATGCCGCGAAACTCACCGAGTCAAAGCGTTTCGCCGTTTGCGGAAGAAGTCTGATGTAGAACAAGTAGCAGAAGCATACATGCTCAAGAGGGATCACCCGAAATTCAAAGGCAACTGAATTTCGGCAACCGGGGCATCGAAGTCGGAATGCCGCGAAACTCACCGAGTCAAAGCGTTTCGCCGTTTGCGGAAGAAGTCTGATGTAGAACAAGTAGCAGAAGCATACATGCTCAAGAGGGATCACCCGAAATTCAAAGGCAACTGAATTTCGGCAACCGGGGAATCGAAGTCGGAATGCCGCGAAACTCACCGAGTCAAAGCGTTTCGCCGTTTGCGGAAGAAGTCTGATGTAGAACAAGTAGCAGAAGCATACATGCTCAAGAGGGATCACCCGAAATTCAAAGGCAACTGAATTTCGGCAACCGGGGAATCGAAGTCGGAATGCCGCGAAACTCACCGAGTCAAAGCGTTTCGCCGTTTGCGGAAGAAGTCTGATGTAGAACAAGTAGCAGAAGCATACATGCTCAAGAGGGATCACCCGAAATTCAAAGGCAACTGAATTTCGGCAACCGGGGAATCGAAGTCGGAATGCCGCGAAACTCACCGAGTCAAAGCGTTTCGCCGTTTGCGGAAGAAGTCTGATGTAGAACAAGTAGCAGAAGCATACATGCTCAAGAGGGATCACCCGAAATTCAAAGGCAACTGAATTTCGGCAACCGGGGCATCGAAGTCGGAATGCCGCGAAACTCACCGAGTCAAAGCGTTTCGCCGTTTGCGGAAGAAGTCTGATGTAGAACAAGTAGCAGAAGCATACATGCTCAAGAGGGATCACCCGAAATTCAAAGGCAACTGAATTTCGGCAACCGGGGAATCGAAGTCGGAATGCCGCGAAACTCACCGAGTCAAAGCGTTTCGCCGTTTGCGGAAGAAGTCTGATGTAGAACAAGTAGCAGAAGCATACATGCTCAAGAGGGATCACCCGAAATTCAAAGGCAACTGAATTTCGGCAACCGGGGAATCGAAGTCGGAATGCCGCGAAACTCACCGAGTCAAAGCGTTTCGCCGTTTGCGGAAGAAGTCTGATGTAGAACAAGTAGCAGAAGCATACATGCTCAAGAGGGATCACCCGAAATTCAAAGGCAACTGAATTTCGGCAACCGGGAATCGAAGTCGGAATGCCGCGAAACTCACCGAGTCAAAGCGTTTCGCCGTTTGCGGAAGAAGTCTGATGTAGAACAAGTAGCAGAAGCATACATGCTCAAGAGGGATCACCCGAAATTCAAAGGCAACTGAATTTCGGCAACCGGGGCATCGAAGTCGGAATGCCGCGAAACTCACCGAGTCAAAGCGTTTCGCCGTTTGCGGAAGAAGTCTGATGTAGAACAAGTAGCAGAAGCATACATGCTCAAGAGGGATCACCCGAAATTCAAAGGCAACTGAATTTCGGCAACCGGGGCATCGAAGTCGGAATGCCGCGAAACTCACCGAGTCAAAGCGTTTCGCCGTTTGCGGAAGAAGTCTGATGTAGAACAAGTAGCAGAAGCATACATGCTCAAGAGGGATCACCCGAAATTCAAAGGCAACTGAATTTCGGCAACCGGGGCATCGAAGTCGGAATGCCGCGAAACTCACCGAGTCAAAGCGTTTCGCCGTTTGCGGAAGAAGTCTGATGTAGAACAAGTAGCAGAAGCATACATGCTCAAGAGGGATCACCCGAAATTCAAAGGCAACTGAATTTCGGCAACCGGGGCATCGAAGTCGGAATGCCGCGAAACTCACCGAGTCAAAGCGTTTCGCCGTTTGCGGAAGAAGTCTGATGTAGAACAAGTAGCAGAAGCATACATGCTCAAGAGGGATCACCCGAAATTCAAAGGCAACTGAATTTCGGCAACCGGGGCATCGAAGTCGGAATGCCGCGAAACTCACCGAGTCAAAGCGTTTCGCCGTTTGCGGAAGAAGTCTGATGTAGAACAAGTAGCAGAAGCATACATGCTCAAGAGGGATCACCCGAAATTCAAAGGCAACTGAATTTCGGCAACCGGGGCATCGAAGTCGGAATGCCGCGAAACTCACCGAGTCAAAGCGTTTCGCCGTTTGCGGAAGAAGTCTGATGTAGAACAAGTAGCAGAAGCATACATGCTCAAGAGGGATCACCCGAAATTCAAAGGCAACTGAATTTCGGCAACCGGGGCATCGAAGTCGGAATGCCGCGAAACTCACCGAGTCAAAGCGTTTCGCCGTTTGCGGAAGAAGTCTGATGTAGAACAAGTAGCAGAAGCATACATGCTCAAGAGGGATCACCCGAAATTCAAAGGCAACTGAATTTCGGCAACCGGGGCATCGAAGTCGGAATGCCGCGAAACTCACCGAGTCAAAGCGTTTCGCCGTTTGCGGAAGAAGTCTGATGTAGAACAAGTAGCAGAAGCATACATGCTCAAGAGGGATCACCCGAAATTCAAAGGCAACTGAATTTCGGCAACCGGGGCATCGAAGTCGGAATGCCGCGAAACTCACCGAGTCAAAGCGTTTCGCCGTTTGCGGAAGAAGTCTGATGTAGAACAAGTAGCAGAAGCATACATGCTCAAGAGGGATCACCCGAAATTCAAAGGCAACTGAATTTCGGCAACCGGGGCATCGAAGTCGGAATGCCGCGAAACTCACCGAGTCAAAGCGTTTCGCCGTTTGCGGAAGAAGTCTGATGTAGAACAAGTAGCAGAAGCATACATGCTCAAGAGGGATCACCCGAAATTCAAAGGCAACTGAATTTCGGCAACCGGGGCATCGAAGTCGGAATGCCGCGAAACTCACCGAGTCAAAGCGTTTCGCCGTTTGCGGAAGAAGTCTGATGTAGAACAAGTAGCAGAAGCATACATGCTCAAGAGGGATCACCCGAAATTCAAAGGCAACTGAATTTCGGCAACCGGGGCATCGAAGTCGGAATGCCGCGAAACTCACCGAGTCAAAGCGTTTCGCCGTTTGCGGAAGAAGTCTGATGTAGAACAAGTAGCAGAAGCATACATGCTCAAGAGGGATCACCCGAAATTCAAAGGCAACTGAATTTCGGCAACCGGGGCATCGAAGTCGGAATGCCGCGAAACTCACCGAGTCAAAGCGTTTCGCCGTTTGCGGAAGAAGTCTGATGTAGAACAAGTAGCAGAAGCATACATGCTCAAGAGGGATCACCCGAAATTCAAAGGCAACTGAATTTCGGCAACCGGGGCATCGAAGTCGGAATGCCGCGAAACTCACCGAGTCAAAGCGTTTCGCCGTTTGCGGAAGAAGTCTGATGTAGAACAAGTAGCAGAAGCATACATGCTCAAGAGGGATCACCCGAAATTCAAAGGCAACTGAATTTCGGCAACCGGGGCATCGAAGTCGGAATGCCGCGAAACTCACCGAGTCAAAGCGTTTCGCCGTTTGCGGAAGAAGTCTGATGTAGAACAAGTAGCAGAAGCATACATGCTCAAGAGGGATCACCCGAAATTCAAAGGCAACTGAATTTCGGCAACCGGGGCATCGAAGTCGGAATGCCGCGAAACTCACCGAGTCAAAGCGTTTCGCCGTTTGCGGAAGAAGTCTGATGTAGAACAAGTAGCAGAAGCATACATGCTCAAGAGGGATCACCCGAAATTCAAAGGCAACTGAATTTCGGCAACCGGGGCATCGAAGTCGGAATGCCGCGAAACTCACCGAGTCAAAGCGTTTCGCCGTTTGCGGAAGAAGTCTGATGTAGAACAAGTAGCAGAAGCATACATGCTCAAGAGGGATCACCCGAAATTCAAAGGCAACTGAATTTCGGCAACCGGGGCATCGAAGTCGGAATGCCGCGAAACTCACCGAGTCAAAGCGTTTCGCCGTTTGCGGAAGAAGTCTGATGTAGAACAAGTAGCAGAAGCATACATGCTCAAGAGGGATCACCCGAAATTCAAAGGCAACTGAATTTCGGCAACCGGGGCATCGAAGTCGGAATGCCGCGAAACTCACCGAGTCAAAGCGTTTCGCCGTTTGCGGAAGAAGTCTGATGTAGAACAAGTAGCAGAAGCATACATGCTCAAGAGGGATCACCCGAAATTCAAAGGCAACTGAATTTCGGCAACCGGGGCATCGAAGTCGGAATGCCGCGAAACTCACCGAGTCAAAGCGTTTCGCCGTTTGCGGAAGAAGTCTGATGTAGAACAAGTAGCAGAAGCATACATGCTCAAGAGGGATCACCCGAAATTCAAAGGCAACTGAATTTCGGCAACCGGGGCATCGAAGTCGGAATGCCGCGAAACTCACCGAGTCAAAGCGTTTCGCCGTTTGCGGAAGAAGTCTGATGTAGAACAAGTAGCAGAAGCATACATGCTCAAGAGGGATCACCCGAAATTCAAAGGCAACTGAATTTCGGCAACCGGGGCATCGAAGTCGGAATGCCGCGAAACTCACCGAGTCAAAGCGTTTCGCCGTTTGCGGAAGAAGTCTGATGTAGAACAAGTAGCAGAAGCATACATGCTCAAGAGGGATCACCCGAAATTCAAAGGCAACTGAATTTCGGCAACCGGGGCATCGAAGTCGGAATGCCGCGAAACTCACCGAGTCAAAGCGTTTCGCCGTTTGCGGAAGAAGTCTGATGTAGAACAAGTAGCAGAAGCATACATGCTCAAGAGGGATCACCCGAAATTCAAAGGCAACTGAATTTCGGCAACCGGGGCATCGAAGTCGGAATGCCGCGAAACTCACCGAGTCAAAGCGTTTCGCCGTTTGCGGAAGAAGTCTGATGTAGAACAAGTAGCAGAAGCATACATGCTCAAGAGGGATCACCCGAAATTCAAAGGCAACTGAATTTCGGCAACCGGGGCATCGAAGTCGGAATGCCGCGAAACTCACCGAGTCAAAGCGTTTCGCCGTTTGCGGAAGAAGTCTGATGTAGAACAAGTAGCAGAAGCATACATGCTCAAGAGGGATCACCCGAAATTCAAAGGCAACTGAATTTCGGCAACCGGGGCATCGAAGTCGGAATGCCGCGAAACTCACCGAGTCAAAGCGTTTCGCCGTTTGCGGAAGAAGTCTGATGTAGAACAAGTAGCAGAAGCATACATGCTCAAGAGGGATCACCCGAAATTCAAAGGCAACTGAATTTCGGCAACCGGGGCATCGAAGTCGGAATGCCGCGAAACTCACCGAGTCAAAGCGTTTCGCCGTTTGCGGAAGAAGTCTGATGTAGAACAAGTAGCAGAAGCATACATGCTCAAGAGGGATCACCCGAAATTCAAAGGCAACTGAATTTCGGCAACCGGGGCATCGAAGTCGGAATGCCGCGAAACTCACCGAGTCAAAGCGTTTCGCCGTTTGCGGAAGAAGTCTGATGTAGAACAAGTAGCAGAAGCATACATGCTCAAGAGGGATCACCCGAAATTCAAAGGCAACTGAATTTCGGCAACCGGGGCATCGAAGTCGGAATGCCGCGAAACTCACCGAGTCAAAGCGTTTCGCCGTTTGCGGAAGAAGTCTGATGTAGAACAAGTAGCAGAAGCATACATGCTCAAGAGGGATCACCCGAAATTCAAAGGCAACTGAATTTCGGCAACCGGGGCATCGAAGTCGGAATGCCGCGAAACTCACCGAGTCAAAGCGTTTCGCCGTTTGCGGAAGAAGTCTGATGTAGAACAAGTAGCAGAAGCATACATGCTCAAGAGGGATCACCCGAAATTCAAAGGCAACTGAATTTCGGCAACCGGGGCATCGAAGTCGGAATGCCGCGAAACTCACCGAGTCAAAGCGTTTCGCCGTTTGCGGAAGAAGTCTGATGTAGAACAAGTAGCAGAAGCATACATGCTCAAGAGGGATCACCCGAAATTCAAAGGCAACTGAATTTCGGCAACCGGGGCATCGAAGTCGGAATGCCGCGAAACTCACCGAGTCAAAGCGTTTCGCCGTTTGCGGAAGAAGTCTGATGTAGAACAAGTAGCAGAAGCATACATGCTCAAGAGGGATCACCCGAAATTCAAAGGCAACTGAATTTCGGCAACCGGGGCATCGAAGTCGGAATGCCGCGAAACTCACCGAGTCAAAGCGTTTCGCCGTTTGCGGAAGAAGTCTGATGTAGAACAAGTAGCAGAAGCATACATGCTCAAGAGGGATCACCCGAAATTCAAAGGCAACTGAATTTCGGCAACCGGGGCATCGAAGTCGGAATGCCGCGAAACTCACCGAGTCAAAGCGTTTCGCCGTTTGCGGAAGAAGTCTGATGTAGAACAAGTAGCAGAAGCATACATGCTCAAGAGGGATCACCCGAAATTCAAAGGCAACTGAATTTCGGCAACCGGGGCATCGAAGTCGGAATGCCGCGAAACTCACCGAGTCAAAGCGTTTCGCCGTTTGCGGAAGAAGTCTGATGTAGAACAAGTAGCAGAAGCATACATGCTCAAGAGGGATCACCCGAAATTCAAAGGCAACTGAATTTCGGCAACCGGGGCATCGAAGTCGGAATGCCGCGAAACTCACCGAGTCAAAGCGTTTCGCCGTTTGCGGAAGAAGTCTGATGTAGAACAAGTAGCAGAAGCATACATGCTCAAGAGGGATCACCCGAAATTCAAAGGCAACTGAATTTCGGCAACCGGGGCATCGAAGTCGGAATGCCGCGAAACTCACCGAGTCAAAGCGTTTCGCCGTTTGCGGAAGAAGTCTGATGTAGAACAAGTAGCAGAAGCATACATGCTCAAGAGGGATCACCCGAAATTCAAAGGCAACTGAATTTCGGCAACCGGGGCATCGAAGTCGGAATGCCGCGAAACTCACCGAGTCAAAGCGTTTCGCCGTTTGCGGAAGAAGTCTGATGTAGAACAAGTAGCAGAAGCATACATGCTCAAGAGGGATCACCCGAAATTCAAAGGCAACTGAATTTCGGCAACCGGGGCATCGAAGTCGGAATGCCGCGAAACTCACCGAGTCAAAGCGTTTCGCCGTTTGCGGAAGAAGTCTGATGTAGAACAAGTAGCAGAAGCATACATGCTCAAGAGGGATCACCCGAAATTCAAAGGCAACTGAATTTCGGCAACCGGGGCATCGAAGTCGGAATGCCGCGAAACTCACCGAGTCAAAGCGTTTCGCCGTTTGCGGAAGAAGTCTGATGTAGAACAAGTAGCAGAAGCATACATGCTCAAGAGGGATCACCCGAAATTCAAAGGCAACTGAATTTCGGCAACCGGGGCATCGAAGTCGGAATGCCGCGAAACTCACCGAGTCAAAGCGTTTCGCCGTTTGCGGAAGAAGTCTGATGTAGAACAAGTAGCAGAAGCATACATGCTCAAGAGGGATCACCCGAAATTCAAAGGCAACTGAATTTCGGCAACCGGGGCATCGAAGTCGGAATGCCGCGAAACTCACCGAGTCAAAGCGTTTCGCCGTTTGCGGAAGAAGTCTGATGTAGAACAAGTAGCAGAAGCATACATGCTCAAGAGGGATCACCCGAAATTCAAAGGCAACTGAATTTCGGCAACCGGGGCATCGAAGTCGGAATGCCGCGAAACTCACCGAGTCAAAGCGTTTCGCCGTTTGCGGAAGAAGTCTGATGTAGAACAAGTAGCAGAAGCATACATGCTCAAGAGGGATCACCCGAAATTCAAAGGCAACTGAATTTCGGCAACCGGGGCATCGAAGTCGGAATGCCGCGAAACTCACCGAGTCAAAGCGTTTCGCCGTTTGCGGAAGAAGTCTGATGTAGAACAAGTAGCAGAAGCATACATGCTCAAGAGGGATCACCCGAAATTCAAAGGCAACTGAATTTCGGCAACCGGGGCATCGAAGTCGGAATGCCGCGAAACTCACCGAGTCAAAGCGTTTCGCCGTTTGCGGAAGAAGTCTGATGTAGAACAAGTAGCAGAAGCATACATGCTCAAGAGGGATCACCCGAAATTCAAAGGCAACTGAATTTCGGCAACCGGGGCATCGAAGTCGGAATGCCGCGAAACTCACCGAGTCAAAGCGTTTCGCCGTTTGCGGAAGAAGTCTGATGTAGAACAAGTAGCAGAAGCATACATGCTCAAGAGGGATCACCCGAAATTCAAAGGCAACTGAATTTCGGCAACCGGGGCATCGAAGTCGGAATGCCGCGAAACTCACCGAGTCAAAGCGTTTCGCCGTTTGCGGAAGAAGTCTGATGTAGAACAAGTAGCAGAAGCATACATGCTCAAGAGGGATCACCCGAAATTCAAAGGCAACTGAATTTCGGCAACCGGGGCATCGAAGTCGGAATGCCGCGAAACTCACCGAGTCAAAGCGTTTCGCCGTTTGCGGAAGAAGTCTGATGTAGAACAAGTAGCAGAAGCATACATGCTCAAGAGGGATCACCCGAAATTCAAAGGCAACTGAATTTCGGCAACCGGGGCATCGAAGTCGGAATGCCGCGAAACTCACCGAGTCAAAGCGTTTCGCCGTTTGCGGAAGAAGTCTGATGTAGAACAAGTAGCAGAAGCATACATGCTCAAGAGGGATCACCCGAAATTCAAAGGCAACTGAATTTCGGCAACCGGGGCATCGAAGTCGGAATGCCGCGAAACTCACCGAGTCAAAGCGTTTCGCCGTTTGCGGAAGAAGTCTGATGTAGAACAAGTAGCAGAAGCATACATGCTCAAGAGGGATCACCCGAAATTCAAAGGCAACTGAATTTCGGCAACCGGGGCATCGAAGTCGGAATGCCGCGAAACTCACCGAGTCAAAGCGTTTCGCCGTTTGCGGAAGAAGTCTGATGTAGAACAAGTAGCAGAAGCATACATGCTCAAGAGGGATCACCCGAAATTCAAAGGCAACTGAATTTCGGCAACCGGGGCATCGAAGTCGGAATGCCGCGAAACTCACCGAGTCAAAGCGTTTCGCCGTTTGCGGAAGAAGTCTGATGTAGAACAAGTAGCAGAAGCATACATGCTCAAGAGGGATCACCCGAAATTCAAAGGCAACTGAATTTCGGCAACCGGGGCATCGAAGTCGGAATGCCGCGAAACTCACCGAGTCAAAGCGTTTCGCCGTTTGCGGAAGAAGTCTGATGTAGAACAAGTAGCAGAAGCATACATGCTCAAGAGGGATCACCCGAAATTCAAAGGCAACTGAATTTCGGCAACCGGGGCATCGAAGTCGGAATGCCGCGAAACTCACCGAGTCAAAGCGTTTCGCCGTTTGCGGAAGAAGTCTGATGTAGAACAAGTAGCAGAAGCATACATGCTCAAGAGGGATCACCCGAAATTCAAAGGCAACTGAATTTCGGCAACCGGGGCATCGAAGTCGGAATGCCGCGAAACTCACCGAGTCAAAGCGTTTCGCCGTTTGCGGAAGAAGTCTGATGTAGAACAAGTAGCAGAAGCATACATGCTCAAGAGGGATCACCCGAAATTCAAAGGCAACTGAATTTCGGCAACCGGGGCATCGAAGTCGGAATGCCGCGAAACTCACCGAGTCAAAGCGTTTCGCCGTTTGCGGAAGAAGTCTGATGTAGAACAAGTAGCAGAAGCATACATGCTCAAGAGGGATCACCCGAAATTCAAAGGCAACTGAATTTCGGCAACCGGGGCATCGAAGTCGGAATGCCGCGAAACTCACCGAGTCAAAGCGTTTCGCCGTTTGCGGAAGAAGTCTGATGTAGAACAAGTAGCAGAAGCATACATGCTCAAGAGGGATCACCCGAAATTCAAAGGCAACTGAATTTCGGCAACCGGGGCATCGAAGTCGGAATGCCGCGAAACTCACCGAGTCAAAGCGTTTCGCCGTTTGCGGAAGAAGTCTGATGTAGAACAAGTAGCAGAAGCATACATGCTCAAGAGGGATCACCCGAAATTCAAAGGCAACTGAATTTCGGCAACCGGGGCATCGAAGTCGGAATGCCGCGAAACTCACCGAGTCAAAGCGTTTCGCCGTTTGCGGAAGAAGTCTGATGTAGAACAAGTAGCAGAAGCATACATGCTCAAGAGGGATCACCCGAAATTCAAAGGCAACTGAATTTCGGCAACCGGGGCATCGAAGTCGGAATGCCGCGAAACTCACCGAGTCAAAGCGTTTCGCCGTTTGCGGAAGAAGTCTGATGTAGAACAAGTAGCAGAAGCATACATGCTCAAGAGGGATCACCCGAAATTCAAAGGCAACTGAATTTCGGCAACCGGGGCATCGAAGTCGGAATGCCGCGAAACTCACCGAGTCAAAGCGTTTCGCCGTTTGCGGAAGAAGTCTGATGTAGAACAAGTAGCAGAAGCATACATGCTCAAGAGGGATCACCCGAAATTCAAAGGCAACTGAATTTCGGCAACCGGGGCATCGAAGTCGGAATGCCGCGAAACTCACCGAGTCAAAGCGTTTCGCCGTTTGCGGAAGAAGTCTGATGTAGAACAAGTAGCAGAAGCATACATGCTCAAGAGGGATCACCCGAAATTCAAAGGCAACTGAATTTCGGCAACCGGGGCATCGAAGTCGGAATGCCGCGAAACTCACCGAGTCAAAGCGTTTCGCCGTTTGCGGAAGAAGTCTGATGTAGAACAAGTAGCAGAAGCATACATGCTCAAGAGGGATCACCCGAAATTCAAAGGCAACTGAATTTCGGCAACCGGGGCATCGAAGTCGGAATGCCGCGAAACTCACCGAGTCAAAGCGTTTCGCCGTTTGCGGAAGAAGTCTGATGTAGAACAAGTAGCAGAAGCATACATGCTCAAGAGGGATCACCCGAAATTCAAAGGCAACTGAATTTCGGCAACCGGGGCATCGAAGTCGGAATGCCGCGAAACTCACCGAGTCAAAGCGTTTCGCCGTTTGCGGAAGAAGTCTGATGTAGAACAAGTAGCAGAAGCATACATGCTCAAGAGGGATCACCCGAAATTCAAAGGCAACTGAATTTCGGCAACCGGGGCATCGAAGTCGGAATGCCGCGAAACTCACCGAGTCAAAGCGTTTCGCCGTTTGCGGAAGAAGTCTGATGTAGAACAAGTAGCAGAAGCATACATGCTCAAGAGGGATCACCCGAAATTCAAAGGCAACTGAATTTCGGCAACCGGGGCATCGAAGTCGGAATGCCGCGAAACTCACCGAGTCAAAGCGTTTCGCCGTTTGCGGAAGAAGTCTGATGTAGAACAAGTAGCAGAAGCATACATGCTCAAGAGGGATCACCCGAAATTCAAAGGCAACTGAATTTCGGCAACCGGGGCATCGAAGTCGGAATGCCGCGAAACTCACCGAGTCAAAGCGTTTCGCCGTTTGCGGAAGAAGTCTGATGTAGAACAAGTAGCAGAAGCATACATGCTCAAGAGGGATCACCCGAAATTCAAAGGCAACTGAATTTCGGCAACCGGGGCATCGAAGTCGGAATGCCGCGAAACTCACCGAGTCAAAGCGTTTCGCCGTTTGCGGAAGAAGTCTGATGTAGAACAAGTAGCAGAAGCATACATGCTCAAGAGGGATCACCCGAAATTCAAAGGCAACTGAATTTCGGCAACCGGGGCATCGAAGTCGGAATGCCGCGAAACTCACCGAGTCAAAGCGTTTCGCCGTTTGCGGAAGAAGTCTGATGTAGAACAAGTAGCAGAAGCATACATGCTCAAGAGGGATCACCCGAAATTCAAAGGCAACTGAATTTCGGCAACCGGGGCATCGAAGTCGGAATGCCGCGAAACTCACCGAGTCAAAGCGTTTCGCCGTTTGCGGAAGAAGTCTGATGTAGAACAAGTAGCAGAAGCATACATGCTCAAGAGGGATCACCCGAAATTCAAAGGCAACTGAATTTCGGCAACCGGGGCATCGAAGTCGGAATGCCGCGAAACTCACCGAGTCAAAGCGTTTCGCCGTTTGCGGAAGAAGTCTGATGTAGAACAAGTAGCAGAAGCATACATGCTCAAGAGGGATCACCCGAAATTCAAAGGCAACTGAATTTCGGCAACCGGGGCATCGAAGTCGGAATGCCGCGAAACTCACCGAGTCAAAGCGTTTCGCCGTTTGCGGAAGAAGTCTGATGTAGAACAAGTAGCAGAAGCATACATGCTCAAGAGGGATCACCCGAAATTCAAAGGCAACTGAATTTCGGCAACCGGGGCATCGAAGTCGGAATGCCGCGAAACTCACCGAGTCAAAGCGTTTCGCCGTTTGCGGAAGAAGTCTGATGTAGAACAAGTAGCAGAAGCATACATGCTCAAGAGGGATCACCCGAAATTCAAAGGCAACTGAATTTCGGCAACCGGGGCATCGAAGTCGGAATGCCGCGAAACTCACCGAGTCAAAGCGTTTCGCCGTTTGCGGAAGAAGTCTGATGTAGAACAAGTAGCAGAAGCATACATGCTCAAGAGGGATCACCCGAAATTCAAAGGCAACTGAATTTCGGCAACCGGGGCATCGAAGTCGGAATGCCGCGAAACTCACCGAGTCAAAGCGTTTCGCCGTTTGCGGAAGAAGTCTGATGTAGAACAAGTAGCAGAAGCATACATGCTCAAGAGGGATCACCCGAAATTCAAAGGCAACTGAATTTCGGCAACCGGGGCATCGAAGTCGGAATGCCGCGAAACTCACCGAGTCAAAGCGTTTCGCCGTTTGCGGAAGAAGTCTGATGTAGAACAAGTAGCAGAAGCATACATGCTCAAGAGGGATCACCCGAAATTCAAAGGCAACTGAATTTCGGCAACCGGGGCATCGAAGTCGGAATGCCGCGAAACTCACCGAGTCAAAGCGTTTCGCCGTTTGCGGAAGAAGTCTGATGTAGAACAAGTAGCAGAAGCATACATGCTCAAGAGGGATCACCCGAAATTCAAAGGCAACTGAATTTCGGCAACCGGGGCATCGAAGTCGGAATGCCGCGAAACTCACCGAGTCAAAGCGTTTCGCCGTTTGCGGAAGAAGTCTGATGTAGAACAAGTAGCAGAAGCATACATGCTCAAGAGGGATCACCCGAAATTCAAAGGCAACTGAATTTCGGCAACCGGGGCATCGAAGTCGGAATGCCGCGAAACTCACCGAGTCAAAGCGTTTCGCCGTTTGCGGAAGAAGTCTGATGTAGAACAAGTAGCAGAAGCATACATGCTCAAGAGGGATCACCCGAAATTCAAAGGCAACTGAATTTCGGCAACCGGGGCATCGAAGTCGGAATGCCGCGAAACTCACCGAGTCAAAGCGTTTCGCCGTTTGCGGAAGAAGTCTGATGTAGAACAAGTAGCAGAAGCATACATGCTCAAGAGGGATCACCCGAAATTCAAAGGCAACTGAATTTCGGCAACCGGGGCATCGAAGTCGGAATGCCGCGAAACTCACCGAGTCAAAGCGTTTCGCCGTTTGCGGAAGAAGTCTGATGTAGAACAAGTAGCAGAAGCATACATGCTCAAGAGGGATCACCCGAAATTCAAAGGCAACTGAATTTCGGCAACCGGGGCATCGAAGTCGGAATGCCGCGAAACTCACCGAGTCAAAGCGTTTCGCCGTTTGCGGAAGAAGTCTGATGTAGAACAAGTAGCAGAAGCATACATGCTCAAGAGGGATCACCCGAAATTCAAAGGCAACTGAATTTCGGCAACCGGGGCATCGAAGTCGGAATGCCGCGAAACTCACCGAGTCAAAGCGTTTCGCCGTTTGCGGAAGAAGTCTGATGTAGAACAAGTAGCAGAAGCATACATGCTCAAGAGGGATCACCCGAAATTCAAAGGCAACTGAATTTCGGCAACCGGGGCATCGAAGTCGGAATGCCGCGAAACTCACCGAGTCAAAGCGTTTCGCCGTTTGCGGAAGAAGTCTGATGTAGAACAAGTAGCAGAAGCATACATGCTCAAGAGGGATCACCCGAAATTCAAAGGCAACTGAATTTCGGCAACCGGGGCATCGAAGTCGGAATGCCGCGAAACTCACCGAGTCAAAGCGTTTCGCCGTTTGCGGAAGAAGTCTGATGTAGAACAAGTAGCAGAAGCATACATGCTCAAGAGGGATCACCCGAAATTCAAAGGCAACTGAATTTCGGCAACCGGGGCATCGAAGTCGGAATGCCGCGAAACTCACCGAGTCAAAGCGTTTCGCCGTTTGCGGAAGAAGTCTGATGTAGAACAAGTAGCAGAAGCATACATGCTCAAGAGGGATCACCCGAAATTCAAAGGCAACTGAATTTCGGCAACCGGGGCATCGAAGTCGGAATGCCGCGAAACTCACCGAGTCAAAGCGTTTCGCCGTTTGCGGAAGAAGTCTGATGTAGAACAAGTAGCAGAAGCATACATGCTCAAGAGGGATCACCCGAAATTCAAAGGCAACTGAATTTCGGCAACCGGGGCATCGAAGTCGGAATGCCGCGAAACTCACCGAGTCAAAGCGTTTCGCCGTTTGCGGAAGAAGTCTGATGTAGAACAAGTAGCAGAAGCATACATGCTCAAGAGGGATCACCCGAAATTCAAAGGCAACTGAATTTCGGCAACCGGGGCATCGAAGTCGGAATGCCGCGAAACTCACCGAGTCAAAGCGTTTCGCCGTTTGCGGAAGAAGTCTGATGTAGAACAAGTAGCAGAAGCATACATGCTCAAGAGGGATCACCCGAAATTCAAAGGCAACTGAATTTCGGCAACCGGGGCATCGAAGTCGGAATGCCGCGAAACTCACCGAGTCAAAGCGTTTCGCCGTTTGCGGAAGAAGTCTGATGTAGAACAAGTAGCAGAAGCATACATGCTCAAGAGGGATCACCCGAAATTCAAAGGCAACTGAATTTCGGCAACCGGGGCATCGAAGTCGGAATGCCGCGAAACTCACCGAGTCAAAGCGTTTCGCCGTTTGCGGAAGAAGTCTGATGTAGAACAAGTAGCAGAAGCATACATGCTCAAGAGGGATCACCCGAAATTCAAAGGCAACTGAATTTCGGCAACCGGGGCATCGAAGTCGGAATGCCGCGAAACTCACCGAGTCAAAGCGTTTCGCCGTTTGCGGAAGAAGTCTGATGTAGAACAAGTAGCAGAAGCATACATGCTCAAGAGGGATCACCCGAAATTCAAAGGCAACTGAATTTCGGCAACCGGGGCATCGAAGTCGGAATGCCGCGAAACTCACCGAGTCAAAGCGTTTCGCCGTTTGCGGAAGAAGTCTGATGTAGAACAAGTAGCAGAAGCATACATGCTCAAGAGGGATCACCCGAAATTCAAAGGCAACTGAATTTCGGCAACCGGGGCATCGAAGTCGGAATGCCGCGAAACTCACCGAGTCAAAGCGTTTCGCCGTTTGCGGAAGAAGTCTGATGTAGAACAAGTAGCAGAAGCATACATGCTCAAGAGGGATCACCCGAAATTCAAAGGCAACTGAATTTCGGCAACCGGGGCATCGAAGTCGGAATGCCGCGAAACTCACCGAGTCAAAGCGTTTCGCCGTTTGCGGAAGAAGTCTGATGTAGAACAAGTAGCAGAAGCATACATGCTCAAGAGGGATCACCCGAAATTCAAAGGCAACTGAATTTCGGCAACCGGGGCATCGAAGTCGGAATGCCGCGAAACTCACCGAGTCAAAGCGTTTCGCCGTTTGCGGAAGAAGTCTGATGTAGAACAAGTAGCAGAAGCATACATGCTCAAGAGGGATCACCCGAAATTCAAAGGCAACTGAATTTCGGCAACCGGGGCATCGAAGTCGGAATGCCGCGAAACTCACCGAGTCAAAGCGTTTCGCCGTTTGCGGAAGAAGTCTGATGTAGAACAAGTAGCAGAAGCATACATGCTCAAGAGGGATCACCCGAAATTCAAAGGCAACTGAATTTCGGCAACCGGGGCATCGAAGTCGGAATGCCGCGAAACTCACCGAGTCAAAGCGTTTCGCCGTTTGCGGAAGAAGTCTGATGTAGAACAAGTAGCAGAAGCATACATGCTCAAGAGGGATCACCCGAAATTCAAAGGCAACTGAATTTCGGCAACCGGGGCATCGAAGTCGGAATGCCGCGAAACTCACCGAGTCAAAGCGTTTCGCCGTTTGCGGAAGAAGTCTGATGTAGAACAAGTAGCAGAAGCATACATGCTCAAGAGGGATCACCCGAAATTCAAAGGCAACTGAATTTCGGCAACCGGGGCATCGAAGTCGGAATGCCGCGAAACTCACCGAGTCAAAGCGTTTCGCCGTTTGCGGAAGAAGTCTGATGTAGAACAAGTAGCAGAAGCATACATGCTCAAGAGGGATCACCCGAAATTCAAAGGCAACTGAATTTCGGCAACCGGGGCATCGAAGTCGGAATGCCGCGAAACTCACCGAGTCAAAGCGTTTCGCCGTTTGCGGAAGAAGTCTGATGTAGAACAAGTAGCAGAAGCATACATGCTCAAGAGGGATCACCCGAAATTCAAAGGCAACTGAATTTCGGCAACCGGGGCATCGAAGTCGGAATGCCGCGAAACTCACCGAGTCAAAGCGTTTCGCCGTTTGCGGAAGAAGTCTGATGTAGAACAAGTAGCAGAAGCATACATGCTCAAGAGGGATCACCCGAAATTCAAAGGCAACTGAATTTCGGCAACCGGGGCATCGAAGTCGGAATGCCGCGAAACTCACCGAGTCAAAGCGTTTCGCCGTTTGCGGAAGAAGTCTGATGTAGAACAAGTAGCAGAAGCATACATGCTCAAGAGGGATCACCCGAAATTCAAAGGCAACTGAATTTCGGCAACCGGGGCATCGAAGTCGGAATGCCGCGAAACTCACCGAGTCAAAGCGTTTCGCCGTTTGCGGAAGAAGTCTGATGTAGAACAAGTAGCAGAAGCATACATGCTCAAGAGGGATCACCCGAAATTCAAAGGCAACTGAATTTCGGCAACCGGGGCATCGAAGTCGGAATGCCGCGAAACTCACCGAGTCAAAGCGTTTCGCCGTTTGCGGAAGAAGTCTGATGTAGAACAAGTAGCAGAAGCATACATGCTCAAGAGGGATCACCCGAAATTCAAAGGCAACTGAATTTCGGCAACCGGGGCATCGAAGTCGGAATGCCGCGAAACTCACCGAGTCAAAGCGTTTCGCCGTTTGCGGAAGAAGTCTGATGTAGAACAAGTAGCAGAAGCATACATGCTCAAGAGGGATCACCCGAAATTCAAAGGCAACTGAATTTCGGCAACCGGGGCATCGAAGTCGGAATGCCGCGAAACTCACCGAGTCAAAGCGTTTCGCCGTTTGCGGAAGAAGTCTGATGTAGAACAAGTAGCAGAAGCATACATGCTCAAGAGGGATCACCCGAAATTCAAAGGCAACTGAATTTCGGCAACCGGGGCATCGAAGTCGGAATGCCGCGAAACTCACCGAGTCAAAGCGTTTCGCCGTTTGCGGAAGAAGTCTGATGTAGAACAAGTAGCAGAAGCATACATGCTCAAGAGGGATCACCCGAAATTCAAAGGCAACTGAATTTCGGCAACCGGGGCATCGAAGTCGGAATGCCGCGAAACTCACCGAGTCAAAGCGTTTCGCCGTTTGCGGAAGAAGTCTGATGTAGAACAAGTAGCAGAAGCATACATGCTCAAGAGGGATCACCCGAAATTCAAAGGCAACTGAATTTCGGCAACCGGGGCATCGAAGTCGGAATGCCGCGAAACTCACCGAGTCAAAGCGTTTCGCCGTTTGCGGAAGAAGTCTGATGTAGAACAAGTAGCAGAAGCATACATGCTCAAGAGGGATCACCCGAAATTCAAAGGCAACTGAATTTCGGCAACCGGGGCATCGAAGTCGGAATGCCGCGAAACTCACCGAGTCAAAGCGTTTCGCCGTTTGCGGAAGAAGTCTGATGTAGAACAAGTAGCAGAAGCATACATGCTCAAGAGGGATCACCCGAAATTCAAAGGCAACTGAATTTCGGCAACCGGGGCATCGAAGTCGGAATGCCGCGAAACTCACCGAGTCAAAGCGTTTCGCCGTTTGCGGAAGAAGTCTGATGTAGAACAAGTAGCAGAAGCATACATGCTCAAGAGGGATCACCCGAAATTCAAAGGCAACTGAATTTCGGCAACCGGGGCATCGAAGTCGGAATGCCGCGAAACTCACCGAGTCAAAGCGTTTCGCCGTTTGCGGAAGAAGTCTGATGTAGAACAAGTAGCAGAAGCATACATGCTCAAGAGGGATCACCCGAAATTCAAAGGCAACTGAATTTCGGCAACCGGGGCATCGAAGTCGGAATGCCGCGAAACTCACCGAGTCAAAGCGTTTCGCCGTTTGCGGAAGAAGTCTGATGTAGAACAAGTAGCAGAAGCATACATGCTCAAGAGGGATCACCCGAAATTCAAAGGCAACTGAATTTCGGCAACCGGGGCATCGAAGTCGGAATGCCGCGAAACTCACCGAGTCAAAGCGTTTCGCCGTTTGCGGAAGAAGTCTGATGTAGAACAAGTAGCAGAAGCATACATGCTCAAGAGGGATCACCCGAAATTCAAAGGCAACTGAATTTCGGCAACCGGGGCATCGAAGTCGGAATGCCGCGAAACTCACCGAGTCAAAGCGTTTCGCCGTTTGCGGAAGAAGTCTGATGTAGAACAAGTAGCAGAAGCATACATGCTCAAGAGGGATCACCCGAAATTCAAAGGCAACTGAATTTCGGCAACCGGGGCATCGAAGTCGGAATGCCGCGAAACTCACCGAGTCAAAGCGTTTCGCCGTTTGCGGAAGAAGTCTGATGTAGAACAAGTAGCAGAAGCATACATGCTCAAGAGGGATCACCCGAAATTCAAAGGCAACTGAATTTCGGCAACCGGGGCATCGAAGTCGGAATGCCGCGAAACTCACCGAGTCAAAGCGTTTCGCCGTTTGCGGAAGAAGTCTGATGTAGAACAAGTAGCAGAAGCATACATGCTCAAGAGGGATCACCCGAAATTCAAAGGCAACTGAATTTCGGCAACCGGGGCATCGAAGTCGGAATGCCGCGAAACTCACCGAGTCAAAGCGTTTCGCCGTTTGCGGAAGAAGTCTGATGTAGAACAAGTAGCAGAAGCATACATGCTCAAGAGGGATCACCCGAAATTCAAAGGCAACTGAATTTCGGCAACCGGGGCATCGAAGTCGGAATGCCGCGAAACTCACCGAGTCAAAGCGTTTCGCCGTTTGCGGAAGAAGTCTGATGTAGAACAAGTAGCAGAAGCATACATGCTCAAGAGGGATCACCCGAAATTCAAAGGCAACTGAATTTCGGCAACCGGGGCATCGAAGTCGGAATGCCGCGAAACTCACCGAGTCAAAGCGTTTCGCCGTTTGCGGAAGAAGTCTGATGTAGAACAAGTAGCAGAAGCATACATGCTCAAGAGGGATCACCCGAAATTCAAAGGCAACTGAATTTCGGCAACCGGGGCATCGAAGTCGGAATGCCGCGAAACTCACCGAGTCAAAGCGTTTCGCCGTTTGCGGAAGAAGTCTGATGTAGAACAAGTAGCAGAAGCATACATGCTCAAGAGGGATCACCCGAAATTCAAAGGCAACTGAATTTCGGCAACCGGGGCATCGAAGTCGGAATGCCGCGAAACTCACCGAGTCAAAGCGTTTCGCCGTTTGCGGAAGAAGTCTGATGTAGAACAAGTAGCAGAAGCATACATGCTCAAGAGGGATCACCCGAAATTCAAAGGCAACTGAATTTCGGCAACCGGGGCATCGAAGTCGGAATGCCGCGAAACTCACCGAGTCAAAGCGTTTCGCCGTTTGCGGAAGAAGTCTGATGTAGAACAAGTAGCAGAAGCATACATGCTCAAGAGGGATCACCCGAAATTCAAAGGCAACTGAATTTCGGCAACCGGGGCATCGAAGTCGGAATGCCGCGAAACTCACCGAGTCAAAGCGTTTCGCCGTTTGCGGAAGAAGTCTGATGTAGAACAAGTAGCAGAAGCATACATGCTCAAGAGGGATCACCCGAAATTCAAAGGCAACTGAATTTCGGCAACCGGGGCATCGAAGTCGGAATGCCGCGAAACTCACCGAGTCAAAGCGTTTCGCCGTTTGCGGAAGAAGTCTGATGTAGAACAAGTAGCAGAAGCATACATGCTCAAGAGGGATCACCCGAAATTCAAAGGCAACTGAATTTCGGCAACCGGGGCATCGAAGTCGGAATGCCGCGAAACTCACCGAGTCAAAGCGTTTCGCCGTTTGCGGAAGAAGTCTGATGTAGAACAAGTAGCAGAAGCATACATGCTCAAGAGGGATCACCCGAAATTCAAAGGCAACTGAATTTCGGCAACCGGGGCATCGAAGTCGGAATGCCGCGAAACTCACCGAGTCAAAGCGTTTCGCCGTTTGCGGAAGAAGTCTGATGTAGAACAAGTAGCAGAAGCATACATGCTCAAGAGGGATCACCCGAAATTCAAAGGCAACTGAATTTCGGCAACCGGGGCATCGAAGTCGGAATGCCGCGAAACTCACCGAGTCAAAGCGTTTCGCCGTTTGCGGAAGAAGTCTGATGTAGAACAAGTAGCAGAAGCATACATGCTCAAGAGGGATCACCCGAAATTCAAAGGCAACTGAATTTCGGCAACCGGGGCATCGAAGTCGGAATGCCGCGAAACTCACCGAGTCAAAGCGTTTCGCCGTTTGCGGAAGAAGTCTGATGTAGAACAAGTAGCAGAAGCATACATGCTCAAGAGGGATCACCCGAAATTCAAAGGCAACTGAATTTCGGCAACCGGGGCATCGAAGTCGGAATGCCGCGAAACTCACCGAGTCAAAGCGTTTCGCCGTTTGCGGAAGAAGTCTGATGTAGAACAAGTAGCAGAAGCATACATGCTCAAGAGGGATCACCCGAAATTCAAAGGCAACTGAATTTCGGCAACCGGGGCATCGAAGTCGGAATGCCGCGAAACTCACCGAGTCAAAGCGTTTCGCCGTTTGCGGAAGAAGTCTGATGTAGAACAAGTAGCAGAAGCATACATGCTCAAGAGGGATCACCCGAAATTCAAAGGCAACTGAATTTCGGCAACCGGGGCATCGAAGTCGGAATGCCGCGAAACTCACCGAGTCAAAGCGTTTCGCCGTTTGCGGAAGAAGTCTGATGTAGAACAAGTAGCAGAAGCATACATGCTCAAGAGGGATCACCCGAAATTCAAAGGCAACTGAATTTCGGCAACCGGGGCATCGAAGTCGGAATGCCGCGAAACTCACCGAGTCAAAGCGTTTCGCCGTTTGCGGAAGAAGTCTGATGTAGAACAAGTAGCAGAAGCATACATGCTCAAGAGGGATCACCCGAAATTCAAAGGCAACTGAATTTCGGCAACCGGGGCATCGAAGTCGGAATGCCGCGAAACTCACCGAGTCAAAGCGTTTCGCCGTTTGCGGAAGAAGTCTGATGTAGAACAAGTAGCAGAAGCATACATGCTCAAGAGGGATCACCCGAAATTCAAAGGCAACTGAATTTCGGCAACCGGGGCATCGAAGTCGGAATGCCGCGAAACTCACCGAGTCAAAGCGTTTCGCCGTTTGCGGAAGAAGTCTGATGTAGAACAAGTAGCAGAAGCATACATGCTCAAGAGGGATCACCCGAAATTCAAAGGCAACTGAATTTCGGCAACCGGGGCATCGAAGTCGGAATGCCGCGAAACTCACCGAGTCAAAGCGTTTCGCCGTTTGCGGAAGAAGTCTGATGTAGAACAAGTAGCAGAAGCATACATGCTCAAGAGGGATCACCCGAAATTCAAAGGCAACTGAATTTCGGCAACCGGGGCATCGAAGTCGGAATGCCGCGAAACTCACCGAGTCAAAGCGTTTCGCCGTTTGCGGAAGAAGTCTGATGTAGAACAAGTAGCAGAAGCATACATGCTCAAGAGGGATCACCCGAAATTCAAAGGCAACTGAATTTCGGCAACCGGGGCATCGAAGTCGGAATGCCGCGAAACTCACCGAGTCAAAGCGTTTCGCCGTTTGCGGAAGAAGTCTGATGTAGAACAAGTAGCAGAAGCATACATGCTCAAGAGGGATCACCCGAAATTCAAAGGCAACTGAATTTCGGCAACCGGGGCATCGAAGTCGGAATGCCGCGAAACTCACCGAGTCAAAGCGTTTCGCCGTTTGCGGAAGAAGTCTGATGTAGAACAAGTAGCAGAAGCATACATGCTCAAGAGGGATCACCCGAAATTCAAAGGCAACTGAATTTCGGCAACCGGGGCATCGAAGTCGGAATGCCGCGAAACTCACCGAGTCAAAGCGTTTCGCCGTTTGCGGAAGAAGTCTGATGTAGAACAAGTAGCAGAAGCATACATGCTCAAGAGGGATCACCCGAAATTCAAAGGCAACTGAATTTCGGCAACCGGGGCATCGAAGTCGGAATGCCGCGAAACTCACCGAGTCAAAGCGTTTCGCCGTTTGCGGAAGAAGTCTGATGTAGAACAAGTAGCAGAAGCATACATGCTCAAGAGGGATCACCCGAAATTCAAAGGCAACTGAATTTCGGCAACCGGGGCATCGAAGTCGGAATGCCGCGAAACTCACCGAGTCAAAGCGTTTCGCCGTTTGCGGAAGAAGTCTGATGTAGAACAAGTAGCAGAAGCATACATGCTCAAGAGGGATCACCCGAAATTCAAAGGCAACTGAATTTCGGCAACCGGGGCATCGAAGTCGGAATGCCGCGAAACTCACCGAGTCAAAGCGTTTCGCCGTTTGCGGAAGAAGTCTGATGTAGAACAAGTAGCAGAAGCATACATGCTCAAGAGGGATCACCCGAAATTCAAAGGCAACTGAATTTCGGCAACCGGGGCATCGAAGTCGGAATGCCGCGAAACTCACCGAGTCAAAGCGTTTCGCCGTTTGCGGAAGAAGTCTGATGTAGAACAAGTAGCAGAAGCATACATGCTCAAGAGGGATCACCCGAAATTCAAAGGCAACTGAATTTCGGCAACCGGGGCATCGAAGTCGGAATGCCGCGAAACTCACCGAGTCAAAGCGTTTCGCCGTTTGCGGAAGAAGTCTGATGTAGAACAAGTAGCAGAAGCATACATGCTCAAGAGGGATCACCCGAAATTCAAAGGCAACTGAATTTCGGCAACCGGGGCATCGAAGTCGGAATGCCGCGAAACTCACCGAGTCAAAGCGTTTCGCCGTTTGCGGAAGAAGTCTGATGTAGAACAAGTAGCAGAAGCATACATGCTCAAGAGGGATCACCCGAAATTCAAAGGCAACTGAATTTCGGCAACCGGGGCATCGAAGTCGGAATGCCGCGAAACTCACCGAGTCAAAGCGTTTCGCCGTTTGCGGAAGAAGTCTGATGTAGAACAAGTAGCAGAAGCATACATGCTCAAGAGGGATCACCCGAAATTCAAAGGCAACTGAATTTCGGCAACCGGGGCATCGAAGTCGGAATGCCGCGAAACTCACCGAGTCAAAGCGTTTCGCCGTTTGCGGAAGAAGTCTGATGTAGAACAAGTAGCAGAAGCATACATGCTCAAGAGGGATCACCCGAAATTCAAAGGCAACTGAATTTCGGCAACCGGGGCATCGAAGTCGGAATGCCGCGAAACTCACCGAGTCAAAGCGTTTCGCCGTTTGCGGAAGAAGTCTGATGTAGAACAAGTAGCAGAAGCATACATGCTCAAGAGGGATCACCCGAAATTCAAAGGCAACTGAATTTCGGCAACCGGGGCATCGAAGTCGGAATGCCGCGAAACTCACCGAGTCAAAGCGTTTCGCCGTTTGCGGAAGAAGTCTGATGTAGAACAAGTAGCAGAAGCATACATGCTCAAGAGGGATCACCCGAAATTCAAAGGCAACTGAATTTCGGCAACCGGGGCATCGAAGTCGGAATGCCGCGAAACTCACCGAGTCAAAGCGTTTCGCCGTTTGCGGAAGAAGTCTGATGTAGAACAAGTAGCAGAAGCATACATGCTCAAGAGGGATCACCCGAAATTCAAAGGCAACTGAATTTCGGCAACCGGGGCATCGAAGTCGGAATGCCGCGAAACTCACCGAGTCAAAGCGTTTCGCCGTTTGCGGAAGAAGTCTGATGTAGAACAAGTAGCAGAAGCATACATGCTCAAGAGGGATCACCCGAAATTCAAAGGCAACTGAATTTCGGCAACCGGGGCATCGAAGTCGGAATGCCGCGAAACTCACCGAGTCAAAGCGTTTCGCCGTTTGCGGAAGAAGTCTGATGTAGAACAAGTAGCAGAAGCATACATGCTCAAGAGGGATCACCCGAAATTCAAAGGCAACTGAATTTCGGCAACCGGGGCATCGAAGTCGGAATGCCGCGAAACTCACCGAGTCAAAGCGTTTCGCCGTTTGCGGAAGAAGTCTGATGTAGAACAAGTAGCAGAAGCATACATGCTCAAGAGGGATCACCCGAAATTCAAAGGCAACTGAATTTCGGCAACCGGGGCATCGAAGTCGGAATGCCGCGAAACTCACCGAGTCAAAGCGTTTCGCCGTTTGCGGAAGAAGTCTGATGTAGAACAAGTAGCAGAAGCATACATGCTCAAGAGGGATCACCCGAAATTCAAAGGCAACTGAATTTCGGCAACCGGGGCATCGAAGTCGGAATGCCGCGAAACTCACCGAGTCAAAGCGTTTCGCCGTTTGCGGAAGAAGTCTGATGTAGAACAAGTAGCAGAAGCATACATGCTCAAGAGGGATCACCCGAAATTCAAAGGCAACTGAATTTCGGCAACCGGGGCATCGAAGTCGGAATGCCGCGAAACTCACCGAGTCAAAGCGTTTCGCCGTTTGCGGAAGAAGTCTGATGTAGAACAAGTAGCAGAAGCATACATGCTCAAGAGGGATCACCCGAAATTCAAAGGCAACTGAATTTCGGCAACCGGGGCATCGAAGTCGGAATGCCGCGAAACTCACCGAGTCAAAGCGTTTCGCCGTTTGCGGAAGAAGTCTGATGTAGAACAAGTAGCAGAAGCATACATGCTCAAGAGGGATCACCCGAAATTCAAAGGCAACTGAATTTCGGCAACCGGGGCATCGAAGTCGGAATGCCGCGAAACTCACCGAGTCAAAGCGTTTCGCCGTTTGCGGAAGAAGTCTGATGTAGAACAAGTAGCAGAAGCATACATGCTCAAGAGGGATCACCCGAAATTCAAAGGCAACTGAATTTCGGCAACCGGGGCATCGAAGTCGGAATGCCGCGAAACTCACCGAGTCAAAGCGTTTCGCCGTTTGCGGAAGAAGTCTGATGTAGAACAAGTAGCAGAAGCATACATGCTCAAGAGGGATCACCCGAAATTCAAAGGCAACTGAATTTCGGCAACCGGGGCATCGAAGTCGGAATGCCGCGAAACTCACCGAGTCAAAGCGTTTCGCCGTTTGCGGAAGAAGTCTGATGTAGAACAAGTAGCAGAAGCATACATGCTCAAGAGGGATCACCCGAAATTCAAAGGCAACTGAATTTCGGCAACCGGGGCATCGAAGTCGGAATGCCGCGAAACTCACCGAGTCAAAGCGTTTCGCCGTTTGCGGAAGAAGTCTGATGTAGAACAAGTAGCAGAAGCATACATGCTCAAGAGGGATCACCCGAAATTCAAAGGCAACTGAATTTCGGCAACCGGGGCATCGAAGTCGGAATGCCGCGAAACTCACCGAGTCAAAGCGTTTCGCCGTTTGCGGAAGAAGTCTGATGTAGAACAAGTAGCAGAAGCATACATGCTCAAGAGGGATCACCCGAAATTCAAAGGCAACTGAATTTCGGCAACCGGGGCATCGAAGTCGGAATGCCGCGAAACTCACCGAGTCAAAGCGTTTCGCCGTTTGCGGAAGAAGTCTGATGTAGAACAAGTAGCAGAAGCATACATGCTCAAGAGGGATCACCCGAAATTCAAAGGCAACTGAATTTCGGCAACCGGGGCATCGAAGTCGGAATGCCGCGAAACTCACCGAGTCAAAGCGTTTCGCCGTTTGCGGAAGAAGTCTGATGTAGAACAAGTAGCAGAAGCATACATGCTCAAGAGGGATCACCCGAAATTCAAAGGCAACTGAATTTCGGCAACCGGGGCATCGAAGTCGGAATGCCGCGAAACTCACCGAGTCAAAGCGTTTCGCCGTTTGCGGAAGAAGTCTGATGTAGAACAAGTAGCAGAAGCATACATGCTCAAGAGGGATCACCCGAAATTCAAAGGCAACTGAATTTCGGCAACCGGGGCATCGAAGTCGGAATGCCGCGAAACTCACCGAGTCAAAGCGTTTCGCCGTTTGCGGAAGAAGTCTGATGTAGAACAAGTAGCAGAAGCATACATGCTCAAGAGGGATCACCCGAAATTCAAAGGCAACTGAATTTCGGCAACCGGGGCATCGAAGTCGGAATGCCGCGAAACTCACCGAGTCAAAGCGTTTCGCCGTTTGCGGAAGAAGTCTGATGTAGAACAAGTAGCAGAAGCATACATGCTCAAGAGGGATCACCCGAAATTCAAAGGCAACTGAATTTCGGCAACCGGGGCATCGAAGTCGGAATGCCGCGAAACTCACCGAGTCAAAGCGTTTCGCCGTTTGCGGAAGAAGTCTGATGTAGAACAAGTAGCAGAAGCATACATGCTCAAGAGGGATCACCCGAAATTCAAAGGCAACTGAATTTCGGCAACCGGGGCATCGAAGTCGGAATGCCGCGAAACTCACCGAGTCAAAGCGTTTCGCCGTTTGCGGAAGAAGTCTGATGTAGAACAAGTAGCAGAAGCATACATGCTCAAGAGGGATCACCCGAAATTCAAAGGCAACTGAATTTCGGCAACCGGGGCATCGAAGTCGGAATGCCGCGAAACTCACCGAGTCAAAGCGTTTCGCCGTTTGCGGAAGAAGTCTGATGTAGAACAAGTAGCAGAAGCATACATGCTCAAGAGGGATCACCCGAAATTCAAAGGCAACTGAATTTCGGCAACCGGGGCATCGAAGTCGGAATGCCGCGAAACTCACCGAGTCAAAGCGTTTCGCCGTTTGCGGAAGAAGTCTGATGTAGAACAAGTAGCAGAAGCATACATGCTCAAGAGGGATCACCCGAAATTCAAAGGCAACTGAATTTCGGCAACCGGGGCATCGAAGTCGGAATGCCGCGAAACTCACCGAGTCAAAGCGTTTCGCCGTTTGCGGAAGAAGTCTGATGTAGAACAAGTAGCAGAAGCATACATGCTCAAGAGGGATCACCCGAAATTCAAAGGCAACTGAATTTCGGCAACCGGGGCATCGAAGTCGGAATGCCGCGAAACTCACCGAGTCAAAGCGTTTCGCCGTTTGCGGAAGAAGTCTGATGTAGAACAAGTAGCAGAAGCATACATGCTCAAGAGGGATCACCCGAAATTCAAAGGCAACTGAATTTCGGCAACCGGGGCATCGAAGTCGGAATGCCGCGAAACTCACCGAGTCAAAGCGTTTCGCCGTTTGCGGAAGAAGTCTGATGTAGAACAAGTAGCAGAAGCATACATGCTCAAGAGGGATCACCCGAAATTCAAAGGCAACTGAATTTCGGCAACCGGGGCATCGAAGTCGGAATGCCGCGAAACTCACCGAGTCAAAGCGTTTCGCCGTTTGCGGAAGAAGTCTGATGTAGAACAAGTAGCAGAAGCATACATGCTCAAGAGGGATCACCCGAAATTCAAAGGCAACTGAATTTCGGCAACCGGGGCATCGAAGTCGGAATGCCGCGAAACTCACCGAGTCAAAGCGTTTCGCCGTTTGCGGAAGAAGTCTGATGTAGAACAAGTAGCAGAAGCATACATGCTCAAGAGGGATCACCCGAAATTCAAAGGCAACTGAATTTCGGCAACCGGGGCATCGAAGTCGGAATGCCGCGAAACTCACCGAGTCAAAGCGTTTCGCCGTTTGCGGAAGAAGTCTGATGTAGAACAAGTAGCAGAAGCATACATGCTCAAGAGGGATCACCCGAAATTCAAAGGCAACTGAATTTCGGCAACCGGGGCATCGAAGTCGGAATGCCGCGAAACTCACCGAGTCAAAGCGTTTCGCCGTTTGCGGAAGAAGTCTGATGTAGAACAAGTAGCAGAAGCATACATGCTCAAGAGGGATCACCCGAAATTCAAAGGCAACTGAATTTCGGCAACCGGGGCATCGAAGTCGGAATGCCGCGAAACTCACCGAGTCAAAGCGTTTCGCCGTTTGCGGAAGAAGTCTGATGTAGAACAAGTAGCAGAAGCATACATGCTCAAGAGGGATCACCCGAAATTCAAAGGCAACTGAATTTCGGCAACCGGGGCATCGAAGTCGGAATGCCGCGAAACTCACCGAGTCAAAGCGTTTCGCCGTTTGCGGAAGAAGTCTGATGTAGAACAAGTAGCAGAAGCATACATGCTCAAGAGGGATCACCCGAAATTCAAAGGCAACTGAATTTCGGCAACCGGGGCATCGAAGTCGGAATGCCGCGAAACTCACCGAGTCAAAGCGTTTCGCCGTTTGCGGAAGAAGTCTGATGTAGAACAAGTAGCAGAAGCATACATGCTCAAGAGGGATCACCCGAAATTCAAAGGCAACTGAATTTCGGCAACCGGGGCATCGAAGTCGGAATGCCGCGAAACTCACCGAGTCAAAGCGTTTCGCCGTTTGCGGAAGAAGTCTGATGTAGAACAAGTAGCAGAAGCATACATGCTCAAGAGGGATCACCCGAAATTCAAAGGCAACTGAATTTCGGCAACCGGGGCATCGAAGTCGGAATGCCGCGAAACTCACCGAGTCAAAGCGTTTCGCCGTTTGCGGAAGAAGTCTGATGTAGAACAAGTAGCAGAAGCATACATGCTCAAGAGGGATCACCCGAAATTCAAAGGCAACTGAATTTCGGCAACCGGGGCATCGAAGTCGGAATGCCGCGAAACTCACCGAGTCAAAGCGTTTCGCCGTTTGCGGAAGAAGTCTGATGTAGAACAAGTAGCAGAAGCATACATGCTCAAGAGGGATCACCCGAAATTCAAAGGCAACTGAATTTCGGCAACCGGGGCATCGAAGTCGGAATGCCGCGAAACTCACCGAGTCAAAGCGTTTCGCCGTTTGCGGAAGAAGTCTGATGTAGAACAAGTAGCAGAAGCATACATGCTCAAGAGGGATCACCCGAAATTCAAAGGCAACTGAATTTCGGCAACCGGGGCATCGAAGTCGGAATGCCGCGAAACTCACCGAGTCAAAGCGTTTCGCCGTTTGCGGAAGAAGTCTGATGTAGAACAAGTAGCAGAAGCATACATGCTCAAGAGGGATCACCCGAAATTCAAAGGCAACTGAATTTCGGCAACCGGGGCATCGAAGTCGGAATGCCGCGAAACTCACCGAGTCAAAGCGTTTCGCCGTTTGCGGAAGAAGTCTGATGTAGAACAAGTAGCAGAAGCATACATGCTCAAGAGGGATCACCCGAAATTCAAAGGCAACTGAATTTCGGCAACCGGGGCATCGAAGTCGGAATGCCGCGAAACTCACCGAGTCAAAGCGTTTCGCCGTTTGCGGAAGAAGTCTGATGTAGAACAAGTAGCAGAAGCATACATGCTCAAGAGGGATCACCCGAAATTCAAAGGCAACTGAATTTCGGCAACCGGGGCATCGAAGTCGGAATGCCGCGAAACTCACCGAGTCAAAGCGTTTCGCCGTTTGCGGAAGAAGTCTGATGTAGAACAAGTAGCAGAAGCATACATGCTCAAGAGGGATCACCCGAAATTCAAAGGCAACTGAATTTCGGCAACCGGGGCATCGAAGTCGGAATGCCGCGAAACTCACCGAGTCAAAGCGTTTCGCCGTTTGCGGAAGAAGTCTGATGTAGAACAAGTAGCAGAAGCATACATGCTCAAGAGGGATCACCCGAAATTCAAAGGCAACTGAATTTCGGCAACCGGGGCATCGAAGTCGGAATGCCGCGAAACTCACCGAGTCAAAGCGTTTCGCCGTTTGCGGAAGAAGTCTGATGTAGAACAAGTAGCAGAAGCATACATGCTCAAGAGGGATCACCCGAAATTCAAAGGCAACTGAATTTCGGCAACCGGGGCATCGAAGTCGGAATGCCGCGAAACTCACCGAGTCAAAGCGTTTCGCCGTTTGCGGAAGAAGTCTGATGTAGAACAAGTAGCAGAAGCATACATGCTCAAGAGGGATCACCCGAAATTCAAAGGCAACTGAATTTCGGCAACCGGGGCATCGAAGTCGGAATGCCGCGAAACTCACCGAGTCAAAGCGTTTCGCCGTTTGCGGAAGAAGTCTGATGTAGAACAAGTAGCAGAAGCATACATGCTCAAGAGGGATCACCCGAAATTCAAAGGCAACTGAATTTCGGCAACCGGGGCATCGAAGTCGGAATGCCGCGAAACTCACCGAGTCAAAGCGTTTCGCCGTTTGCGGAAGAAGTCTGATGTAGAACAAGTAGCAGAAGCATACATGCTCAAGAGGGATCACCCGAAATTCAAAGGCAACTGAATTTCGGCAACCGGGGCATCGAAGTCGGAATGCCGCGAAACTCACCGAGTCAAAGCGTTTCGCCGTTTGCGGAAGAAGTCTGATGTAGAACAAGTAGCAGAAGCATACATGCTCAAGAGGGATCACCCGAAATTCAAAGGCAACTGAATTTCGGCAACCGGGGCATCGAAGTCGGAATGCCGCGAAACTCACCGAGTCAAAGCGTTTCGCCGTTTGCGGAAGAAGTCTGATGTAGAACAAGTAGCAGAAGCATACATGCTCAAGAGGGATCACCCGAAATTCAAAGGCAACTGAATTTCGGCAACCGGGGCATCGAAGTCGGAATGCCGCGAAACTCACCGAGTCAAAGCGTTTCGCCGTTTGCGGAAGAAGTCTGATGTAGAACAAGTAGCAGAAGCATACATGCTCAAGAGGGATCACCCGAAATTCAAAGGCAACTGAATTTCGGCAACCGGGGCATCGAAGTCGGAATGCCGCGAAACTCACCGAGTCAAAGCGTTTCGCCGTTTGCGGAAGAAGTCTGATGTAGAACAAGTAGCAGAAGCATACATGCTCAAGAGGGATCACCCGAAATTCAAAGGCAACTGAATTTCGGCAACCGGGGCATCGAAGTCGGAATGCCGCGAAACTCACCGAGTCAAAGCGTTTCGCCGTTTGCGGAAGAAGTCTGATGTAGAACAAGTAGCAGAAGCATACATGCTCAAGAGGGATCACCCGAAATTCAAAGGCAACTGAATTTCGGCAACCGGGGCATCGAAGTCGGAATGCCGCGAAACTCACCGAGTCAAAGCGTTTCGCCGTTTGCGGAAGAAGTCTGATGTAGAACAAGTAGCAGAAGCATACATGCTCAAGAGGGATCACCCGAAATTCAAAGGCAACTGAATTTCGGCAACCGGGGCATCGAAGTCGGAATGCCGCGAAACTCACCGAGTCAAAGCGTTTCGCCGTTTGCGGAAGAAGTCTGATGTAGAACAAGTAGCAGAAGCATACATGCTCAAGAGGGATCACCCGAAATTCAAAGGCAACTGAATTTCGGCAACCGGGGCATCGAAGTCGGAATGCCGCGAAACTCACCGAGTCAAAGCGTTTCGCCGTTTGCGGAAGAAGTCTGATGTAGAACAAGTAGCAGAAGCATACATGCTCAAGAGGGATCACCCGAAATTCAAAGGCAACTGAATTTCGGCAACCGGGGCATCGAAGTCGGAATGCCGCGAAACTCACCGAGTCAAAGCGTTTCGCCGTTTGCGGAAGAAGTCTGATGTAGAACAAGTAGCAGAAGCATACATGCTCAAGAGGGATCACCCGAAATTCAAAGGCAACTGAATTTCGGCAACCGGGGCATCGAAGTCGGAATGCCGCGAAACTCACCGAGTCAAAGCGTTTCGCCGTTTGCGGAAGAAGTCTGATGTAGAACAAGTAGCAGAAGCATACATGCTCAAGAGGGATCACCCGAAATTCAAAGGCAACTGAATTTCGGCAACCGGGGCATCGAAGTCGGAATGCCGCGAAACTCACCGAGTCAAAGCGTTTCGCCGTTTGCGGAAGAAGTCTGATGTAGAACAAGTAGCAGAAGCATACATGCTCAAGAGGGATCACCCGAAATTCAAAGGCAACTGAATTTCGGCAACCGGGGCATCGAAGTCGGAATGCCGCGAAACTCACCGAGTCAAAGCGTTTCGCCGTTTGCGGAAGAAGTCTGATGTAGAACAAGTAGCAGAAGCATACATGCTCAAGAGGGATCACCCGAAATTCAAAGGCAACTGAATTTCGGCAACCGGGGCATCGAAGTCGGAATGCCGCGAAACTCACCGAGTCAAAGCGTTTCGCCGTTTGCGGAAGAAGTCTGATGTAGAACAAGTAGCAGAAGCATACATGCTCAAGAGGGATCACCCGAAATTCAAAGGCAACTGAATTTCGGCAACCGGGGCATCGAAGTCGGAATGCCGCGAAACTCACCGAGTCAAAGCGTTTCGCCGTTTGCGGAAGAAGTCTGATGTAGAACAAGTAGCAGAAGCATACATGCTCAAGAGGGATCACCCGAAATTCAAAGGCAACTGAATTTCGGCAACCGGGGCATCGAAGTCGGAATGCCGCGAAACTCACCGAGTCAAAGCGTTTCGCCGTTTGCGGAAGAAGTCTGATGTAGAACAAGTAGCAGAAGCATACATGCTCAAGAGGGATCACCCGAAATTCAAAGGCAACTGAATTTCGGCAACCGGGGCATCGAAGTCGGAATGCCGCGAAACTCACCGAGTCAAAGCGTTTCGCCGTTTGCGGAAGAAGTCTGATGTAGAACAAGTAGCAGAAGCATACATGCTCAAGAGGGATCACCCGAAATTCAAAGGCAACTGAATTTCGGCAACCGGGGCATCGAAGTCGGAATGCCGCGAAACTCACCGAGTCAAAGCGTTTCGCCGTTTGCGGAAGAAGTCTGATGTAGAACAAGTAGCAGAAGCATACATGCTCAAGAGGGATCACCCGAAATTCAAAGGCAACTGAATTTCGGCAACCGGGGCATCGAAGTCGGAATGCCGCGAAACTCACCGAGTCAAAGCGTTTCGCCGTTTGCGGAAGAAGTCTGATGTAGAACAAGTAGCAGAAGCATACATGCTCAAGAGGGATCACCCGAAATTCAAAGGCAACTGAATTTCGGCAACCGGGGCATCGAAGTCGGAATGCCGCGAAACTCACCGAGTCAAAGCGTTTCGCCGTTTGCGGAAGAAGTCTGATGTAGAACAAGTAGCAGAAGCATACATGCTCAAGAGGGATCACCCGAAATTCAAAGGCAACTGAATTTCGGCAACCGGGGCATCGAAGTCGGAATGCCGCGAAACTCACCGAGTCAAAGCGTTTCGCCGTTTGCGGAAGAAGTCTGATGTAGAACAAGTAGCAGAAGCATACATGCTCAAGAGGGATCACCCGAAATTCAAAGGCAACTGAATTTCGGCAACCGGGGCATCGAAGTCGGAATGCCGCGAAACTCACCGAGTCAAAGCGTTTCGCCGTTTGCGGAAGAAGTCTGATGTAGAACAAGTAGCAGAAGCATACATGCTCAAGAGGGATCACCCGAAATTCAAAGGCAACTGAATTTCGGCAACCGGGGCATCGAAGTCGGAATGCCGCGAAACTCACCGAGTCAAAGCGTTTCGCCGTTTGCGGAAGAAGTCTGATGTAGAACAAGTAGCAGAAGCATACATGCTCAAGAGGGATCACCCGAAATTCAAAGGCAACTGAATTTCGGCAACCGGGGCATCGAAGTCGGAATGCCGCGAAACTCACCGAGTCAAAGCGTTTCGCCGTTTGCGGAAGAAGTCTGATGTAGAACAAGTAGCAGAAGCATACATGCTCAAGAGGGATCACCCGAAATTCAAAGGCAACTGAATTTCGGCAACCGGGGCATCGAAGTCGGAATGCCGCGAAACTCACCGAGTCAAAGCGTTTCGCCGTTTGCGGAAGAAGTCTGATGTAGAACAAGTAGCAGAAGCATACATGCTCAAGAGGGATCACCCGAAATTCAAAGGCAACTGAATTTCGGCAACCGGGGCATCGAAGTCGGAATGCCGCGAAACTCACCGAGTCAAAGCGTTTCGCCGTTTGCGGAAGAAGTCTGATGTAGAACAAGTAGCAGAAGCATACATGCTCAAGAGGGATCACCCGAAATTCAAAGGCAACTGAATTTCGGCAACCGGGGCATCGAAGTCGGAATGCCGCGAAACTCACCGAGTCAAAGCGTTTCGCCGTTTGCGGAAGAAGTCTGATGTAGAACAAGTAGCAGAAGCATACATGCTCAAGAGGGATCACCCGAAATTCAAAGGCAACTGAATTTCGGCAACCGGGGCATCGAAGTCGGAATGCCGCGAAACTCACCGAGTCAAAGCGTTTCGCCGTTTGCGGAAGAAGTCTGATGTAGAACAAGTAGCAGAAGCATACATGCTCAAGAGGGATCACCCGAAATTCAAAGGCAACTGAATTTCGGCAACCGGGCATCGAAGTCGGAATGCCGCGAAACTCACCGAGTCAAAGCGTTTCGCCGTTTGCGGAAGAAGTCTGATGTAGAACAAGTAGCAGAAGCATACATGCTCAAGAGGGATCACCCGAAATTCAAAGGCAACTGAATTTCGGCAACCGGGGCATCGAAGTCGGAATGCCGCGAAACTCACCGAGTCAAAGCGTTTCGCCGTTTGCGGAAGAAGTCTGATGTAGAACAAGTAGCAGAAGCATACATGCTCAAGAGGGATCACCCGAAATTCAAAGGCAACTGAATTTCGGCAACCGGGGCATCGAAGTCGGAATGCCGCGAAACTCACCGAGTCAAAGCGTTTCGCCGTTTGCGGAAGAAGTCTGATGTAGAACAAGTAGCAGAAGCATACATGCTCAAGAGGGATCACCCGAAATTCAAAGGCAACTGAATTTCGGCAACCGGGGCATCGAAGTCGGAATGCCGCGAAACTCACCGAGTCAAAGCGTTTCGCCGTTTGCGGAAGAAGTCTGATGTAGAACAAGTAGCAGAAGCATACATGCTCAAGAGGGATCACCCGAAATTCAAAGGCAACTGAATTTCGGCAACCGGGGCATCGAAGTCGGAATGCCGCGAAACTCACCGAGTCAAAGCGTTTCGCCGTTTGCGGAAGAAGTCTGATGTAGAACAAGTAGCAGAAGCATACATGCTCAAGAGGGATCACCCGAAATTCAAAGGCAACTGAATTTCGGCAACCGGGGCATCGAAGTCGGAATGCCGCGAAACTCACCGAGTCAAAGCGTTTCGCCGTTTGCGGAAGAAGTCTGATGTAGAACAAGTAGCAGAAGCATACATGCTCAAGAGGGATCACCCGAAATTCAAAGGCAACTGAATTTCGGCAACCGGGGCATCGAAGTCGGAATGCCGCGAAACTCACCGAGTCAAAGCGTTTCGCCGTTTGCGGAAGAAGTCTGATGTAGAACAAGTAGCAGAAGCATACATGCTCAAGAGGGATCACCCGAAATTCAAAGGCAACTGAATTTCGGCAACCGGGCATCGAAGTCGGAATGCCGCGAAACTCACCGAGTCAAAGCGTTTCGCCGTTTGCGGAAGAAGTCTGATGTAGAACAAGTAGCAGAAGCATACATGCTCAAGAGGGATCACCCGAAATTCAAAGGCAACTGAATTTCGGCAACCGGGCATCGAAGTCGGAATGCCGCGAAACTCACCGAGTCAAAGCGTTTCGCCGTTTGCGGAAGAAGTCTGATGTAGAACAAGTAGCAGAAGCATACATGCTCAAGAGGGATCACCCGAAATTCAAAGGCAACTGAATTTCGGCAACCGGGGCATCGAAGTCGGAATGCCGCGAAACTCACCGAGTCAAAGCGTTTCGCCGTTTGCGGAAGAAGTCTGATGTAGAACAAGTAGCAGAAGCATACATGCTCAAGAGGGATCACCCGAAATTCAAAGGCAACTGAATTTCGGCAACCGGGGCATCGAAGTCGGAATGCCGCGAAACTCACCGAGTCAAAGCGTTTCGCCGTTTGCGGAAGAAGTCTGATGTAGAACAAGTAGCAGAAGCATACATGCTCAAGAGGGATCACCCGAAATTCAAAGGCAACTGAATTTCGGCAACCGGGGCATCGAAGTCGGAATGCCGCGAAACTCACCGAGTCAAAGCGTTTCGCCGTTTGCGGAAGAAGTCTGATGTAGAACAAGTAGCAGAAGCATACATGCTCAAGAGGGATCACCCGAAATTCAAAGGCAACTGAATTTCGGCAACCGGGGCATCGAAGTCGGAATGCCGCGAAACTCACCGAGTCAAAGCGTTTCGCCGTTTGCGGAAGAAGTCTGATGTAGAACAAGTAGCAGAAGCATACATGCTCAAGAGGGATCACCCGAAATTCAAAGGCAACTGAATTTCGGCAACCGGGGCATCGAAGTCGGAATGCCGCGAAACTCACCGAGTCAAAGCGTTTCGCCGTTTGCGGAAGAAGTCTGATGTAGAACAAGTAGCAGAAGCATACATGCTCAAGAGGGATCACCCGAAATTCAAAGGCAACTGAATTTCGGCAACCGGGCATCGAAGTCGGAATGCCGCGAAACTCACCGAGTCAAAGCGTTTCGCCGTTTGCGGAAGAAGTCTGATGTAGAACAAGTAGCAGAAGCATACATGCTCAAGAGGGATCACCCGAAATTCAAAGGCAACTGAATTTCGGCAACCGGGGCATCGAAGTCGGAATGCCGCGAAACTCACCGAGTCAAAGCGTTTCGCCGTTTGCGGAAGAAGTCTGATGTAGAACAAGTAGCAGAAGCATACATGCTCAAGAGGGATCACCCGAAATTCAAAGGCAACTGAATTTCGGCAACCGGGGCATCGAAGTCGGAATGCCGCGAAACTCACCGAGTCAAAGCGTTTCGCCGTTTGCGGAAGAAGTCTGATGTAGAACAAGTAGCAGAAGCATACATGCTCAAGAGGGATCACCCGAAATTCAAAGGCAACTGAATTTCGGCAACCGGGGCATCGAAGTCGGAATGCCGCGAAACTCACCGAGTCAAAGCGTTTCGCCGTTTGCGGAAGAAGTCTGATGTAGAACAAGTAGCAGAAGCATACATGCTCAAGAGGGATCACCCGAAATTCAAAGGCAACTGAATTTCGGCAACCGGGGCATCGAAGTCGGAATGCCGCGAAACTCACCGAGTCAAAGCGTTTCGCCGTTTGCGGAAGAAGTCTGATGTAGAACAAGTAGCAGAAGCATACATGCTCAAGAGGGATCACCCGAAATTCAAAGGCAACTGAATTTCGGCAACCGGGCATCGAAGTCGGAATGCCGCGAAACTCACCGAGTCAAAGCGTTTCGCCGTTTGCGGAAGAAGTCTGATGTAGAACAAGTAGCAGAAGCATACATGCTCAAGAGGGATCACCCGAAATTCAAAGGCAACTGAATTTCGGCAACCGGGGCATCGAAGTCGGAATGCCGCGAAACTCACCGAGTCAAAGCGTTTCGCCGTTTGCGGAAGAAGTCTGATGTAGAACAAGTAGCAGAAGCATACATGCTCAAGAGGGATCACCCGAAATTCAAAGGCAACTGAATTTCGGCAACCGGGCATCGAAGTCGGAATGCCGCGAAACTCACCGAGTCAAAGCGTTTCGCCGTTTGCGGAAGAAGTCTGATGTAGAACAAGTAGCAGAAGCATACATGCTCAAGAGGGATCACCCGAAATTCAAAGGCAACTGAATTTCGGCAACCGGGGCATCGAAGTCGGAATGCCGCGAAACTCACCGAGTCAAAGCGTTTCGCCGTTTGCGGAAGAAGTCTGATGTAGAACAAGTAGCAGAAGCATACATGCTCAAGAGGGATCACCCGAAATTCAAAGGCAACTGAATTTCGGCAACCGGGGCATCGAAGTCGGAATGCCGCGAAACTCACCGAGTCAAAGCGTTTCGCCGTTTGCGGAAGAAGTCTGATGTAGAACAAGTAGCAGAAGCATACATGCTCAAGAGGGATCACCCGAAATTCAAAGGCAACTGAATTTCGGCAACGGGGCATCGAAGTCGGAATGCCGCGAAACTCACCGAGTCAAAGCGTTTCGCCGTTTGCGGAAGAAGTATGATGTAGAACAAGTAGCAGAAGCATACATGCTCAAGAGGGATCACCCGAAATTCAAAGGCAACTGAATTTCGGCAACCGGGCATCGAAGTCGGAATGCCGCGAAACTCACCGAGTCAAAGCGTTTGCCGTTTGCGGAAGAAGTCTGATGTAGAACAAGTAGCAGAAGCATACATGCTCAAGAGGGATCACCCGAAATTCAAAGGCAACTGAATTTCGGCAACCGGGGCATCGAAGTCGGAATGCCGCGAAACTCACCGAGTCAAAGCGTTTCGCCGTTTGCGGAGAAGTTGATGTAGAACAAGTAGCAGAAGCATACATGCTCAAGAGGGAACCAAATTCAAAGGCAACTGAATTTCGGCAACCGGGGAATCGAAGTCGGAATGCCGCGAAACTCACCGAGTCAAAGCGTTT
>CM055354.1:319734-346398 GCA_029228515.1 Populus alba x Populus x berolinensis | reverse complement strand
CATCGATCATCATCATCATATAAATATATATGTCGAAGCTGCTAGGAAAGTATCAATCTATAATATAGTTTAACTTAAATATTGTTAGCTAATATATTATTTTTTGCATGATATGTTTGCAGGATTGCGATGGTGGAAATATCCTATCTAAGCTCGTTGAATGGTATAAGAGCTTCAAGAATTTGGATTGCCTAGAGGTATTAACTGGAATTTATTTTTCTCTTTGAAGCAGCTTTTATTTATTTTTCTATCTTTTTTTTTTCTTTTATCCTCCATTAATTGATTTATGTTGATCACAAGTTTTACGTTTTTCTACTTGAGTTATCTGAAGATTTTATTTGCTACCACTTGAATATGTGTGTGCCGAGAATGATCCAAGTATAAAAGTTATCATGAAGGCTAATATTCATGGTCTAGCCCCACTATTTTTTGCACGATTATTTGTTAATATTTAGGGTTAGAATTCTAGGAATCAATAGTAAATGCCCAATATTAAGATTTCTGTGTACATATGCAAAAACTCTTTTCTTTTAGAAGTAACTAGGGTTTGTAGTTAATAAACATTATGTGAAATTAACTGTGACCAATAAACATGTTAAAGGAGAAAATAATTCTCCCTTTTCATATCTAGAATGGGATTGAATTAAAGCAAGTTGCCTACTAATTTATACCACCTCCTTTAAGTATCAATCAAAATATTTACATTAATCTTGTGCATGCCCGTTTAATCAATTTTGGAGGGCTTTAGATAGCCATGCATTCCCACCATTGATCAATTCATATTCTCATTAATTACTGTATGGCTCCTAGAAGCCTAGGCTCCTAGCCCCTAAGTCTAGCATGCTTGAAAATGGTCTGAGTATTCATACATTATTATCATATATCTTTACAAAATAATGTTGCTCGAGAGAATCATCAACTTCTATCTTGCTATAAGGCTTGGAATTGATTATATGCGTTTGCTCATTTGTCGATGAGCATGTTGATTCTATCTTGTTCATTAATCTGTTTTTAACTTGGAAGAAAATTGGTTATGCAGAAAGATGACAAAGAAGAGGAGACAGAGAAAGCTCTAGCCGTGGAGGAGTCAGCAGAAGAGAAAACCAAGCATGGTGAAATAGAAGAAATCCCAGAAACTGAAACTATTGAGCCTGAGGCCCATCATGAGGTTGATGAGGAGGACTATGAAATGGTTAGCTACAAAATTAAAGATGCTGATGA
Source organism: Populus alba x Populus x berolinensis (assembly GCA_029228515.1). Classification (NCBI taxonomy): domain Eukaryota; kingdom Viridiplantae; phylum Streptophyta; class Magnoliopsida; order Malpighiales; family Salicaceae; genus Populus; species Populus alba x Populus x berolinensis. Next base: position 345,177 of record CM055354.1, on the reverse strand, counting down.
GGAGGAGGAGGAAGACTGCAGTAGTGGTGGTGGTGATGAGGAGGAGGAGGAAGACTGCAGTAGTAGTGTTGGTGATTGATGATGATGATGATGAGGAGGAGGAGGAGGAAGACTGCAGTAGTAGTGTTGGTGGTGGTGGTGGTGATGATGATGATGATGAGGAGGAGGAGGAGGAGGAGTACTGCTATAGTAAGCGATGATGATGGTGATGTCCAAAAAGGAACGATCGAGAAAGAAGTGATGAAGGATCAAGAATTGAAGGAAACAGGAGATGGACGTTGCTGCGAAACGAGTAGAGCTCTTTCTCAATGCAACGTGAGATCGGGCTGCTGAAGGAGCTCAGTGAAAAAAATTGCAAGTTGATGAAGGATCTCGCAGATACATTGTTGTTCTTAGAGCAAGAAAATGAGGTTCTGTCTAGAAGGCTTATCAGTGCTGAAAGTACATCGTCAAACCGAGCTATTAAATCAAATTGTGTACGAGTATGAAAGGAAATGCCAAAGATTGGAGGAAGAGAAAGCTGATCTTAATGATAGCCTTTTCTATCGCAGAAGCTGAAATCTCATTTTTATCGAGAGTGCATGCATAACTTAGGTCTTAATTAGCAATGAGCTACCTACTATTTCTACTCCTTATTAACGGACAAGCGTCTATCTAGCTTATATTTTTATAGTTTCTTAAGGTTTTATAATGATACTTACATTGTTTATATCTCCTTTTCTAATTAATTAGTGGGTTTTTTTAATCTTTTCTGAGCAATGCTTTAGTTTCTTCTTTTTTTCATCACTATTATTGTTTGTTGTTGGAACAAGACCATTTACTTGTTCGTTTGTAATTTCGATCATGAGATTCAGTATCCCTACTAAATAAAATTTGAACCAGTGGGGGATCATACTAAAACAAACCCCAGAGATAGATAACTCCATATTATTTGCCCTGAGCAGAACTGAAAAACCCACCCATGAAATTTTGTCTTCATAACTTGTGAAGAATATCGTTTTGATTGTGTTTTGAAGTCTCTAAGTACGAATTATGGTCAATCAGCCAACTTCTCTCTATGGCTTGTGCTAGTGATCCATATGTATGTATGTATGGCCTTGTATCTGGAAGAAAGAAATTATCTTTATATTTATATATAGTTTTTTTTTTTTGGATAATTATATATAGTTAGATTATTATTAATCCAATTAATTAGAAGGAATTAAATTCTTAATACAAGGATGTGGAAGCTTTCTTCTTCTTTTTTTCATTCAAAACGTTCAACAGGTTAAAGTCTGGAAGAAGAGAAAAAGAGATCAGATCTTTGCATGATACGATGCGTATCACTATCCCACCATATTTAACAAATTAATTTGTTTTATCACTCTAGTTTTCTCTGTACCGTTGCTTTATCCCTCTAAAAAAAATATTTTACTATTTATACGAAACGAAGTATTTTAATATATTTTTTATTATTTTATAATAAATTTATATTGTAGTTTAGCTGATTGACACACACGTAACATGCTAGATATTACTAATTCGAGCACGAGGAAGCACAACTATTTTCCCAATAATAACAGAAGGTGTCCTGTAACATCTATTTTTTTTTATAAAAAAAAAAAGGAGTGGACCCCTTTAATAATGAAAAGAATAAGAGATTACGAATTCCACACGCCAAGCTTGCTACAAGTGGGCTAGACTTTGTTGCTGACTTTCCTTTTTTCTCTCTTTTTTGTTTATTTTTTTTTACATTTCAATTTTTATTATATTCACTTGTTTTAACATGATTTTTAAATAATATTATAATTTTTTTATTTGCATTTTAATAACGCCTTTTCAATTATTATTTATATCTCTTAATAGCTGAATATTATACACTCAAAAGTCTGAATGTACTAGCGAATTCATTAACAAATTTTTACATCTCCAAGAGACAAAAAGATCTTAAATTTCTAGGATAAAAAAGAACTAGATATTATTTTTTCTCTCTTTAAATTTACTCTAGATATCGGTGTAGAAAAGAAGAATTAAAATAGAGAGATGGGATGTGAATCTGTGAAATTAAAGCTTATTTCTTTAATAAAAAGGAAGGAACAAGAGAGTGGGAAACCAGAGAGCAAAGGACCTCTGTAGCATTCCTCAATGTGGCTTTCTCGAATCATGACAAAGTTCTCTGAATAAATCGAAAGTGATAAAATGCATGACATTCATAGGCAATAACCAACCTTAGAAGAGGAATTAGTCCGAAGCAATTCTACTAGTCTGTGAAAACAGAAAAATGACATCAACCTTGCTACCAACTAGAGAAAAATAAAGCATGGCATCCTATCTTCTTATATCAAGATTCCTATCATAGTATGGACATTGTGAGGGACAGCTAGCTTGTAGTATCACTTAAATGCCCACTGGTTGTCTCTGCGGATCTCCAATTCTTCCTCTGGAGTGAGGTCATTCTTGATGTTAAATATGTTACGGATCTCGACTGGAGTCTTCCCCTTGATCAAATCAGCCGCAGCTTGGCAGGTCAGATCTAGCAAATCCTTGATGTTCAGATAGTTTGCAGCCTGAAATCAACATAACTTTGCCATGTTAATTCAGATAAAGTGTCTAAATAACAAAAGTCATGAACAAAAAATAAAAAATAAAGTAGCTTAACAAACAATAATCTAATACGAGAAGCACTGAATATATAGGATCACTGGGTTCGTTAATCAAATACAGAGAATTTCACAAACTAAAGTGTTGAAGCATGAACATAAAAACAAGAAGCAAACAAGAAGCTCACTATCCATCATATTTCACAAACAAATCAATCTACCAAAAACAGGTAAAATTGCCACATTGTATCAAGGCACCAGTTCACTTTGTATCCACTGTTCATCTAAAAGAACTAAAAAAAAATAAAAATCATTTGCTTGTTCTGTATAATCTTTCCATGTTTCCCTGCATGCGTAAGAGCATCATAAGATAATAGTTGAAACAAATAGACAAGAGAAGAAATCCAATAATAACAAAACAAAACAAAACAAATACGTATCATAACCCCCCATAAAAACTATGAAAACTAAACAATGAAAACCAACGAATGGCAATATTGTGAAAAATATAGCAAACCTAAGGTCAAGTTTAAAACACTTTCTCCCATAAAAAACTAAACCCTAAAAAGCAAAAAGATACGATCTTTAACCAATAAAGAACAAATAGAAACCCAATTAAACAATGGAAAAATCATAAATATTCACAGACAAAAGGTTAAGGAAAAAAAATCTTGAAAAAAGGAAACAGAAAGTTCTTACCAAGATGAGCTCAAAGAGGGTGTTTTTGTCAACTTTGACGAACTCGGCATCCCAACCCTTCAGAAACTCATCATTTCCAGTAATAGTCGCATCTTTATCAGCATCAGCTTCCACATGTTTCTTGCAGTACTTCGATAACCATAGCAAGAATATTGCTTGTCACATTAGGCAACGGGATGTCATTTTCGGCCGCAATCATCTTCAATCATATGTTTGATGGTCTGTGACTCAACGGCGACCGCTCTCTTTCTACAACGAATGTTCTCGCCGTCGGAGGATTTTAAGCGTGATTTTCCTTTGATTCTGACATATTGGAAAGAAATTTGGAGAGAAGAAAAAAAACCCTTAAACTTAGTTTTTATTAAAAGAGAAATGAAAAGTGAAAATGAGGATTGAGGGTGAAAGGGAATGGTGCTGTTTTTATAGAAGTATTTTATGGGAGTGAAATTGGCGTCGGTTAAGTTTGGAAGTAGTGTTTGTTCCAGGATTCGGAAGATGGTAACCAATTTACCTTTTAATGGATCCTTCCCTTAGTTCACAACGGAAAAGGCGGGCTTAATTGGACGAAAATTCCTATGTAAATTAGGAGAAGGAACGAGGGTGGTTTCGGGATTTTATTGTTCTTTTTTTTCTTTCTTGTGTTAATTATGATGATTTGATGAGGAAATTTTGTTTGGTGCCAGAGGCGCCGTCATGAGCACCTCGTCACTAGAATGCCAGCCTGGTTAGGTCGACATGCAACTAAGTTGACGCAACTCTTTGGCTCAGTGTGAATGTTTTAAAATAAAAAATTAATACCTGGGTCAAAAGGGCTTCTGTTTGTGATTTTTTTAAAGCACATTTATTTTTTAGAACGTTCTAAAGAAATAATAATTTTTTTAAATCTTTTCAATATATCTAATAACAATTTAAAAATATAAAAAATAAAGCTAAGAAATTTAAAAAATTAAAAAACAGTGTTTGGACTGTAATGCTATACAACCTTAATCATAACAGTAATTTATATTTTTTAATTTTTTTAAAATATATTATCTTATTTTTTAAAAAATAAAGACTAATATCATTATTATGAGTTAGCTTATCCACCTTAACAATTTACCCTAATTATAATTACTAAAAAATAGATGAACCTACAACCTAGCCATATTTAATTACTATAATAATGAGTTTTTATATATTATTATTATAGATGGCTGAATAATTTTTAACTTGAGAGAACGAATGGGATAGAGACTTAATTAAAAGATTAATGGTAAGGTAATAAATTATTGTTATTATTGGGTTTAATTTATTTATAAAATAAGGTATTTATTGATTTACTATATATACATATATGGTATGTTATGCAATTAAGAGAAAAATAATGATTATTTTAATTCCTCAAAAGAAAAGATATACCCTTTTTATTGCTATTAATAATTTGTGAGTCCCTCGTACGTTGGATGGTTATCTAAAACAAAACATAAAAATGTTTTTAGTATGAGATTACAAGGATCGCGTTTACTACAGATGCAGTATGGTATATTTGCCTGATCCATGAAGCGTGCTATCTCAGATAAATTCTTACTGGTACTAAAGAGAGAAGGAGTCACTTCAGATTTTTTACCTTCTTCATTGTTTTGCAAACCTTTCTTTGTTGTATCAAGTGGGTAAGTGGTTTTCTTCAAAATGAAATTGCATTATGAACTGGGGACTGGAATGCTCTCCTGCCTTTTGAGTTTCTCTTCAAAAAACACGCTTAATGCTCGTATATGTGACATATGTTTCCTGTCAACTCTGAATCAAAAACAATACCAATGATTCATAAATTCAGCTATTCCCTAGCTAAATCTTATAAGGGAATAATATACCCTACATAATGGTATCCAGTAATCAAAGAGATTAACCGTCATCCGCGTGCATAAGCAGATCCAATGCGACCCAGCTCCGATGACAACCAGACAGTTTTGTGGCTATGAGGGCAAGTTTTCCAACTAAACCTAAACAACGAACAGTGACCAAAATCAAAGTATCCATACAATAGCATTCACACAAACACTAGGAAAAATGTTTAGATAAAAAGGCAAAGGTTTTAGAGTTCTGAAAAGGTGAGGAAGCCCATCCATCTAAGCAAGCCTTCCCTCGTAAACTGGGTCTGCTTCTTCAACCATTCTTCTAGCAGTTGTACTCTGTAAGAACTCACCTAACCAAATAACCAAGGCATCAATCTCCATTCATTTTTCCCTGGGGGGGGGAGGGGAGGGGGGGGGGGGGGGGGGGGGGGGGGGGGGGGGGGGGGGGGGGGGGGGGGGGGGGGGGGGGGGGGGGGGGGGGGGGGGGGGGGGGCGTCAAGGATCAATAAAAACTTGCCTCAGAGCATGTATGAAACTTACAGGGGGAGTGTTTCCAACAGGCAACACCATGCTTTGTTATGCAGCATATTAACATCGACATTTAGTGCTGCGAACAATGTCATCCCCCCGATCTTTATGATCAGCTGAATCACAAAACAGTACAAAAGAACAATTCTTATAACATGTCCACAGCCTCAATTGGACTAGGCATGGTTCTGAATTCAGGGCTCGAGCCTATCGGGCTTATAAAACACTTTTGTGTGATGTGAGTTAGGTAATTAATGGGGCCGTGGGCTAGCCCTATCTGTGGAAAGATGTCAGATCAACAATTTAAATTGTTTGTTGGTCCACCAATATATCAAACGAATGGTTTATGAATGAATGGCGATCTGTTCAGTTAAAGTTGATGTGTGCTTAGTGTGTGTTTAGAAGAGATTTTGATTTGAAAAATTATTAAGTTAATAGTTCTTCTTTAAGTGGTATTTTTTTATGGTTTTTTGATGTACAGATATTAAAATAATAACAAAATATTTATTGAAAAAAAAATATTTTAAATTAATATTTCTTAAAATTAAAAAAACACTATCTTAAACAATAACATACCTTCTCATTCCAAACCAAAATACGAGCCCAAAGAACGCCTTACTTCATTCCAAACGAACATCCCTTTCTTCTCCGTTGTGGGAGAAAGAGGTAATGCCAAGTCACGGGGCAAAAAAGCACCAATTTTAAAGGGTCATTCAATCACATGAAAAATGGAAAAATCCATGAGTGGACTGCGGTGGTCCCACCCCAATTACTCTGATTCAGGTCTCTTTCCGTGCGTTGGTGCCGGGCGTCACAGCCAAAGCGTAGGAGGAGGCCCACGCGCCAGCATGGAGCCGCTCTGTCTTCGGACTTTGATTGATGTGTATCATTTGGAAAGATATTTATAAGTGCCGTGGGTTTGCTTTTTAAAGCATATTTTATTTAAAAGTAAATATTTTAAAAGTTTTTAAAAAATCATCTTTATTAAATTTACATTTAAAATTAATTTAAAAACACACAAAAAAAAAATAATCTAATTTCAAAGTAAATAAAAAAATTTTAAATTTTTTTAAAAAAATATATTTTTTAAATACAAAAAACAAAATACCTCTTCGTACCTTAGACCCCAATATATAAAAATTTATTAGGAGATAACCTCTAAAAGAAATCACAGAAATGAAGGCAATAACGAAACAAATAACGAAATGAATTTTGTTTTTTAAAAAATAAAACGTCACTGGCTTGAAGGTAAAAAAGCCAATTGAGATTCCTGTTTTTTTTGTTATGTTTCAAAAAAAAATTAATATAAATTTAATTTTTTTATTTTTATTCTAATGTTTTTAGTATAATATCAAAATATAATATTTTTTTAAAAATAAAAAAATATTATTTTAAATAAAAAATATTTTAAAAAAACAACAATAATAAAGCATAAGTTTTATAAGCATATTATCTTCTACTCAAATGTGCAATTGTGTAGTGGTTAGTCTCACCATGTTTCGATTTCCTGAAGGAACAGTAGCCTGGTTCATTGCCATCAGCATGTTTTGAAGTAAAAATAATTAAATTTAAATAAAAAACAATTTAAGAAAAAAGCATAATGTAAATAAACATCCTAAAAATCTCTATCCATCTACAACGTAGCCCCACGTTCCCTTTATCTTTTTCTTTCTTTTTTTGATACTCCACATTCTTTCCCACCATTGCTCTAACTTTCCCATAGCAAAAAAGCCTATCTCTCCCTGTTCGTGCAATTCTTCCCATAGCCGCCGCCTTCCTCCTCCCACCCTGTACCAAACTGCCATGTGGGTTTTGTTGTGGCGTAAAATCGATTAGGTCAACATATATTTTGTTAACCAGAATGTCTGGGAAGGGATCTATAGAGGGAGGAGGAAGGTTCTTTGTCGAGGGCACTACTTGTCGGCTGCAATTGGAAAAATAACCACATAGTTTTTCATTAATAAGAATTTTGAATTATTTATAAATTTTCAATGAAACCACGGGGATCTATAGAAGTGAAATAATAAATTTAAATTTTGTATTTAATAAAATTTTTATATGTATGTTAATTAAAATTATTTTAATTTAATATATTTTTTTATTTATTTTTTTAATAAAAGAAATACAATAAGATATAAAAGTTAAACTCGTTTTTATCAATAAAAACTCTGATATACATGTTCTTAATTCCAATAATAATCCCAATATTTCAATTTTCTTCAGATAATTAATTAAGCTAACCAAAACTTTATCTTCAACAAACCCCTCATTCTTCCCTTCCTACTCCTGCAAAATATTTACCTCTCCACAAAACACAAAGAGGAGTTTCATGGAGAGGCTTCTTGTATTCTTCTTCTCCTACTCCTCTACAAAACCCACTTCAAAAAGCCCCACTCCCCTTGCTTCCTAGACTACTGCAAACTTTTGAGTTACCGTAAACCTTGGTTTTCCCTCTCTTGACAAGGCCGGACTTCAGGTAGGAGGAGTCCAAACTCGTGTCTCTTGCCAAACATGAGAAACCCGTCAAACCACACTATATTAAATTGCCATCCTGTCTCCTCTTAACGGTTGATTCATCATCTTGGGTCGACGCCAAAATCCCACCTTGTCAAAACAGATCGTTGTATGGAAAGTTTTCTGTGGAAGTCTAAGGTACCCGAGTTTGTGTAGTTTGTTTGCTGGTAAAAGTTTTGTTTTTTTATGGAATAAGATTATTGATTTTTGTGTAATTTATCCGATTATAACTGAGAGACAAATGAGTCTTATTTAGCTATGCTGTCATGACTATGGGGAGGCTTAAGATATCACCCAACTTTTGTTGTCCTTGAATGGATTCAATGAGAAATACATAATTTGAAGATCGTTTGAAAGTTTATATTAGTACAAAGACTGAATCCTTTCTTGAATTTTTATTTTTTTACGCGGTGATAGGACTAATGCCTTCCAAAAAGTGTTTTTAGTTAAAAGGGGGAATTGTGTTGATAACTCGATATCTAGCTTATAAATGTCATGATAGGAAAGGCTTTAGATTATCACTAGTTTAAGTTATCCTCGAATGAATTAACATAAGAAATCATAAGTGTAATAATTTGAGACAATGTTTTTTTTCAGAATAAGATGGGTATTTTTCTTGTCAGTTTTTTCATTGATACTTTAGATATGTCTGTTGCGATTGGGAGGATTTTAAAATTGACATTAGAATTGAAATCATAATTGAACATTCAGGAACGTGATTATTGTTTTAAAATAGTTGGTCCTTTGTTTTGGATTCCTTAGTGATGATGGACTAATTGCTACAAGGATGAGAGATGATTGTTGGAATGGCAGTGCAGGGGATGGAGGATTTGGGTACTGATGGACTGTTTGTAAAATAAAGAAGGGGAAGAGAAGCGGAAGGAGAAGGGAAATGCTTGAAAAATGAATCATTTTCTGCGGGTGTTATGTGAAAAACTTGGGACACACAGGCAAGAAGCATGGTCGTTAATGCTTCAACATGATCACAATTGGGATTTAAATTATGTCTATCTATTATGCTTAGCTCTCTAAGGCGAGCATTAGTGTTGTGAATTTCTGCTCTACACACTGAAATGTGTGAATCCCCGGAGTTGGAAGTCTGATGCCTGGATTCACACCACATGGTAAGGAGACTGCCTTTTTAGTTACAACTTATTATAGGAACAGAGTTGTATTGTTTTAGATTTATAGAGAATTGACCTGTTTTGCATTGTTTTTGGAAAACATCAAGCTCAGATTGAAAGGAGTGGAGTTCTGACTGAATATGCAACTTACCACATTCATAAGGATCAATTGTGCAATTCCTTATCTTTGCTTGGATTATGATGGGAATAGCTTTAAAGGTATCTCTAGCTTTTTCATCCTCGCCGGCACAATTATTTTCCTTGAATGTAATTCCCATGAAAAATCGTTAGTTGAATAAAAAAAAAATTTATTTGTTTTGGAAATGATTATTGTTAAAAAAAGAGCAAGTCACTTTTGATGGTATTTTTATGGTGATGATAGAACTTAATATCTTTCTAGGTTTGAGAAACAAGGATTTTTTGGTGGTATGGAAGTGTGTAAATTTGTTGTAATAACGAGCTGTTTATGTAAAGTAGTTGAAAGGAGGAAGGGAGGGATTGCTAGAAAACTAAATTATAATATGCCTGTGTTTGATATGAAATTGGAATCATGGGTACGATAACATGACTTCTGTTCTTGAAAAATAAATGCACCACGGGATTAAATATGTAGTTTATAATGTCTTTCTTTTTAAGTTTTATGAGGCAGCATCGTGCAATAATGGCTGTTTCCAAGTTTATCGTTCATACACTGAAAGTGCTTCAAACCACATTTACTTGATGATAATTTGCTTTCTCAGTGTGATAGTGATAGCACAGGTAGAAATACACTACAATTGCAAAAACTGCTTTTAAATTCCAATTATTGTAGAAGCTCAAGTAAGGTTTGGCATCAGTTCTATAGTAATTCATTGTTTACCTTTTTTTTAGTGAAAACATAAACTCAAATTAAAAGGGAGATTGAGTCTTTTATTGGGAAATCTTTTGACTTGTCATCTTCACAGAGCTGCCCATTATTGATCATATCCCTAACCCATCACTCATCTCTTTTCATAATCTATAGGAGATTCAAGAGAAAAATTTGGTTTTGGTTTCTGCTTTTTGCTTGTAGGCAGTCGCCTGTTTGATGTTGTCGAAGATTAAAAATTGTGATTTCATGCTGTTAAGTTCCTAATTATCATTACAATGCAGAAGGAATCTAAGCTACGCTTAATTATAGGCCTCCAGATAATGTTGAATATTATCATTACATGTATTTGATTGGCTCTTTTGCAAAATCCAAAAATAAAATAATAACTTGCTTTTAAAACAACTTGTTTCTATTCATCTTTTCCAAAGCCATTACAACAAAGGAAAAAAAAAAAAAAATAAAAAAAAAAAAAAATAAAAAAAAAAAAAAAAAAAAAAAAAATTTGGGGGGGGGGGGGGGGGGGGGGGGGGGGGGGGGGGGGGGGGGGGGGGGTAAAAAAAAAAAAAAAAAACAATGGCTAGAAGCACCTTCAAGATTTACTTTTATGTATGGAATCGAGTAGATTTTGGGTAATTATGTCTCTGTATAATCCCCAGTCAATTGAGTTTTGCATCCTTCTTTAGGTTAATTTAGGGACTTGCAACCTCATCTTCTTTGGCTGAGCAAAAATGAAACTATTATGTTGATGTTATCAATGCACTTTAGACATTTTATCCAGTGCCTGGAAACAAGGTACCTCTGTCCCTCATTCCCGCTTACAGAAACCTTCCAAATCATATATCACCTATTGTTATAGCCTCTGTTTATTGTCTTGGTTTTTGGAACCTTTCAGTTCCAGTAGGAAAGGAATATTCAGAAGCTCTTCTTTGTGAAATTTAGAATTTGAATAATGGCCCTACTGAACTTTAGTGAACAACTGAAGTTAGAAGGCAGTAGTTACACGGGAGAACCATCAAAACCCCTGATGGTTGGTATAAACACTCCAAGAATGCCAGGTGGGGTTTGACATGCCCAAACACACTAAACTATTTTGATGAGATTTCAAGATGAGTTTACTAGATTTTGTGAGTTAAAATTCCTTCTTTTTGGTCAAAGTTTTGCTAAATCTGTTGTATTCTCATAAATGACTGTCAGCAGCTAACGTGTACTGTTGGATATTCATGGTACGTTTCTGGCTCTCAGCATGTTATCCACCCAGGTTTTCCGCATTGCCAGCTTTTGCATCCTTCCAAACTGCTGTCCCATTACTGGGGGGCCTGGCTGCTGCTGTAGGAGGGGCAAAATTTATGGCGATATGAACTACTGACCAGTGCTTGGGGCTGGTTTATTTTGACTGGTTGCCTTGGCACACACTGTCAGGGGGGGCCTGACCACCTTGCTGCCTTGGCCTCCACTCTCAATTCTGGTCGATCCCGGGATTGAAAGTGCTGCTGATTGGAGCTCTTTGGGGTTGTGGCCACGATTGCAGGTCAGGTTCATATTTGGCTTGCTATTTTCTACTGCTGAATAGGACTCGATACTTCTCATAATTGAAAGTCATCCTAGAAACTTGGGGCACAAGAGTGGTCGGTCTAACTCTAGACTTGTTATTGGTGCTATGGGTTATTAAGGGAGGCATCAGAAGTCCCAACTGCCATGTGTTCGCCTTAGGAAAATGGTGAGTGGTGATGTTAAGGTGCCTTATGGAAGAATTAGCATTAGAAACCCTCCAACAGTACGGGAAGAAGAAAAAAGATTGTTTTGCTACTTTTTGCTACCGGTATTGTCCACGGACTACAACCTAGATGCGTTGATGATGGTGTTGCCTGCACTTGCATTGCATACTCGTGTGGCTGGGGCTGCATTTCTTGATCATGTTCTTGTATAGGGGATCTGTGATTGCCATGGTTAGCTACACGGTATTGTTTCAGTGATTCTAAGTAGGTCATGTAAAGTGAAGCATTAAAGGGACAGGAATGTACCCAGAATAAACTGAGAAAACTCACGGATGGGTTTCGTCCTGATAGCCATTGCCCTGGGCTCCTTTGGTACATTTATTCGTTAGCCCAGTTGTATCGGATTCGAGTTTTATACTGATCTAATTTATCGGTTTAGCAAGCTACCCCATTTTAGTTCTATTAGAAGAAAAGTATCATGTAGAGAAGAATTTCAATTTATTTAGAATTTCGCCTCTTCTTTATTTTTATCCCATTAAACTTTTCAAAGTTTGTAAATCTTCTAACATACAAGGAGAAAGACTTTTGTCTACTAGGGAAGGTATTTTTACTATATTTATTTGGTATAATTCATGCTCCTGATTATACCATTGTTTTTTTGCGTGACTTCATATTGGATTAACATGTTATTCTGCCTATTTTTATCTGTGTATGGTTTAAAATGGTCATCAAGGAAGTTGATTGCTGTGAAGAAAACTGCACTCGTATGCAACAAGTGGGCAGCACATGACTTTTCCATTATTCCACGGGGGATAAATCCAGCAAAAGTAACTTCCAGCTGTCTCGATTGATAGGACGACATGAAAATAGTTACGATTGTGAGTCACACGACCTCAATCATATACACCAAAGAAATGCACAATATAATTTTGTGTTTTGCCGTCGGAAACAACACAATCACCATGAATGGTGTTTCTTCGAGTAAACATGTCTATTATAATTTAGTGTCTGTTTCTGATTGGTAATTTGATATTTATTTAAAAGTTTTATATTATTGAAAAATACTATTAATTTTATGTTAAAATCAAACACATGCCTAAAAACAACTAATTTACAAACCACCATGTTATTCTCAAAAAAAATTTCCAATATTGAATTTTAAATTGAACTACTACTCATTGATTAATTATCATTATTAGTTAATTAACTAATAAAACTTCGATTGACTGCCAATCATGGATAATTATCATATTTTATTTATATTAAACATGACATCTTCTTTACTTCACAATAGGTTAATACAGCACATTGCAGATTTTTTTTGAAATATTTTGCTTGTATACGACGGGTTGGGGGGGCTGACGTGTTCCAAAGGACGACCATATGGTGCTCTTGCAGAAAGTAGATTAGATATATCAGATTCTTAATTAAGCAACCCCCTTGATTAAATAAAAATTCCCGAGATATTTCATTGTCGTTAATTTCTTAATTACTTGCACTAAACCCTGCCTAGGCCCTAATTGCAGAGCAAACGCTTGTATAAACCCTGCACATGCTAGCAGCACAGGCATTATGTAGATAACAATGCTTCCATCTATATACACATCTAGCATTAGGACCCAAAACTGGGGCCAACGTGCTTCAACAAAAAAATGTCTTTGTACCATAAAGGAATAAGTGAAAAGAATACACTGTAAACATGGTAGAAAAAATCCCGTTAGTCATTGTCGTCGTCGCTAAGATGTTTTAAATTCATGGCCTTGTTATATAAGCTTCATTCACATTGCAACATCAATTGAAATTCGGCACTTTCAAGTTTCAACAATAGAAATAGAAGGACTTAACAGACTGGAGGTTATCAAGTTTCTGGATGCTAGCTAAAGGGCCTCGGAATTAAACAAACTGAATAAATCATCATGGCCTCTCCTTTTTGGTGTGATATCATGAAGCACACAAACATCCGCAGCAGTTTTTTCAATCTGAACTCATCAAAACGAATTGGCAGAAAAACCCAGATCATAACTCAAAAGCATTAAAAGGCCAGATCGAGTATTGATAGGATAGGCTACTTTAAATTTATATATACTACTCAAATTTTACAGACGTTTACTGTACTTGGGCAAAGAATTATGAACACGTCTAGAATTGAAGTGAAATCTATGGCGACCAAAGTTCATCTGAGACCAACCTTTGACTGCTACAAAACTAAATGTTGATGTGTATAACCATGGTACATATTTGAAAGAAGAATTAGAAAATTAATAGTCACAAGACCCTAAATGCCTATCTATGGCTAATAATACTTGTTCGCATACTACAATTGCATATTTAGTTTTCTAAACCAAAACAAGAATAAAATTCAAACAACATACTGAAAATATTAGCTCAGAGTCGTGGGTGACGTCACTCAATCACATTTTACGCAAAAAAGTAGTATACAGGATATGCACGTCACAGCCACCAATTTCCAGGAATCTCTAAAGCTAATATATCAAAACCATACACACGAATAAGAATCTCAGGCATCCACAATTATTCTTTGTTGTCTAAAGAATGACAGGACAAAGTTTTGTACCAAGATAATAGAGGTAATTATATCCTGGTACCTCGGATGATATTCACAAGTTTGCTTGAACTTGCCCATTCCAACACAAACTTAAAAACAACCACGACAGAGACAAGTGAAACCCTCTGTTATAGAAGCCTTTATAAACTCTGAAAGTAGAAAAGTGACTCAGAAACCAAGTACAAACAAGAAAAATTGATCTGCTTAATACTCTTGATGATAAATTGAAAAGTAAACTTTTGTTAAAATAATGGAGGGCTTACGATCCATCAACTTTTTCTTTTCAGTTTTCATTTTGTGCGCAAGAAGATGAAACAGGGGAAATATAAAGACACCTGCAGAATTTAAAAGTCAGATCAACGAAGAACAGACGTTATACCATTACATTACAGAAAATTTGACTAGGTAATCTGGTGCAGATCTAGGTCATAATTTCCTCACATGCCACGCAACAATAAGCCATAAACATCTACGGTTTCCATAGTAAGCCTTGGAAAAGCCAATTTAAGTACTATCTTTCACCACTCCTTGTAGGCTAGCTTTGCCTAGCAAGAAGGTATCACTGCAATATTGATGTAGTAGAGATCCAATTAAAGTAGAGTAGGTTACACGTGCAATATGATTTATTCCAGCTCAAGATCATATAAAAGAAACAAATGCAGCGGCCAAAGTTAATATAAAGATAAGAAAGATACCTGTAACATCTGCAGCCAGTGCCGCCTTACCAATATCGAAGGGCAAGCAATGACAGAAAAAACCATGCCAGGCCTGCAATAAAATCCCAACCAAAAATCTCAGGTATTATTGTAACAAGTTCTCCAACTGTGATGCACGTGAAATCAATAGACGAAACCTTGCCGAGTATACTTGGGGAAAGGATTACTAGGAGGCAAGCTAGTGCTAATCCTGGATGAAACACAAATACATGAGTGTGTTGTGAAATCCCAAAAGGAACGGAGAGTGGCTGAATGAACCAAAATTCAGGTTTGGTCAATGAGTATGTGTTGCAGAAAGAAAATACCTGTCCGTTACCATTGTCCAAAACAGCTCCAAAAGTTGAAACTGAAACAACAGAAAAGATGAACCAAATATCACTCAGGCATGTATTTAACAACTTCAATTGAAAAACTGTCAGGAATGGGGCAAACCCTTATGACCAAAATAAAACATAGAAAGCATGGAATTGACATTTTAATTACATTATCATTAAGCCTATTTAACAGAACGTTTTCCCTCGCCTAATAAAACGCAAATCTTTCAGGAAAAAATAAAAAAGAGCTAGTAGAACTTTTACAAATACTCATTCAAGTTTGATAAGACCTTGGATTGTATGCTGTTGTTAAGCTCCATTTAGACTAAATATATCCCTGAACATTCTATCTGATTTTGAACTCAAGAATTGTACAGGTAAAACACAAATAATCACAACATACGAGCAACTTTTTCAAAGCAGATTATTATTCAGACTATTTAGTCCCAAATTTAATCACAAAAATATTTGTTCTAACGCAGTATTTCAACTTGGTGTGATTACTAAGTGAATTTGCACTTCATCACTTGAATCACGACCTTTATAAAAATTGCACATATTGAACATATAAGATGGACCGGGAAAGAAAAGGACCATGCCTTTGATTGAATTTAGCGAGCTAGTGTCCCGAACCATCGATACCATTCACAAACATAATGCTGAAATCAACAAAACACAAAATCACACAACCCATTTCTTTCACACATTGAAAAAAAAAAGGAAAAAAAACACCAATTAATATTGGAAATTATAAATTAACATCAAAACTCAACAAACGTAAAATAAACCCTTCAAGAAACATAAAATCCTCACCTGACAAAATAAAGATCACAAAATAGCCATTTGATTAGAAAAACATATAGCAAAATGCATTATGCAATTCATTGAGCACTTCTTGTATACCCTGAGTGAAATATTCACCAAAAAAAAAAACAAAAATCCCCATTAAAGCAAAACATCATAACATAAACAAAAACAGCAAGGAAATGTTGACAATAGAAGAAAAACCCACCAATAATATTAGGAATGTATAAGATAAACACTTAATTTTTGCTTGGTTTTAATTGGTCTTGACTTCGTTGGTTTTTAGCCATTGAAGAAGCTTCTCTATTCACAGCTGCAACAACACACAAAACACAACACAACATTCAACTATTCATATTCACAGTTTCACAAGACAGAAAAAACAAAAGGAGAAGAACAATAAATTGACCTGTGATGATACAGAGGTTAACTAGCAGTGCAATTAGACCAAACAAGGAGAGTAGTGGCAGAAGAAAACCCAAGACAAGAAGATATGGGCTCTTTGTGGTTTTCAAAAGTTAATTGCTGGAATTTAAAACTAAATATTTTTGGGTTTTTAGGGGTTCTGAATTATAGTTATGCTAGCAAGTGGATTTGATTTATTTGGGACCGGGAGGGAAGCTGGAGCTGGGAAGGCAGGAAGGGAAGGAGTGGTGTGATGGGGAATCTGTAATTCTGCTTGATTTATTTTTTTTTTTTCTAGGCTAATTAAGTAAAATTTAATGGGTAGGAAATTCTTATTTCTTCATGCGGAGTATGTAAGTTTAAATTAGTTGATAACTCAAGCAATGAGGGCATCTTTTTAGTCATGAGTCCTGTCCCATTTTTAACTAATATACTTATTACATACTTATCGTTAAAATCCATATTATAAATAAAAAAAATATAATTATTAAAACATTCTTAAACATCAAATCAAATTAAAATTAAAATATCATTAAAATAAAATAAAATATACCAACTAAAATTAAAGAAGGATAAACTATCTCCCAGCGAAGATACTCATTTACATATTAAATTTAAATTTTCGAAGATGCTCTTCCAACTCTTTCTTTTAAACGACATTTTAATGTGTAACGAATGGAATGAATTATAGTAAGAGTAACACAACAAGTTAAAATACAAATTAAATTTGCAAATTAAACGATAATAATTTAATTTAATTACAGGCAATATAATTAAATCCAAGACAACCTATAAATGAAATCCCAGCCAAATAACCCTAGATAATGTAAAAAAAATCAAAATCATTTTGTAAAAAAAATAACAATCAACCCAGTAATTCCCAAATAACTCAAACCTTTAAACAGCAGGGTAAAATCCCAAAAGAGGTCGGCAAACTTTCAATGGAAAGCTCAGGGACGATCGAAGTCAAAGCTTCCAATACCTTGCTTTTGGCCAGAAGCCACAATTGACGCCATCAATATTCCTGTGCCTCTGCCATTGTTTAATCCTGCTATTTCCCTAGCCCTATGTGCTTAGGTCCACAATGCAAGTGCCTCATGAAAACTCGCCGAGACGTGGATGAGACAAAGAGGAACCACCTCCTTAAGATTCCGATTTGTCATTACCACCATCCAGTTATGGTGTTTATCCACAAAACTTTGATTTTAGTTATGCAAATCGAACATTATCCCATTAAAGCACCGGATAGCAGCACATTCTAGACTTGGGTCCCAAACTTCCTCGCCCAACGGACAACAACCCAGGCGAAATCATTTTAAAATACAGCCTCTCTTCTGTTTTTTTATACCACAATATATAAAATAAAATTAAAAATAATAAAAATTTAATTCCACTACGCGATACCAAACACTCTTTTTCATTCAATCAAATTGTTTGCCGTAACTATTTGGGGTCCCTCAAATCCATCTTTACTCAAAGGGCTATTCAGGGACTAATTGATTTGGATTTTATATCCGCTTTTGGATTGTTACTCGAAGAGAGGGTAATTTTAGTATTATATCCCCAAGAACATTTCTTTTTAATATAAATAATTAATCGCGATGTTTATAAATTTACAAAGCAAGTGGCAATCTACTCTATCTAGGAAGGGTTACTAGGCTACTCTGCCTACTAGTAGTGACGGATGAACAATAAACGTCCTCACGTCAGCACCAGCTGACAAACAATGTGGTTCTCTTGCAGAAGGGAAAAAGATACGCTGAGAAGGGCATCATAGACATGGACAGCTAAAATCAATATTACTCTGAACTTCTTTTAACCAGTAGGGAAACGGGCCCCACTGAAAAGGACAAAATCAAAAGGTGGTACAAACAGCAGGGACGCATGGGAGATACAGTACAGCCTCCCCACAGCAAACCATAAAAGAGTTAGAGCTTGGTTATGCGACACTTAAATCAGGACGGGAAAATATGGAAGGGACCCAACCAACAGGACCTAGGAGAACTTGCCGCAATTACAGGGATCTACCCATCGAAATCTCCGAATTTTTCCTCTATATCGCGTTTTGGTGAAAAGTTTAGTTTTTTTTTAAAGGCACTGTATTTACAAAATATATTTAGTTTAAAAAATATTTAAATTAATATTTATTTTCCAAATATTCTTAATGATTTTTGACGGGAGTAATTTGTCTTGCAATGGGCTCGACGCTCCTGATAGTATAAAACTTTGTAGATCCTTTCCTTTATCATTTTTATAAAAACTAGCTGGTTGAAATCTTAGTTCTTAAGTGATCTCATACTAGGAGGAAGAGAAATCTGATGATGATTTGCCTATGAACTGACGCGCTTGGTAATTACTTTTTATTTTGAAATAATCCACAGAATTTATTTAATATTTTTAAAACATTATTTGGATCGTTTTTGCACGTCGAGATTAAATCCAAGTCATGATTGAATTTTAAGTGGTGGGGTCTGGGTGATCTCTGCATCATGAACTTCAAGCACTACTGTAAAATAGGCGTTAATAGACTGAGAGATTGATGGCTTTCTCGTTTAAAGACAGCAATAAAATAAGAAGAGGTGTCCGGGTAGCTCAAATCTCACGGACCAGCTCCACAACCCTAGCTGGTGTTTATGTTTCAATCCAAACACATGTCCAAGCAGATTTGGCCTATCACTTTCTTTTTCAGAACATTTGGCATAAAATCAAGAGAATTTCCCAAATTAATGAAGACTATAGACTTTCCGGCATGGCTACTTTTCATTTCACAGAAGATGGTAGTGAAACGCAGATTGAGAGCTTGGTGTCGAATCTGGACATTTAGCTTTTTTCAAATCTTTTCTTTGTCACTGCCCAATGCCCACACAATTGGCAAGAAAATGCATCCAAAAAGGAGAAAGCCAAGAGTATGCCCTCTATCTTGTCCCGTAATTCTGTCCAATATGTCTGATTTGATTTCTCGCTACTGGTTTGAAGTACAATTATGAAAACATGAGACCCTAAAAAAGGCAATAAGAGGAAAAAGAGAAAAAGATATGTAATTAGCACTCAGCCCCTAGTAACTACACATCGATCCTTGCTTCTTATCCAATTGATTGAATTGGGTTCTTGGATTTTCTTTCCCGTTTTCCCTTTTCTATTTACCTTTCACCTTTTCCCGGAATGTTTTTTGAAAATCTAAACCATATAAAGCCTCGATATCTGGGCCTCTCTTTGGTGTTTGAGACACACCGGACAAGAATAAAGGGGGGCAAGAAAAGCCACAAACAGGCTTTACATGAGACAAATGGTTGCCTGCATAGGAAGGAACAAAATACACGAATTCCTAAGAATTACATCCACTTTGACATACCATCAACATCTTTCTATCAAGAAACCCCTCCTCTGGCTCCGCTACTAAAACATCGCAGCAGGACTCTGCATCCTTCTGCACCATTGTTAAAGGCAACCAGATGAATTTTCTCTAAGCTGTTCAATTGTGTTGTTTGAGAGAAACAACCATGGCTTCGCGTTTTCTTGAGCCATTTCTTTGCCATGGTATGATCTCTCAAACTCTAGTTTCTTCAGGAACTCTCCAATGCTTCCACTGTTCTTTCTAGCTTGCTGTGCTATTTCTTCATCCTTCTGTATTCAATATATTACAGGGCCTTTGATTCTAGTTTCTTTAACAACGATCCAAGCTGCCGCCGTTATTTTGCTCTCTTGTAAACACCAATCTCAAATCTCTCATTCTGTTTTCAGAAAGATGAAAAGAGTCTATTTAACGTTAATTATAAAAACACAAAAAAATAAAGAAAAAGATATGTTAGTCTGGCCAAACCTGCAGTATGATATAGTGATCAATCTCTTGTCTTTGCTTCTCATCGTAGGCTGGTACCCATTGAAAGATTTACTGGCTGTTAGCAGTTATTTTTCTGAAGCAGAAACAAGACGTGTTATCTAGAGAAAGAGATTATTGATTATTCCTTTTTTCTTTGAAGCTTGGTAAGTTCTGTAGCTGAATGCATATGTTACATTGCTTGCAAGTCTGCTGCTGTTTTTGTTGCTCAGAACATTGAAGTACTGATTCAAACCTCACACAGCCATAATCCATCCAATCCTGTTGGGACGCCCTCACACAAAAGTGGAGAACTGAGCTTCTATTGCCATTCCTTAAGTAACCAAAAAAAAAAACCAATCTTTGATCCTTATCATATGCCAAGAAACCAAATAAGCATAGAGATTCTTGAAATAAAACTGGATTCCTTGAAAAGCACCAGGACTCGAATTTCTACCCGATCTCCGATACGTGACAACAACGTGGTACAGAAAAAATAACGTTGGAAGGGGTTGAATAATATATAAGGAGGTGATTTGTGATAAGAATAGAGTTGATTGTGATAAAAGTAGCCGCTATGACTTTGAAGGGGAAAAGGGGGAAAAGAAAGTACTGTCTAGGATACTAAATTTTTCCTTTTTAATGTAACCTCTGCCTCATGCCGTATGCTCTACCTACCCTTTATACGCATACAGATATATTTATTTTTGCCTAAACGACGTACACATGCAGTATTCTGTGACTAAACTATCGGGTCAGACGATTTCATGAGGGGTTTGCTTTCTTCGGCTTTGAATATAATTTAAACGAAGAAAAAAGGGGGTTTCGTGGGGAGGAGGGATCAGAGAGATTGTCTAGTTTTGATCATTTGGAAAGCCTGAAGAATAGGATTCTTTATTTGAGCCTTTTGGGAGTGTAAATCCTTAGCCACCTTTTTTCCTTTTTCTGGGAGACTATGGCTTGCTGTGGTATTATTGGCATTCATCTGTCGCAGGATTTTATCGCGGCATGTAATTCAAGTTGTTGAATCGTTCTTATGGACAGATGGAGCCATGGTAATCAAGATCTAGCTCCCAATCATGTTTTACCGAGAATTAATATTTTAAAAACACCTTTAAAAAACCACGTACAGGGAGGAATCGGTGAATGTAATAGTTTTAAATTAGGATGAATGAAAGCTAATTTTGATGGCGGTTTCCCCTTTTTATGTTTCAGGGACAGCAGATTAGTGAGCGTTGTTAGCTTTACTATTGGTATTTGTTTTTCCTAATTGGGTAATTCTCCATTTTAATATACTAAATAGTAAATTCCACTAAAAAGTCAAAACCCTATTAAGATCTTTGATTATAAATAGAGTTGATCAGGCCATGCTGATGAACCCTTCTCTTCTTTTACTGCTTATGATGCCAAAAAAGATAATTGATGGGCGTTATGTGTCTCCCACAACTGAGTCCGGACTGCCCTTATCCAAATAGTTCACTCTCTTTACCCTCCCAATCACATGACCACAGTTTAAAAAAGTACACACGCTTTGAAACTACAAATTAATTCCCACAGCTTTTAAATAGCCGCTTCAAGGTGCTGCCGTATGGAATTGGACCATATTATTCATGTTAATATGACGATATTAAGAGTAATTTTAAAAAAATTAAAAGACTATTAATTTTTCTGATACATTTTCGAGATGTGATCGCACTTTAAACAAAGTATAATTTCCAAAAACATTCTTAAACACCTCCTAGAAATAGAATCTCAATTGTTTGCTGTTTTTTAAGCTTGAGGGTTCTGAATTGGAATCATGTAACACAAAATAAGGACGCGATGGTGAATCCTATAATCTTAACAAGAATGTGAGGAATGATTCCATAACGTTTATGTAACCTTTTGATTGTAGGATAAGAAAACTCTCAATAAAAGTCTGAGAAATTATATATGCTTGAACCTCGCACTCAATCACATTACAGGAATAATTGAATTGGCCACCTAGTGATTCACTTGTACTTTAAACCGATTGACAAGTAATTCTGATTCAATAATTATTAGCCCAAAGTATATTTATTGAGGTATTTGATACCTTTGAGAAACTAGAACGTCTCGTCAAAGATTAGAGAGGAATTTTAAATATCAAATACATATTTATTAGCCCAGGAGTAATCTTTCTGAATTTCTATGATTTGCATGCACTAGAGGTGGGGTGTTGGGTTTTTTTTCTTGTGAAAAATAAAAATGAAATTGGGGCAGTAAAACTTAAATTAAGCAAAACCATGCAAGGATTATATCCTTGTCCGGGGGGGGGAGTTGATTCTTAGGACTTGTTGATGTGCAGGAAGCTATAGCCAATACCTCAAACCAACGCATCGAATGGGTTAATGCCTGCCACTTCTGAAACAGCAGCTAGCCATGGATCCTATTAAATACGGGGAAAAAGTGTCCATCGTCAACAAGATTCTAAAGATCTACAAGTCCCATGGAAAGATTATACAATATTCACACTCCCACAGTTTCCCATGCGCTTTCTATCCAATGGTTACATTGCAACACAATCAATACTGAAAAGTGGAGTTCGTCATTCCTATTTTTTTCTTGAAAACATTGTTTTTCATTTGCCCTTGACAAGAAGTTGATAGGAACACGAAGTTGATAGGAGCACTTGGGAAAAACAACAGCATGTATGGTGAGCGGTGGACCCATGTTGTTGCCCACCTACCATGATTCCAAGTGATCTCACCTTCCTTTGCTTGGAAGCTAGCCTCCTCTGGAACCAGACGGTGCAGACACATGTGAATTGTGTGAATAGCACCACCACCGACCACCACCACCCTAATAACAAAATTTGACTAAGGCTTTAGCTTCCTGTAGTATTATTTAAGATTTTTTCAAGGGTGTAGGTGGCAACAAACGCAAAGCCCGTGTCCTCCTCGTATTCTGGTGGCAAAGTTTCTGCTACAACCATACACCAGCCACTGCTCTTTGCTTTTTTTTTTATTCTTCTTTTTTGCCCGAAGTGAAATGGATGCACTTGCGGTCTCTCGCGGGGTCTTGGTTCCAATAATGACAAAGGCAACCCACAACAAAGGTTTTTCTTTGTTTCATTGTTTCTTCTTAGTGGGATTCAGAGAGAAAACGTGCAGAAAGAAATCTCCTAGCTAGTTGCCTCTTCATCTTCCTTTCATTGCTGTAAATGAATGGCCATTTTTTTTTACTTTTTAGAAATAACATGGAGTTTTTTTAAATGCTTCCTCGGCGCCCTTAGAAAACCTTAATTGACACCATGTAAAGACGATTTCACTATTCCATTGACTGTGCTGGTCACTTTTAAGGAACACGCCATGAACTTTAGCGTTGTTAATAATGTGCTTGCTGAGTGCATAATTAAAGTGGGGAATCAAACCGTCTTAAACACCCCATCATGATATATTAAGCAATTTCTCAATTTTGCAGTGGTGTATATAAAGGATCAAATTAAGAGATTACAATTTAGGTACTCAGGACTTCTAACACGTTTAGTTGTTGCTATGTGAGTAGTGAGACTCCAACTACTCTCATTTTCTTTGGAATTCACAGGCAAATGTTACGCGGTACAAAAAAACATATAATAAAATCCTTATCAATTATATATATATAGCCAGCTTTGTAATGAGTAAAGAGCAACTCCCTTCAATCTTCATGATACCCATATGACCACCATAGTTGACGCGCAATATAGTGGGAAAAAGGACGAATGAGAGTAAAGAATTGAATTAGTGGCCTCTCATATTTACAGGTCAATGATTTTTAATATACTTGTGGACAAAAAACATCTAATATGTAATGAAGGTTTTCATAATTCATAAATTGTATGATGAAGAAATAAAACAAATCAAATTATATACTTAGAGATGTAATATATTGATTTAAAGAAAAAAACGATAGAAAAAATAATGATCCTGAAAGCACAGTACATGTAAAATATTTAAAATTCAAAAACAGCTAAGAGAATAATTAAAAAATTTGCAAAAACAATATCTTATGTGCCTAATTTGATAATGGCTTTAGATCCATTATCTTATCGATTATAAGAAATGGAGTTGTAGAATTTTTTTTAATAAAATTTGAGTTTAAGTTTGATTTGGATATCAAATATAAAAATCATAGCTATTATTTGTCACTCGCCCCGTTTTACTGATTATAAATTCATAAATGCATGTGCAAAGGTTTCCACATAAATAACCTCAGCCATGCACCCCTTTTTTTTAAATCCTAAATCAAAATCTTCAAATGATGATAGCCTAACAGAACATGGTTCTCCTATGCTGTAATGCTTGATCCTTAGCAAACCTTTTTTTCAGAAAAAAAAAAATCTATAATGAATCAGCAACCCCAGATGCCACCAATAGAAATATCAAGTAAACGGCCTCCAGTGACAAATACTACCAGCAGCCCATCTAGGGACATACATGGCAGTGGTCGAAGTTCTTGAAGAGTACTGAATTTTTTTGGTACCATGTCATGGTTTTAATGAAGCAGTTTTTTCCACACCGGCAATTGTTTAATTAATGTCCTTATTAGCACTAATTAATTATAGACAGAGAGTGAGAGACAATGTCACGTTCATGTGATATTGAATAAAATATAATCTCTCTTTTTTTCCCGCACAGTTAACATGGGACGAGTTACTAATCATGTTTTTCGTTTGAAGTTTCTTTCGAAGACTTTGAAAACCTCTGCCACAAGGACCCTTTACCTGCCGACCGATCTCGTCGACCGATTTAATTAAAACGGTCGAAAATCATCAACCGACACCACTTTTAATACACCCAAGGGTCAAGTCCACACTTGGCTATTTTTTTCTGTTCTTGCGAATTTTTTGCTTATAATTATGTTCCTAGTTTACTACCCCTTTGATTCCCTTCTGATTTGTTCAAACGAGGTTAGGCTTTTGGAAAGGGGACCCTACACATATGGCTCTGAAGGGAAATGTTAAATTAATTGTCAGAATTT
>CM055354.1:302819-319634 GCA_029228515.1 Populus alba x Populus x berolinensis | reverse complement strand
CCGAAATTCAGTTGCCTTTGAATTTCGGGTGATCCCTCTTGAGCATGTATGCTTCTGCTACTTGTTCTACATCAGACTTTCTTCCGCAAACGGCGAAACGCTTTGACTCGGTGAGTTTCGCGGCATTCCGACTTCGATGCCCCGGTTGCCGAAATTCAGTTGCCTTTGAATTTCGGGTGATCCCTCTTGAGCATGTATGCTTCTGCTACTTGTTCTACATCAGACTTTCTTCCGCAAACGGCGAAACGCTTTGACTCGGTGAGTTTCGCGGCATTCCGACTTCGATGCCCCGGTTGCCGAAATTCAGTTGCCTTTGAATTTCGGGTGATCCCTCTTGAGCATGTATGCTTCTGCTACTTGTTCTACATCAGACTTTCTTCCGCAAACGGCGAAACGCTTTGACTCGGTGAGTTTCGCGGCATTCCGACTTCGATGCCCCGGTTGCCGAAATTCAGTTGCCTTTGAATTTCGGGTGATCCCTCTTGAGCATGTATGCTTCTGCTACTTGTTCTACATCAGACTTTCTTCCGCAAACGGCGAAACGCTTTGACTCGGTGAGTTTCGCGGCATTCCGACTTCGATGCCCCGGTTGCCGAAATTCAGTTGCCTTTGAATTTCGGGTGATCCCTCTTGAGCATGTATGCTTCTGCTACTTGTTCTACATCAGACTTCTTCCGCAAACGGCGAAACGCTTTGACTCGGTGAGTTTCGCGGCATTCCGACTTCGATGCCCCGGTTGCCGAAATTCAGTTGCCTTTGAATTTCGGGTGATCCCTCTTGAGCATGTATGCTTCTGCTACTTGTTCTACATCAGACTTCTTCCGCAAACGGCGAAACGCTTTGACTCGGTGAGTTTCGCGGCATTCCGACTTCGATGCCCCGGTTGCCGAAATTCAGTTGCCTTTGAATTTCGGGTGATCCCTCTTGAGCATGTATGCTTCTGCTACTTGTTCTACATCAGACTTCTTCCGCAAACGGCGAAACGCTTTGACTCGGTGAGTTTCGCGGCATTCCGACTTCGATGCCCCGGTTGCCGAAATTCAGTTGCCTTTGAATTTCGGGTGATCCCTCTTGAGCATGTATGCTTCTGCTACTTGTTCTACATCAGACTTCTTCCGCAAACGGCGAAACGCTTTGACTCGGTGAGTTTCGCGGCATTCCGACTTCGATGCCCCGGTTGCCGAAATTCAGTTGCCTTTGAATTTCGGGTGATCCCTCTTGAGCATGTATGCTTCTGCTACTTGTTCTACATCAGACTTCTTCCGCAAACGGCGAAACGCTTTGACTCGGTGAGTTTCGCGGCATTCCGACTTCGATGCCCGGTTGCCGAAATTCAGTTGCCTTTGAATTTCGGGTGATCCCTCTTGAGCATGTATGCTTCTGCTACTTGTTCTACATCAGACTTCTTCCGCAAACGGCGAAACGCTTTGACTCGGTGAGTTTCGCGGCATTCCGACTTCGATGCCCCGGTTGCCGAAATTCAGTTGCCTTTGAATTTCGGGTGATCCCTCTTGAGCATGTATGCTTCTGCTACTTGTTCTACATCAGACTTTCTTCCGCAAACGGCGAAACGCTTTGACTCGGTGAGTTTCGCGGCATTCCGACTTCGATGCCCCGGTTGCCGAAATTCAGTTGCCTTTGAATTTCGGGTGATCCCTCTTGAGCATGTATGCTTCTGCTACTTGTTCTACATCAGACTTTCTTCCGCAAACGGCGAAACGCTTTGACTCGGTGAGTTTCGCGGCATTCCGACTTCGATGCCCCGGTTGCCGAAATTCAGTTGCCTTTGAATTTCGGGTGATCCCTCTTGAGCATGTATGCTTCTGCTACTTGTTCTACATCAGACTTTCTTCCGCAAACGGCGAAACGCTTTGACTCGGTGAGTTTCGCGGCATTCCGACTTCGATGCCCCGGTTGCCGAAATTCAGTTGCCTTTGAATTTCGGGTGATCCCTCTTGAGCATGTATGCTTCTGCTACTTGTTCTACATCAGACTTTCTTCCGCAAACGGCGAAACGCTTTGACTCGGTGAGTTTCGCGGCATTCCGACTTCGATGCCCCGGTTGCCGAAATTCAGTTGCCTTTGAATTTCGGGTGATCCCTCTTGAGCATGTATGCTTCTGCTACTTGTTCTACATCAGACTTTCTTCCGCAAACGGCGAAACGCTTTGACTCGGTGAGTTTCGCGGCATTCCGACTTCGATGCCCCGGTTGCCGAAATTCAGTTGCCTTTGAATTTCGGGTGATCCCTCTTGAGCATGTATGCTTCTGCTACTTGTTCTACATCAGACTTTCTTCCGCAAACGGCGAAACGCTTTGACTCGGTGAGTTTCGCGGCATTCCGACTTCGATGCCCCGGTTGCCGAAATTCAGTTGCCTTTGAATTTCGGGTGATCCCTCTTGAGCATGTATGCTTCTGCTACTTGTTCTACATCAGACTTTCTTCCGCAAACGGCGAAACGCTTTGACTCGGTGAGTTTCGCGGCATTCCGACTTCGATGCCCCGGTTGCCGAAATTCAGTTGCCTTTGAATTTCGGGTGATCCCTCTTGAGCATGTATGCTTCTGCTACTTGTTCTACATCAGACTTCTTCCGCAAACGGCGAAACGCTTTGACTCGGTGAGTTTCGCGGCATTCCGACTTCGATGCCCCGGTTGCCGAAATTCAGTTGCCTTTGAATTTCGGGTGATCCCTCTTGAGCATGTATGCTTCTGCTACTTGTTCTACATCAGACTTCTTCCGCAAACGGCGAAACGCTTTGACTCGGTGAGTTTCGCGGCATTCCGACTTCGATGCCCCGGTTGCCGAAATTCAGTTGCCTTTGAATTTCGGGTGATCCCTCTTGAGCATGTATGCTTCTGCTACTTGTTCTACATCACACTTCTTCCGCAAACGGCGAAACGCTTTGACTCGGTGAGTTTCGCGGCATTCCGACTTCGATGCCCCGGTTGCCGAAATTCAGTTGCCTTTGAATTTCGGGTGATCCCTCTTGAGCATGTATGCTTCTGCTACTTGTTCTACATCAGACTTCTTCCGCAAACGGCGAAACGCTTTGACTCGGTGAGTTTCGCGGCATTCCGACTTCGATGCCCCGGTTGCCGAAATTCAGTTGCCTTTGAATTTCGGGTGATCCCTCTTGAGCATGTATGCTTCTGCTACTTGTTCTACATCAGACTTTCTTCCGCAAACGGCGAAACGCTTTGACTCGGTGAGTTTCGCGGCATTCCGACTTCGATGCCCCGGTTGCCGAAATTCAGTTGCCTTTGAATTTCGGGTGATCCCTCTTGAGCATGTATGCTTCTGCTACTTGTTCTACATCAGACTTTCTTCCGCAAACGGCGAAACGCTTTGACTCGGTGAGTTTCGCGGCATTCCGACTTCGATGCCCCGGTTGCCGAAATTCAGTTGCCTTTGAATTTCGGGTGATCCCTCTTGAGCATGTATGCTTCTGCTACTTGTTCTACATCAGACTTTCTTCCGCAAACGGCGAAACGCTTTGACTCGGTGAGTTTCGCGGCATTCCGACTTCGATGCCCCGGTTGCCGAAATTCAGTTGCCTTTGAATTTCGGGTGATCCCTCTTGAGCATGTATGCTTCTGCTACTTGTTCTACATCAGACTTCTTCCGCAAACGGCGAAACGCTTTGACTCGGTGAGTTTCGCGGCATTCCGACTTCGATGCCCCGGTTGCCGAAATTCAGTTGCCTTTGAATTTCGGGTGATCCCTCTTGAGCATGTATGCTTCTGCTACTTGTTCTACATCAGACTTCTTCCGCAAACGGCGAAACGCTTTGACTCGGTGAGTTTCGCGGCATTCCGACTTCGATGCCCCGGTTGCCGAAATTCAGTTGCCTTTGAATTTCGGGTGATCCCTCTTGAGCATGTATGCTTCTGCTACTTGTTCTACATCAGACTTCTTCCGCAAACGGCGAAACGCTTTGACTCGGTGAGTTTCGCGGCATTCCGACTTCGATGCCCCGGTTGCCGAAATTCAGTTGCCTTTGAATTTCGGGTGATCCCTCTTGAGCATGTATGCTTCTGCTACTTGTTCTACATCAACTTCTTCCGCAAACGGCGAAACGCTTTGACTCGGTGAGTTTCGCGGCATTCCGACTTCGATGCCCCGGTTGCCGAAATTCAGTTGCCTTTGAATTTCGGGTGATCCCTCTTGAGCATGTATGCTTCTGCTACTTGTTCTACATCAGACTTCTTCCGCAAACGGCGAAACGCTTTGACTCGGTGAGTTTCGCGGCATTCCGACTTCGATGCCCCGGTTGCCGAAATTCAGTTGCCTTTGAATTTCGGGTGATCCCTCTTGAGCATGTATGCTTCTGCTACTTGTTCTACATCAGACTTCCTTCCGCAAACGGCGAAACGCTTTGACTCGGTGAGTTTCGCGGCATTCCGACTTCGATGCCCCGTTGCCGAAATTCAGTTGCCTTTGAATTTCGGGTGATCCCTCTTGAGCATGTATGCTTCTGCTACTTGTTCTACATCAGACTTCTTCCGCAAACGGCGAAACGCTTTGACTCGGTGAGTTTCGCGGCATTCCGACTTCGATGCCCCGGTTGCCGAAATTCAGTTGCCTTTGAATTTCGGGTGATCCCTCTTGAGCATGTATGCTTCTGCTACTTGTTCTACATCAGACTTCTTCCGCAAACGGCGAAACGCTTTGACTCGGTGAGTTTCGCGGCATTCCGACTTCGATGCCCCGGTTGCCGAAATTCAGTTGCCTTTGAATTTCGGGTGATCCCTCTTGAGCATGTATGCTTCTGCTACTTGTTCTACATCAGACTTCCTTCCGCAAACGGCGAAACGCTTTGACTCGGTGAGTTTCGCGGCATTCCGACTTCGATGCCCCGGTTGCCGAAATTCAGTTGCCTTTGAATTTCGGGTGATCCCTCTTGAGCATGTATGCTTCTGCTACTTGTTCTACATCAACTTCTTCCGCAAACGGCGAAACGCTTTGACTCGGTGAGTTTCGCGGCATTCCGACTTCGATGCCCCGGTTGCCGAAATTCAGTTGCCTTTGAATTTCGGGTGATCCCTCTTGAGCATGTATGCTTCTGCTACTTGTTCTACATCAGACTTCTTCCGCAAACGGCGAAACGCTTTGACTCGGTGAGTTTCGCGGCATTCCGACTTCGATGCCCCGGTTGCCGAAATTCAGTTGCCTTTGAATTTCGGGTGATCCCTCTTGAGCATGTATGCTTCTGCTACTTGTTCTACATCAGACTTCTTCCGCAAACGGCGAAACGCTTTGACTCGGTGAGTTTCGCGGCATTCCGACTTCGATGCCCCGGTTGCCGAAATTCAGTTGCCTTTGAATTTCGGGTGATCCCTCTTGAGCATGTATGCTTCTGCTACTTGTTCTACATCAGACTTCTTCCGCAAACGGCGAAACGCTTTGACTCGGTGAGTTTCGCGGCATTCCGACTTCGATGCCCCGGTTGCCGAAATTCAGTTGCCTTTGAATTTCGGGTGATCCCTCTTGAGCATGTATGCTTCTGCTACTTGTTCTACATCAGACTTCTTCCGCAAACGGCGAAACGCTTTGACTCGGTGAGTTTCGCGGCATTCCGACTTCGATGCCCCGGTTGCCGAAATTCAGTTGCCTTTGAATTTCGGGTGATCCCTCTTGAGCATGTATGCTTCTGCTACTTGTTCTACATCAGACTTTCTTCCGCAAACGGCGAAACGCTTTGACTCGGTGAGTTTCGCGGCATTCCGACTTCGATGCCCCGGTTGCCGAAATTCAGTTGCCTTTGAATTTCGGGTGATCCCTCTTGAGCATGTATGCTTCTGCTACTTGTTCTACATCAGACTTTCTTCCGCAAACGGCGAAACGCTTTGACTCGGTGAGTTTCGCGGCATTCCGACTTCGATGCCCCGGTTGCCGAAATTCAGTTGCCTTTGAATTTCGGGTGATCCCTCTTGAGCATGTATGCTTCTGCTACTTGTTCTACATCAGACTTTCTTCCGCAAACGGCGAAACGCTTTGACTCGGTGAGTTTCGCGGCATTCCGACTTCGATGCCCCGGTTGCCGAAATTCAGTTGCCTTTGAATTTCGGGTGATCCCTCTTGAGCATGTATGCTTCTGCTACTTGTTCTACATCAGACTTTCTTCCGCAAACGGCGAAACGCTTTGACTCGGTGAGTTTCGCGGCATTCCGACTTCGATGCCCCGGTTGCCGAAATTCAGTTGCCTTTGAATTTCGGGTGATCCCTCTTGAGCATGTATGCTTCTGCTACTTGTTCTACATCAGACTTTCTTCCGCAAACGGCGAAACGCTTTGACTCGGTGAGTTTCGCGGCATTCCGACTTCGATGCCCCGGTTGCCGAAATTCAGTTGCCTTTGAATTTCGGGTGATCCCTCTTGAGCATGTATGCTTCTGCTACTTGTTCTACATCAGACTTTCTTCCGCAAACGGCGAAACGCTTTGACTCGGTGAGTTTCGCGGCATTCCGACTTCGATGCCCCGGTTGCCGAAATTCAGTTGCCTTTGAATTTCGGGTGATCCCTCTTGAGCATGTATGCTTCTGCTACTTGTTCTACATCAGACTTTCTTCCGCAAACGGCGAAACGCTTTGACTCGGTGAGTTTCGCGGCATTCCGACTTCGATGCCCCGTTGCCGAAATTCAGTTGCCTTTGAATTTCGGGTGATCCCTCTTGAGCATGTATGCTTCTGCTACTTGTTCTACATCAGACTTCTTCCGCAAACGGCGAAACGCTTTGACTCGGTGAGTTTCGCGGCATTCCGACTTCGATGCCCCGGTTGCCGAAATTCAGTTGCCTTTGAATTTCGGGTGATCCCTCTTGAGCATGTATGCTTCTGCTACTTGTTCTACATCAGACTTTCTTCCGCAAACGGCGAAACGCTTTGACTCGGTGAGTTTCGCGGCATTCCGACTTCGATGCCCCGGTTGCCGAAATTCAGTTGCCTTTGAATTTCGGGTGATCCCTCTTGAGCATGTATGCTTCTGCTACTTGTTCTACATCAGACTTCTCCGCAAACGGCGAAACGCTTTGACTCGGTGAGTTTCGCGGCATTCCGACTTCGATGCCCCGGTTGCCGAAATTCAGTTGCCTTTGAATTTCGGGTGATCCCTCTTGAGCATGTATGCTTCTGCTACTTGTTCTACATCAGACTTCTTCCGCAAACGGCGAAACGCTTTGACTCGGTGAGTTTCGCGGCATTCCGACTTCGATGCCCCGGTTGCCGAAATTCAGTTGCCTTTGAATTTCGGGTGATCCCTCTTGAGCATGTATGCTTCTGCTACTTGTTCTACATCAGACTTCTTCCGCAAACGGCGAAACGCTTTGACTCGGTGAGTTTCGCGGCATTCCGACTTCGATGCCCCGGTTGCCGAAATTCAGTTGCCTTTGAATTTCGGGTGATCCCTCTTGAGCATGTATGCTTCTGCTACTTGTTCTACATCAGACTTCTTCCGCAAACGGCGAAACGCTTTGACTCGGTGAGTTTCGCGGCATTCCGACTTCGATGCCCCGGTTGCCGAAATTCAGTTGCCTTTGAATTTCGGGTGATCCCTCTTGAGCATGTATGCTTCTGCTACTTGTTCTACATCAGACTTCTTCCGCAAACGGCGAAACGCTTTGACTCGGTGAGTTTCGCGGCATTCCGACTTCGATGCCCGGTTGCCGAAATTCAGTTGCCTTTGAATTTCGGGTGATCCCTCTTGAGCATGTATGCTTCTGCTACTTGTTCTACATCAGACTTCTTCCGCAAACGGCGAAACGCTTTGACTCGGTGAGTTTCGCGGCATTCCGACTTCGATGCCCGGTTGCCGAAATTCAGTTGCCTTTGAATTTCGGGTGATCCCTCTTGAGCATGTATGCTTCTGCTACTTGTTCTACATCAGACTTTCTTCCGCAAACGGCGAAACGCTTTGACTCGGTGAGTTTCGCGGCATTCCGACTTCGATGCCCCGGTTGCCGAAATTCAGTTGCCTTTGAATTTCGGGTGATCCCTCTTGAGCATGTATGCTTCTGCTACTTGTTCTACATCAGACTTCTTCCGCAAACGGCGAAACGCTTTGACTCGGTGAGTTTCGCGGCATTCCGACTTCGATGCCCGGTTGCCGAAATTCAGTTGCCTTTGAATTTCGGGTGATCCCTCTTGAGCATGTATGCTTCTGCTACTTGTTCTACATCAGACTTTCTTCCGCAAACGGCGAAACGCTTTGACTCGGTGAGTTTCGCGGCATTCCGACTTCGATGCCCCGGTTGCCGAAATTCAGTTGCCTTTGAATTTCGGGTGATCCCTCTTGAGCATGTATGCTTCTGCTACTTGTTCTACATCAGACTTTCTTCCGCAAACGGCGAAACGCTTTGACTCGGTGAGTTTCGCGGCATTCCGACTTCGATGCCCCGTTTGCCGAAATTCAGTTGCCTTTGAATTTCGGGTGATCCCTCTTGAGCATGTATGCTTCTGCTACTTGTTCTACATCAGACTTTCTTCCGCAAACGGCGAAACGCTTTGACTCGGTGAGTTTCGCGGCATTCCGACTTCGATGCCCGGTTGCCGAAATTCAGTTGCCTTTGAATTTCGGGTGATCCCTCTTGAGCATGTATGCTTCTGCTACTTGTTCTACATCAGACTTTCTTCCGCAAACGGCGAAACGCTTTGACTCGGTGAGTTTCGCGGCATTCCGACTTCGATGCCCCGGTTGCCGAAATTCAGTTGCCTTTGAATTTCGGGTGATCCCTCTTGAGCATGTATGCTTCTGCTACTTGTTCTACATCAGACTTTCTTCCGCAAACGGCGAAACGCTTTGACTCGGTGAGTTTCGCGGCATTCCGACTTCGATGCCCCGGTTGCCGAAATTCAGTTGCCTTTGAATTTCGGGTGATCCCTCTTGAGCATGTATGCTTCTGCTACTTGTTCTACATCAGACTTCTTCCGCAAACGGCGAAACGCTTTGACTCGGTGAGTTTCGCGGCATTCCGACTTCGATGCCCCGGTTGCCGAAATTCAGTTGCCTTTGAATTTCGGGTGATCCCTCTTGAGCATGTATGCTTCTGCTACTTGTTCTACATCAACTTCTTCCGCAAACGGCGAAACGCTTTGACTCGGTGAGTTTCGCGGCATTCCGACTTCGATGCCCCGGTTGCCGAAATTCAGTTGCCTTTGAATTTCGGGTGATCCCTCTTGAGCATGTATGCTTCTGCTACTTGTTCTACATCACACTTCTTCCGCAAACGGCGAAACGCTTTGACTCGGTGAGTTTCGCGGCATTCCGACTTCGATGCCCCGGTTGCCGAAATTCAGTTGCCTTTGAATTTCGGGTGATCCCTCTTGAGCATGTATGCTTCTGCTACTTGTTCTACATCAGACTTCCTTCCGCAAACGGCGAAACGCTTTGACTCGGTGAGTTTCGCGGCATTCCGACTTCGATGCCCCGGTTGCCGAAATTCAGTTGCCTTTGAATTTCGGGTGATCCCTCTTGAGCATGTATGCTTCTGCTACTTGTTCTACATCAGACTTCTTCCGCAAACGGCGAAACGCTTTGACTCGGTGAGTTTCGCGGCATTCCGACTTCGATGCCCCGGTTGCCGAAATTCAGTTGCCTTTGAATTTCGGGTGATCCCTCTTGAGCATGTATGCTTCTGCTACTTGTTCTACATCAGACTTTCTTCCGCAAACGGCGAAACGCTTTGACTCGGTGAGTTTCGCGGCATTCCGACTTCGATGCCCCGGTTGCCGAAATTCAGTTGCCTTTGAATTTCGGGTGATCCCTCTTGAGCATGTATGCTTCTGCTACTTGTTCTACATCAGACTTTCTTCCGCAAACGGCGAAACGCTTTGACTCGGTGAGTTTCGCGGCATTCCGACTTCGATGCCCGGTTGCCGAAATTCAGTTGCCTTTGAATTTCGGGTGATCCCTCTTGAGCATGTATGCTTCTGCTACTTGTTCTACATCAGACTTCTTCCGCAAACGGCGAAACGCTTTGACTCGGTGAGTTTCGCGGCATTCCGACTTCGATGCCCCGGTTGCCGAAATTCAGTTGCCTTTGAATTTCGGGTGATCCCTCTTGAGCATGTATGCTTCTGCTACTTGTTCTACATCAGACTTCTTCCGCAAACGGCGAAACGCTTTGACTCGGTGAGTTTCGCGGCATTCCGACTTCGATGCCCCGGTTGCCGAAATTCAGTTGCCTTTGAATTTCGGGTGATCCCTCTTGAGCATGTATGCTTCTGCTACTTGTTCTACATCAGACTTCCCGCAAACGGCGAAACGCTTTGACTCGGTGAGTTTCGCGGCATTCCGACTTCGATGCCCCGGTTGCCGAAATTCAGTTGCCTTTGAATTTCGGGTGATCCCTCTTGAGCATGTATGCTTCTGCTACTTGTTCTACATCAGACTTCTTCCGCAAACGGCGAAACGCTTTGACTCGGTGAGTTTCGCGGCATTCCGACTTCGATGCCCGGTTGCCGAAATTCAGTTGCCTTTGAATTTCGGGTGATCCCTCTTGAGCATGTATGCTTCTGCTACTTGTTCTACATCAGACTTCTTCCGCAAACGGCGAAACGCTTTGACTCGGTGAGTTTCGCGGCATTCCGACTTCGATGCCCCGGTTGCCGAAATTCAGTTGCCTTTGAATTTCGGGTGATCCCTCTTGAGCATGTATGCTTCTGCTACTTGTTCTACATCAGACTTCTTCCGCAAACGGCGAAACGCTTTGACTCGGTGAGTTTCGCGGCATTCCGACTTCGATGCCCCGGTTGCCGAAATTCAGTTGCCTTTGAATTTCGGGTGATCCCTCTTGAGCATGTATGCTTCTGCTACTTGTTCTACATCAGACTTCTTCCGCAAACGGCGAAACGCTTTGACTCGGTGAGTTTCGCGGCATTCCGACTTCGATGCCCCGGTTGCCGAAATTCAGTTGCCTTTGAATTTCGGTGATCCCTCTTGAGCATGTATGCTTCTGCTACTTGTTCTACATCAGACTTCTTCCGCAAACGGCGAAACGCTTTGACTCGGTGAGTTTCGCGGCATTCCGACTTCGATGCCCCGGTTGCCGAAATTCAGTTGCCTTTGAATTTCGGGTGATCCCTCTTGAGCATGTATGCTTCTGCTACTTGTTCTACATCAGACTTCCTTCCGCAAACGGCGAAACGCTTTGACTCGGTGAGTTTCGCGGCATTCCGACTTCGATGCCCCGGTTGCCGAAATTCAGTTGCCTTTGAATTTCGGGTGATCCCTCTTGAGCATGTATGCTTCTGCTACTTGTTCTACATCAGACTTCTTCCGCAAACGGCGAAACGCTTTGACTCGGTGAGTTTCGCGGCATTCCGACTTCGATGCCCCGGTTGCCGAAATTCAGTTGCCTTTGAATTTCGGGTGATCCCTCTTGAGCATGTATGCTTCTGCTACTTGTTCTACATCAGACTTCTTCCGCAAACGGCGAAACGCTTTGACTCGGTGAGTTTCGCGGCATTCCGACTTCGATGCCCCGGTTGCCGAAATTCAGTTGCCTTTGAATTTCGGGTGATCCCTCTTGAGCATGTATGCTTCTGCTACTTGTTCTACATCAGACTTCTTCCGCAAACGGCGAAACGCTTTGACTCGGTGAGTTTCGCGGCATTCCGACTTCGATGCCCCGGTTGCCGAAATTCAGTTGCCTTTGAATTTCGGGTGATCCCTCTTGAGCATGTATGCTTCTGCTACTTGTTCTACATCAGACTTTCTTCCGCAAACGGCGAAACGCTTTGACTCGGTGAGTTTCGCGGCATTCCGACTTCGATGCCCCGGTTGCCGAAATTCAGTTGCCTTTGAATTTCGGGTGATCCCTCTT
Source organism: Populus alba x Populus x berolinensis (assembly GCA_029228515.1). Classification (NCBI taxonomy): domain Eukaryota; kingdom Viridiplantae; phylum Streptophyta; class Magnoliopsida; order Malpighiales; family Salicaceae; genus Populus; species Populus alba x Populus x berolinensis. The sequence continues at coordinate 307,815 of CM055354.1, read as the reverse complement.
GAGCATGTATGCTTCTGCTACTTGTTCTACATCAGACTTTCTTCCGCAAACGGCGAAACGCTTTGACTCGGTGAGTTTCGCGGCATTCCGACTTCGATGCCCCGGTTGCCGAAATTCAGTTGCCTTTGAATTTCGGGTGATCCCTCTTGAGCATGTATGCTTCTGCTACTTGTTCTACATCAGACTTTCTTCCGCAAACGGCGAAACGCTTTGACTCGGTGAGTTTCGCGGCATTCCGACTTCGATGCCCCGGTTGCCGAAATTCAGTTGCCTTTGAATTTCGGGTGATCCCTCTTGAGCATGTATGCTTCTGCTACTTGTTCTACATCAGACTTTCTTCCGCAAACGGCGAAACGCTTTGACTCGGTGAGTTTCGCGGCATTCCGACTTCGATGCCCCGGTTGCCGAAATTCAGTTGCCTTTGAATTTCGGGTGATCCCTCTTGAGCATGTATGCTTCTGCTACTTGTTCTACATCAGACTTTCTTCCGCAAACGGCGAAACGCTTTGACTCGGTGAGTTTCGCGGCATTCCGACTTCGATGCCCCGGTTGCCGAAATTCAGTTGCCTTTGAATTTCGGGTGATCCCTCTTGAGCATGTATGCTTCTGCTACTTGTTCTACATCAGACTTTCTTCCGCAAACGGCGAAACGCTTTGACTCGGTGAGTTTCGCGGCATTCCGACTTCGATGCCCCGGTTGCCGAAATTCAGTTGCCTTTGAATTTCGGGTGATCCCTCTTGAGCATGTATGCTTCTGCTACTTGTTCTACATCAGACTTTCTTCCGCAAACGGCGAAACGCTTTGACTCGGTGAGTTTCGCGGCATTCCGACTTCGATGCCCCGGTTGCCGAAATTCAGTTGCCTTTGAATTTCGGGTGATCCCTCTTGAGCATGTATGCTTCTGCTACTTGTTCTACATCAGACTTTCTTCCGCAAACGGCGAAACGCTTTGACTCGGTGAGTTTCGCGGCATTCCGACTTCGATGCCCCGGTTGCCGAAATTCAGTTGCCTTTGAATTTCGGGTGATCCCTCTTGAGCATGTATGCTTCTGCTACTTGTTCTACATCAGACTTCTTCCGCAAACGGCGAAACGCTTTGACTCGGTGAGTTTCGCGGCATTCCGACTTCGATGCCCCGGTTGCCGAAATTCAGTTGCCTTTGAATTTCGGGTGATCCCTCTTGAGCATGTATGCTTCTGCTACTTGTTCTACATCAGACTTTCTTCCGCAAACGGCGAAACGCTTTGACTCGGTGAGTTTCGCGGCATTCCGACTTCGATGCCCCGGTTGCCGAAATTCAGTTGCCTTTGAATTTCGGGTGATCCCTCTTGAGCATGTATGCTTCTGCTACTTGTTCTACATCAGACTTTCTTCCGCAAACGGCGAAACGCTTTGACTCGGTGAGTTTCGCGGCATTCCGACTTCGATGCCCCGGTTGCCGAAATTCAGTTGCCTTTGAATTTCGGGTGATCCCTCTTGAGCATGTATGCTTCTGCTACTTGTTCTACATCAGACTTCCTTCCGCAAACGGCGAAACGCTTTGACTCGGTGAGTTTCGCGGCATTCCGACTTCGATGCCCCGGTTGCCGAAATTCAGTTGCCTTTGAATTTCGGGTGATCCCTCTTGAGCATGTATGCTTCTGCTACTTGTTCTACATCAGACTTCTTCCGCAAACGGCGAAACGCTTTGACTCGGTGAGTTTCGCGGCATTCCGACTTCGATGCCCCGGTTGCCGAAATTCAGTTGCCTTTGAATTTCGGGTGATCCCTCTTGAGCATGTATGCTTCTGCTACTTGTTCTACATCAGACTTCTTCCGCAAACGGCGAAACGCTTTGACTCGGTGAGTTTCGCGGCATTCCGACTTCGATGCCCCGGTTGCCGAAATTCAGTTGCCTTTGAATTTCGGGTGATCCCTCTTGAGCATGTATGCTTCTGCTACTTGTTCTACATCAGACTTCTTCCGCAAACGGCGAAACGCTTTGACTCGGTGAGTTTCGCGGCATTCCGACTTCGATGCCCCGGTTGCCGAAATTCAGTTGCCTTTGAATTTCGGGTGATCCCTCTTGAGCATGTATGCTTCTGCTACTTGTTCTACATCAGACTTCTTCCGCAAACGGCGAAACGCTTTGACTCGGTGAGTTTCGCGGCATTCCGACTTCGATGCCCGGTTGCCGAAATTCAGTTGCCTTTGAATTTCGGGTGATCCCTCTTGAGCATGTATGCTTCTGCTACTTGTTCTACATCAGACTTCTCCGCAAACGGCGAAACGCTTTGACTCGGTGAGTTTCGCGGCATTCCGACTTCGATGCCCCGGTTGCCGAAATTCAGTTGCCTTTGAATTTCGGGTGATCCCTCTTGAGCATGTATGCTTCTGCTACTTGTTCTACATCAGACTTCTTCCGCAAACGGCGAAACGCTTTGACTCGGTGAGTTTCGCGGCATTCCGACTTCGATGCCCCGTTGCCGAAATTCAGTTGCCTTTGAATTTCGGGTGATCCCTCTTGAGCATGTATGCTTCTGCTACTTGTTCTACATCAGACTTTCTTCCGCAAACGGCGAAACGCTTTGACTCGGTGAGTTTCGCGGCATTCCGACTTCGATGCCCCGGTTGCCGAAATTCAGTTGCCTTTGAATTTCGGGTGATCCCTCTTGAGCATGTATGCTTCTGCTACTTGTTCTACATCAGACTTCTTCCGCAAACGGCGAAACGCTTTGACTCGGTGAGTTTCGCGGCATTCCGACTTCGATGCCCCGGTTGCCGAAATTCAGTTGCCTTTGAATTTCGGGTGATCCCTCTTGAGCATGTATGCTTCTGCTACTTGTTCTACATCAGACTTCTTCCGCAAACGGCGAAACGCTTTGACTCGGTGAGTTTCGCGGCATTCCGACTTCGATGCCCCGGTTGCCGAAATTCAGTTGCCTTTGAATTTCGGGTGATCCCTCTTGAGCATGTATGCTTCTGCTACTTGTTCTACATCAGACTTTCTTCCGCAAACGGCGAAACGCTTTGACTCGGTGAGTTTCGCGGCATTCCGACTTCGATGCCCCGGTTGCCGAAATTCAGTTGCCTTTGAATTTCGGGTGATCCCTCTTGAGCATGTATGCTTCTGCTACTTGTTCTACATCAGACTTCTTCCGCAAACGCGAAACGCTTTGACTCGGTGAGTTTCGCGGCATTCCGACTTCGATGCCCCGGTTGCCGAAATTCAGTTGCCTTTGAATTTCGGGTGATCCCTCTTGAGCATGTATGCTTCTGCTACTTGTTCTACATCAGACTTCCTTCCGCAAACGGCGAAACGCTTTGACTCGGTGAGTTTCGCGGCATTCCGACTTCGATGCCCCGGTTGCCGAAATTCAGTTGCCTTTGAATTTCGGTGATCCCTCTTGAGCATGTATGCTTCTGCTACTTGTTCTACATCAAACTTTCTCCGCAAACGGCGAAACGCTTTGACTCGGTGAGTTTCGCGGCATTCCGACTTCGATGCCCGGTTGCCGAAATTCAGTTGCCTTTGAATTTCGGGTGATCCCTCTTGAGCATGTATGCTTCTGCTACTTGTTCTACATCAGACTTCTTCCGCAAACGGCGAAACGCTTTGACTCGGTGAGTTTCGCGGCATTCCGACTTCGATGCCGGTTGCCGAAATTCAGTTGCCTTTGAATTTCGGGTGATCCCTCTTGAGCATGTATGCTTCTGCTACTTGTTCTACATCAGACTTTCTTCCGCAAACGGCGAAACGCTTTGACTCGGTGAGTTTCGCGGCATTCCGACTTCGATGCCCCGGTTGCCGAAATTCAGTTGCCTTTGAATTTCGGGTGATCCCTCTTGAGCATGTATGCTTCTGCTACTTGTTCTACATCAGACTTTCTTCCGCAAACGGCGAAACGCTTTGACTCGGTGAGTTTCGCGGCATTCCGACTTCGATGCCCCGTTTGCCGAAATTCAGTTGCCTTTGAATTTCGGGTGATCCCTCTTGAGCATGTATGCTTCTGCTACTTGTTCTACATCAGACTTCTTCCGCAAACGGCGAAACGCTTTGACTCGGTGAGTTTCGCGCATTCCGACTTCGATGCCCCGGTTGCCGAAATTCAGTTGCCTTTGAATTTCGGGTGATCCCTCTTGAGCATGTATGCTTCTACTACTTGATCTACAGCAGACTTTCTTCCGCAAACGGCTAAACGCTTTGACTCGGTGAGTTTCGCGGCATTCCGACTTCAATGCCCCGGTTGCCGAAATTCAGTTGCCTTTGAATTTTGGGAGATCTCTCTTGAGCATGTCTGCTTCTGCTACTTGTTCTACATCAAACTTTCTTCCGCAAACGGCGAAACGCTTTGACTCGGTGAGTTTCGCGGCATTCGGACATCGATGCCCCGGTTGCCGAAATTCAGTTGCCTTTGAATTTCAGGTGATCCCTCTTGAGCATGTATGCTTCTGCTACTTGTTCTACATCAGACTTTCTTCCGCAAACAGCGAAACGCTTTGACTTAGTGAGTTTCGCGGCATTCTGACATCGATGCCCCGTTGCCGAAATTCAGTTGCCTTTGAATTTCGGGTGATCCCTCTTGAGCATGTATGCTTCTGCTACTTGTTCTACACCTGAATTTCTTCCGCAAACGGCGAAACGCTTTGACTCGGTGAGTTTCGCGGCACTCCGACTTCGATGCCCCCGTTGCCGAAATTCAGTTGCCTTTGAATTTCGGGTGCTCCCTTTGAGCATGTATGCTTCTGCTACTTGTTCTACATCAGACTTTCTTCCCCAAACAGCGAAACGCTTTGAGTCAGTGAGTTTCGTGGCATTCCGACATCCATGCCCCGGTTGCCGAAATTCAGTTGCCTTTGAATTTCGGGTGATCCCTCTTGAGCATGTATGCTTCTGCTACTTGTTCTACATCAGATTTCTTCCAGAAACGGCGAAACGCTTTGACTCGGTGAGTTTCGCGGCATTCCGACTTCGATGCCCCGTTGCCGAAATTCAGTTGCCTTTGAATTTCGGTG
>CM055354.1:284198-302719 GCA_029228515.1 Populus alba x Populus x berolinensis | reverse complement strand
AATTTCGGTGACGATTTCTTACCGGCCAGCGACTTAGTTTTCGCTTACTCTTTCTGAGACAACGTTGGTTGTGTGCGATGTCTCATGCTTGCATCATCTCTTGAAAGAAATTAGGTGACGCTTTCTGAGTTAGAAACGACCCTGTTTTTGTTGACTTTGTATGAGGCTGCAGGGGCTGTGCACACTGTAGAATACATGCGACAGCTCTGCAAACAATCGCGGTGACAATTTCTGAGCGCGCAATGACCGTGGTTTCCTTTACACTTTCTGAGTCAACAGGGCTGTGTGGGTATACAATGCCATGCGTCATCACTGGAAAACAATTTCGGTGACGATTTCTTACCGGACAGCGACTTAGTTTTCGCTGACTCTTTCTGAGACAACATTGCTTGTGTGCGATGTCACATGCATGCATCATCTCTTGAAACAATTTAAGTGACGCTTTCTGAGTTTGAAACGACCCTGTTTTTGTTGACTCTTTATAAGACTGCAGGGGCTGTGCGCGCTGTCGAATCCATGCGACAGCTCTGGAAACAGTTGCGGTGACGATTTCTGAGCGGGCAATGACCGAGTTTTCCTTTACACTTTCAGAGTCAACAGGGGCTGTATGGGTATACGAAGCCATGCGTGATCACTGGAAAACAATTTCGGTGATGATTTCTTACCGGGCAGCGACTTAGTTTTCGCTGACTCTTTCTGAGACAACATTGCTTGTGTGCGATGTCACATGCATGCATCATCTCTTGAATCAATTTAAGTGACGCTTTCTGAGTTCGAAACTACCCTCTTTTTTTTTACTCTTTATAAGACTGCAGGGGCTGTGCGCGCTGTCTAATCCATGCGACAGCTCTGGAAACAGTAGCGGTGACGATTTTTTACCGGGCAGCGACTTAGTTTTTGCTGACTCTTTCTGAGACAACATTGCTTGTGTGCGATGTCACATGCATGCATCATCTCTTGAAACAATTTAAGTGACGCTTTCTGAGTTGGAAACGACCTTGTTTTTGTTGACTCTTTATGAGGCTAAAAGGGCTGTGCGCGTTGTCGAATCCATGTGACAGCTCTGGAAACAATTGCGGTGATGATTTCTGAGCGGGCACTGATGGAGTTTTCCTATACACTTTCAGAGTCAACAGGGGCTGTGTGGGTATACGAAGCCATGCGTCATCACTGAAAAACAATTTCGGTCACGATTTCTTACCGGGCAGCGACCTTAGTTTTCGCTGACTCTTTCTGAGACAACATTGCTTGTGTGCGATGTCACATGCATGCATCATCTCTTGAAACAATTTAAGTGACGCTTTCTGAGTTCGACACGACCCTGTTTTTGTTGACTCTTTATGAGGGTGCAGGGTTGTGCGCGCTGTCGAATCCATTCGACAGCTCTAGAAACAGTAGCGGTGACGATTTCTGAGCGGGCAATGACCGTTTTTTCCTTTACACTTTCTGAGTCAACAGGGGATGTGTGGGTATATGAATCCATGCATGATCACTGGAAAACAATTTCGGTAACGATTTCTTACCGGGCAGCGACTTAGTTTTCGCTCACTCTTTCTAAGACAACGTTGGTTGTGTGCGATGTCACATGCATGCATCATCTCTTGAAACAATTCAGGTGACGCTTTCTGAGTTGGAAACGACCCTGTTTTTGTTGACTCTTTATGAGGCTGCAGGGGCTGTGCGCCCTGTCGAATCCATGAGACAACTCTGGAAACAATTGCGGTGACGATTTCTGAGCGGGCACTGATGGAGTTTCCCTTTACACTTTCTGAGTCAACAGGGGCTGTGTGGGTATACGAAGCCATGCGTCATCACTGGAAAACAATTTCAGTGATGATTTCTTACCAGGCAGCGACTTAGTTTTCGCTGACTCTTTCTGAGACAACATTGCTTGTGTGCGATGTCACATGCTGGCATTATCTCTTGAAACAATTTAGGTGACGCTTTCTAAGTTGGAAACGACCCTCTTTTTGTTGACTCTTTATGAGGCTGCAAGGGTTGTGCTTACTGTCGAATCCATGCGACTCCTCTGGAAACAGTAGCGGTGATGATTTCTGAGCGGGCAATGACCGACGAGTTTTCCTTTACACTTTCTGAGTCAACAGGGGCTATTGTGGTATACGAATCCATGCATGATCACTGGAAAACAATTTCGGTAACGATTTCATACCGGGCAGCGACTTAGTTTTCGCTGACTCTTTTTGAGACAACATTTCTTGTGTGCGATGTCACATGCATGCATCATCTCTTGAAACAATTCAGGTGAGGCTTTCTGAGTTGGAAACGACCCTCTTTTTTTTTACTCTTTATAAGACTGCAGGGGCTGTGCGCGCTGTCTAATCCATGCGACAGCTCTGGAAACAGTAGCGGTGACGATTTTTTACCGGGCAGCGACTTAGTTTTTGCTGACTCTTTCTGAGACAACATTGCTTGTGTGCGATGTCACATGCATGCATCATCTCTTGAAACAATTTAAGTGACGCTTTCTGAGTTGGAAACGACCTTGTTTTTGTTGACTCTTTATGAGGCTAAAAGGGCTGTGCGCGTTGTCGAATCCATGCGACAGCTCTGGAAACAATTGCGGTGACGATTTCTGAGCGGGCACTGATGGAGTTTTCCTATACACTTTCAGAGTCAACAGGGGCTGTGTGGGTATACGAAGCCATGCGTCATCACTGAAAAACAATTTCGGTCACGATTTCTTACCGGGCAGCGACTTAGTTTTCGCTGACTCTTTCTGAGACAACATTGCTTGTGTGCGATGTCACATGCATGCATCATCTCTTGAAACAATTTAAGTGACGCTTTCTGAGTTCGACACGACCCTGTTTTTGTTGACTCTTTATGAGGGTGCAGGGGTTGTGCGCGCTGTCGAATCCATTCGACAGCTCTAGAAACAGTAGCGGTGACGATTTCTGAGCGGGCAATGACCGTTTTTTCCTTTACACTTTCTGAGTCAACAGGGGATGTGTGGGTATATGAATCCATGCATGATCACTGGAAAACAATTTCGGTAACGATTTCTTACCGGGCAGCGACTTAGTTTTCGCTCACTCTTTCTAAGACAACGTTGGTTGTGTGCGATGTCACATGCATGCATCATCTCTTGAAACAATTCAGGTGACGCTTTCTGAGTTGGAAACGACCCTGTTTTTGTTGACTCTTTATGAGGCTGCAGGGGCTGTGCGCCCTGTCGAATCCATGAGACAACTCTGGAAACAATTGCGGTGACGATTTCTGAGCTGGCACTGATGGAGTTTTCCTTTACACTTTCTGAGTCAACAGGGGCTGTGTGGGTATACGAAGCCATGCGTCATCACTGGAAAACAATTTCAGTGATGATTTCTTACCAGGCAGCGACTTAGTTTTCGCTGACTCTTTCTGAGACAACATTGCTTGTGTGCGATGTCACATGCTGGCATTATCTCTTGAAACAATTTAGGTGACGCTTTCTAAGTTGGAAACGACCCTCTTTTTGTTGACTCTTTATGAGGCTGCAAGGGTTGTGCTTACTGTCGAATCCATGCGACTACTCTGGAAACAGTAGCGGTGATGATTTCTGAGCGGGCAATGACCGAGTTTTCCTTTACACTTTCTGAGTCAACAGGGGCTATTGTGGTATACGAATCCATGCATGATCACTGGAAAACAATTTCGGTAACGATTTCATACCGGGCAGCGACTTAGTTTTCGCTGACTCTTTTTGAGACAACATTTCTTGTGTGCGATGTCACATGCATGCATCATCTCTTGAAACAATTCAGGTGAGGCTTTCTGAGTTGGAAACGACCCTGTTTTTGTTGACTCTTTATGAGGATACAAGGGTTGTGCGCCCTGTCGAATCCATGCGACAGCTCTGGAAACAATTGCAGTGACGATTTCTGAGCGGGCACTGATGGAGTTTTCCTTTACACTTTCAGAGTCAACAGGGGCTGTGTGGGTATACGAAGCCATGCGTCATCACTGGAAAACAATTTCGGTGACTAGTTCTTACCGGGCAGCGACTTAGTTTGCGCTGACTCTTTCTAAGACAACATTGCTTGTGTGCGATGTCACATGCATGCATCATCTCTTGAAACAATTTAAGTGACGCTTTCTGAGTTCGACACGACCCTGTTTTTGTTGACTCTTTATGAGGCTGCAGGGGTTGTGCGCGCTGTCGAATCCATTCGACAGCTCTGGAAACAGTAGCGGTGACGATTTCTGAGCGGGCAATGACCGTGTTTTCCTTTACACTTTCTGAGTCAACAGGGGATGTGTGGGTATACGAATCCATGCGTGATCACTGGAAAACAATTTCGGTAACGATTTCTTACCGGGCAGCGACTTAGTTTTCGCTCACTCTTTCTGAGACAACGTTGGTTGTGTGCGATGTCACATGCATGCATCATCTCTTGAAACAATTCAGGTGACGCTTTCTGAGTTGGAAACGACCCTGTTTTTGTTGACTCTTTATCAGGCTGCAGGGGTTGTGCGCGCTGTCGAATCCATGCGACAGCTCTGGAAACAGTAGCGGTGACGATTTCTGAGCGGGCACTGAAAGAGTTTCCGTTTACACTTTCTGAGTCAACAGGGGCTGTGTGGGTATATGAAGCCATGCGTCATCACTGGAAAACAATTTCAGTGACGATTTCTTACCAGGCAGCGACTTAGTTTTCGCTGATTCTTTCTGAGACAACATTGCTTGTGTGCGATGTCACATGCTGGCATCATCTCTTGAAACAATTTAGGTGACGCTTTCTAAGTTGGAAACGACCCTCTTTTTGTTGACTCTTTATGAGGCTGCAAGGGTTGTGCTTACTGTCGAATCCATGCGACTGCTCTGGAAACAGTAGCGGTGATGATTTCTGAGCGGGCAATGACCGAGTTTTCCTTTACACTTTCTGAGTCAACAGGGGCTATTGTGGTATACGAATCCATGCATGATCACTGGAAAACAATTTCGGTAACGATTTCATACCGGGCAGCGACTTAGTTTTCGCTGACTCTTTTTGAGACAACATTTCTTGTGTGCGATGTCACATGCATGCATCATCTCTTGAAACAATTCAGGTGACGCTTTCTGAGTTGGAAACGACCCTGTTTTTGTTGACTCTTTATGAGGATACAAGGGCTGTGCGCCCTGTCGAATCCATGCGACAGCTCTGGAAACAATTGCAGTGACGATTTCTGAGCGAGCACTGATGGAGTTTTCCTTTACACTTTCAGAGTCAACAGGGGCTGTGTGGGTATACGAAGCCATGCGTCATCACTGGAAAACAATTTCGGTGACTATTTCTTACGGGCAGCGACTTAGTTTTCGCTGACTCTTTCTGAGACAACATTGCTTGTGTGCGATGTCACATGCATGCATCATCTCTTGAAACAATTTAAGTGACGCTTTCTGAGTTCGACACGACCCTGTTTTTGTTGACTCTTTATGAGGGTGCAGGGGTTGTTCGCGCTGTCGAATCCATTCGACAGCTCTAGAAACAGTAGCGGTGACGATTTCTGAGCGGGCAATGACCGTGTTTTCCTTTACACTTTCAGAGTCAACAGGGGATGTGTGGGTATACGAATCCATGTGTGATCACTGGAAAACAATTTCGGTAACGATTTCTTACCGGGCAGCGACTTAGTTTTCGCTCACTCTTTCTGAGACAACGTTGGTTGTGTGCGATGTCACATGCTTGCATCATCTCTTGAAACAATTCAAGTGACGCTTTCTGAGTTGGAAACGACCCTGTTTTTGTTGACTCTTTATGAGGCTGCAGGGGCTGTGCGCCCTGTCGAATCCATGAGACAGCTCTGGAAACAATTGCGGTGACGATTTCTGAGCGGGCATTGATGGAGTTTTCCTTTACACTTTCTAAGTCAACAGGGGATGTGTGGGTATAGGAATCCATGAATGATCACTGGAAAACAATTTCGGTAACGATTTCTTACCGGGCAGTGACTTAGTTTTCGCTCACTCTTTCTGAGACAACGTTGGTTGTGTGCGATGTCACATGCATGCATCATCTCTTGAAACAATTCAGGTGACGCTTTCTGAGTTGGAAACGACCCTGTTTTTGTTGACTCTTTATGAGGCTGCAGGGGTTGTGCGCGCTGTCGAATCCATGCGACAGCTCTGGAAACAGTATCGGTGATGATTTCTGAGCGGGCAATGACCGAGTTTTCCTTTACACTTTCTGAGTCAACAGGGGCTATTGTGGTATACGAATCCATGCATGATCACTGGAAAACAATTTCGGTAACGATTTCATACCGGGCAGCGACTTAGTTTTCGCTGACTCTTTTTGAGACAACATTTCTTGTGTGCGATGTCACATGCATGCATCATCTCTTGAAACAATTCAGGTGACGCTTTCTAAGTTGGAAACGACCCTGTTTTTGTTGACTCTTTATGAGGCTGCAGGGGCTGTGCGCCCTGTCGAATCCATGAGACAGCTCTGGAAACAATTGCGGTGACGATTTCTGACCGGGCACTGATGGAGTTTTCCTTTACACTTTCAGAGTCAACAGGGGCTGTGTGGCTATACGAAGCCATGCGTCATCACTGGAAAACAATTTCGGTGACGATTTCTTACCGGGCAGCGACTTAGTTTTCGCTGACTCTTTCTGAGACAACGTTGGTTGTGTGCGATGTCACATGCATGCATCATCTCTTGAAACAATTCAGGTGACGCTTTCTGAGTTGGAAACGACCCTGTTTTTGTTGACTCTTTATCAGGCTGCAGGGGTTGTGCGCGCTGTCGAATCCATGCGACAGCTCTGGAAACAGTAGCGGTGACGATTTCTGAGCGGGCACTGAAAGAGTTTCCCTTTACACTTTCTGAGTCAACAGGGTCTGTGTGGGTATACGAAGCCATGCGTCATCACTGGAAAACAATTTCAGTGACGATTTCTGACCAGGTAGCGACTTAGTTTTCGCTGATTCTTTCTGAGACAACATTGCTTGTGTGCGATGTCACATGCTGGCATCATCTCTTGAAACAATTTAGGTGACGCTTTCTAAGTTGGAAACGACCCTCTTTTTGTTGACTCTTTATGAGGCTACAGGGGCTGTGCTTACTGTCGAATCCATGCGACTGCTCTGGAAACAGTAGCGGTGATGATTTCTGAGCGGGCAATGACCGAGTTTTCCTTTACACTTTCTGAGTCAACAGGGGCTATTGTGGTATACGAATCCATGCATGATCACTGGAAAACAATTTCGGTAACGATTTCATACCGGGCAGCGACTTAGTTTTCGTTGACTCTTTTTGAGACACCATTTCTTGTGTGCGATGTCACATGCATGCATCATCTCTTGAAACAATTCAGGTGAGGCTTTCTGAGTTGGAAACGACCCTGTTTTTGTTGACTCTTTATGAGGATACAAGGGCTGTGCGCCCTGTCGAATCCATGCGACAGCTCTGGAAACAATTGCAGTGACGATTTCTGAGCGGGCACTAATGGAGTTTTCCTTTACACTTTCAGAGTCAACAGGGGCTGTGTGGGTATACGAAGCCATGCGTCATCACTGGAAAACAATTTCGGTGACGATTTCTTACCGGGCAGCGACTTAGTTTTCGCTGACTCTTTCTGAGACAACATTGCTTGTGTGCGATGTCACATGCATGCATCATCTCTTGAAACAATTTAAGTGACGCTTTCTGAGTTCGACACGACCCTGTTTTTGTTGACTCTTTATGAGGCTGCAGGGGTTGTGCGCGCTGTCGAATCCATTCGACAGCTCTGGAAACAGTAGCGGTGACGATTTCTGAGCGGGCAATGACCGTGTTTTCCTTTACACTTTCTGAGTCAACAGGGGATGTGTGGGTATACGAATCCATGCGTGATCACTGGAAAACAATTCCGGTAACGATTTCTTACCGGGCAGCGACTTAGTTTTCGCTCACTCTTTCTGAGGCAACGTTGGTTGTGTGCGATGTCACATGCTTGCATCATCTCTTGAAACAATTCAGGTGACGCTTTCTGAGTTGGAAACGACCCTGTTTTTGTTGACTCTTTATGAGGCTGCAGGGGCTGTGCGCCCTGTCGAATCCATGAGACAGCTCTGGAAACAATTGCGGTGACGATTTCTGAGCGGGCACTGATGGAGTTTTCCTTTACACTTTCTGAGTCAACAGGGGCTGTGTGGGTATACGTAGCCATGCGTCATCACTGGAAAACAATTTCGGTGACGATTTCTTACCGGCCAGCGACTTAGTTTTCGCTGACTCTTTCTGAGACAACCTTGCTTGTGTGCGATGTCACATGCATGCATCATCTCTTGAAACAATTCAGGTGACGCTTTCTGAGTTGGAAACGACCCTGTTTTTGTTGACTCTTTATGAGGCTGTAGGGGTTGTGCGCGCTGTCGAATCCATGCGACAGCTCTGGAAACAGTAGCGGTGACGATTTCTGAGCGGGCACTGAAAGAGTTTCCCTTTACACTTTCTGAGTCAACAGGGGCTGTGTGGGTATACGAAGCCATGCGTCATCACTGGAAAACAATTTCAGTGACGATTTCTTACCAGGCAGCGACTTAGTTTTCGCTGATTCTTTCTGAGACAACATTGCTTGTGTGCGATGTCACATGCTGGCATCATCTCTTGAAACAATTTAGGTGACGCTTTCTAAGTTGGAAACGACCCTCTTTTTGTTGACTCTTTATGAGGCTGCAGGGGCTGTGCTTACTGTCGAATCCATGCGACAGCTCTGGAAACAGTAGCGGTGATGATTTCTGAGCGGGCAATGACCGAGTTTTCCTTTACACTTTCTGAGTCAACAGGGGCTATTGTGGTATACGAATCCATGCATGATCACTGGAAAACAATTTCGGTAACGATTTCATACCGGGCAGCGACTTAGTTTTCGCTGACTCTTTTTGAGACAACATTTCTTGTGTGCGATGTCACATGCATGCATCATCTCTTGAAACAATTCAGGTGACGCTTTCTGAGTTGGAAACGACCCTGTTTTTGTTGACTCTTTATGAGGCTGCAGGGGCTGTGCGCCCTGTCGAATCCATGAGACAACTCTGGAAACAATTGCGGTGACGATTTCTGAGCGGGCACTGATGGAGTTTTCCTTTACACTTTCAGAGTCAACAGGGGCTGTGTGGGTATACGAAGCCATGCGTCATCACTGGAAAAGAATTTCGGTGACGATTTCTTACCGGGCAGCGACTTAGTTTTCGCTGACTCTTTCTGAGACAACATTGCTTGTGTGCGATGTCACATGCATGCATCATCTCTTGAAACAATTTAAGTGACGCTTTCTGAGTTCGACACGACCCTGTTTTTGTTGACTCTTTATGAGGTTGCAGGGGTTGTGCGCGCTGTCGAATCCATTCGACAGCTCTGGAAACGGTAGCGGTGACGATTTCTGACCGGGCAATGACCGTGTTTTCCTTTACACTTTCTGAGTCAACAGGGGATGTGTGGGTATACGAATCCATGCGTGATCACTGGAAAACAATTTCGGTAACGATTTCTTACCGGGCAGCTACTTAGTTTTCAGTCACTCTTTCTGAGACAACGTTGGTTGTGTGCGATGTCACATGCTTGCATCATCTCTTGAAACAATTCAGGTGACGCTTTCTGAGTTGGAAACGACCCTGTTTTTGTTGACTCTTTATGAGGCTGCAGGGGCTGTGCGCCCTGTCGAATCCATGAGACAACTCTGGAAACAATTGCGGTGACGATTTCTGAGCGGGCACTGATGGAGTTTTCCTTTACACTTTCAGAGTCAACAGGGGCTGTGTGGGTTTACGAAGCCATGCGTCATCACTGGAAAACAATTTCGGTGACGATTTCTTACCGGGCAGCGACTTAGTTTTCGCTGACTCTTTCTGAGACAACCTTGCTTGTGTGCGATGTCACATGCATGCATCATCTCTTGAAACAATTCAGGTGACGCTTTCTGAGTTGGGAACGACCCTGTTTTTGTTGACTCTTTATGAGGTTGCAGGGGTTGTGCGCGCTGTCGAATCCATGCGACAGCTCTGGAAACAGTAGCGGTGACGATTTCTGAGCGGGCACTGAAAGAGTTTCCTTTACACTTTCTGAGTCAACAGGGGCTATTGTGGTATACGAATCCATGCATGATCACTGGAAAACAATTTCGGTAACGATTTCATACCGGGCAGCGACTTAGTTTTCGCTGACTCTTTTTGAGACAACATTTCTTATGTGCGATGTCACATGCATGCATCATCTCTTGAAACAATTCAGGTGATGCTTTCTGAGTTGGAAACGACCCTGTTTTTGTTGACTCTTTATGAGGCTGCAGGGGCTGTGCGCCCTGTCGAATCCATGCGACAGCTCTGGAAACAATTGCAGTGACGATTTCTGAGCGGGCACTGATGGAGTTTTCCTTTACACTTTCAGAGTCAACAGGGGCTGTGTGGGTATATGAAGCCATGCGTCATCACTGGAAAACAATTTCGGTGATGATTTCTTACCGGGCAGCGACTTAGTTTTCGCTGACTCTTTCTGAGACAACATTGCTTGTGTGCGATGTCACATGCATGCATCATCTCTTGAAACAATTTAAGTGACGCTTTCTGAGTTCGACACGACCCTGTTTTTGTTGACTCTTTATGAGGCTGCAGGGGTTGTGCGCGCTGTCGAATCCATTCGACAGCTCTGGAAACAGTAGCGGTGACGATTTCTGACCGGGCAATGACCGTGTTTTCCTTTACACTTTCTGAGTCAACAGGGGATGTGCGGGTATACGAATCCATGCGTGATCACTGGAAAACAATTTCGGTAACGATTTCTTACCGGGCAGCGACTTAGTTTTCGCTCACTCTTTCTGAGGCAACGTTGGTTGTGTGCGATGTCACATGCTTGCATCATCTCTTGAAACAATTCAGGTGACGCTTTCTGAGTTGGAAACGACCCTGTTTTTGTTGACTCTTTATGAGGCTGCAGGGGCTGTGCGCCCTGTCGAATCCATGAGACAGCTCTGGAAACAATTGCGGTGACGATTTCTGAGCGGGCACTGATGGAGTTTTCCTTTACACTTTCAGAGTCAACAGGGGCTGTGTGGGTATACGAAGCCATGCGTCATCACTGGAAAACAATTTCGGTGACGATTTCTTACCGGCCAGCGACTTAGTTTTCGCTGACTCTTTCTGAGACAACATTGCTTGTGTGCGATGTCACATGCATGCATCATCTCTTGAAACAATTTAAGTGACGCTTTCTGAGTTCGACACGACCCTGTTTTTGTTGACTCTTTATGAGGCTGTAGGGGTTGTGCGCGCTGTCGAATCCATTCGACAGCTCTGGAAACACTAGCGGTGACGATTTCTGAGCGGGCAATGACCGTGTTTTCATTTACACTTTCTGAGTCAACAGGGGATGTGTGGGTATACGAATCCATGCGTGATCACTGGAAAACAATTTCGGTAACGATTTCTTACCGGGCAGCGACTTAGTTTTCGCTCACTCTTTCTGAGACAATGTTGGTTGTGTGCGATGTCACATGCTTGCATCATCTCTTGAAACAATTCAGGTGACGCTTTCTGAGTTGGAAACGACCCTGTTTTTGTTGACTCTTTATGAGGCTGCAGGGGCTGTGGGCGCTGTCGAATCCATGAGACAGCTCTGGAAACAGTAGCGGTGACGATTTCTGAGCGGGCACTGAAAGACTTTCCCTTTACACTTTCTGAGTCAACAGGGGCTGTGTGGGTATACGAAGCCAGGCGTCATCACTGGAAAACAATTTCAGTGACGATTTCTTACCAGGCAGCGACTTAGTTTTCGCTGATTCTTTCTGAGACAACATTGCTTGTGTGCGATGTCACATGCTGGCATCATCTCTTGAAACAATTTAGGTGACGCTTTCTAAGTTGGAAACGACCCTCTTTTTGTTGACTCTTTATGAGGCTGCAAGGGTTGTGCTTACTGTCGAATCCATGCGACTACTCTGGAAACAGTAGCGGTGATGATTTCTGAGCGGGCAATGACCGAGTTTTCCTTTACACTTTCTGAGTCAACAGGGGCTATTGTGGTATACGAATCCATGCATGATCACTGGAAAACAATTTCGGTAATGATTTCATACCGGGCAGCGACTTAGTTTTCGCTGACTCTTTTTGAGACAACATTTCTTGTGTGCGATGTCACATGCATGCATCATCTCTTGAAACAATTCAGGTGACACTTTCTGAGTTGGAAACGACCCTGTTTTTGTTGACTCTTTATGAGGATACAAGGGCTGTGCGCCCTGTCGAATCCATGCGACAGCTCTGGAAACAATTGCAGTGACGATTTCTGAGCGGGCACTGATGGAGTTTTCCTTTACACTTTCAGAGTCAACAGGGGCTGTGTGGGTATACGAAGCCATGCGTCATCACTGGAAAACAATTTCGGTGACGATTTCTTACCGGGC
This sequence comes from Populus alba x Populus x berolinensis, assembly GCA_029228515.1. NCBI lineage: Eukaryota > Viridiplantae > Streptophyta > Magnoliopsida > Malpighiales > Salicaceae > Populus > Populus alba x Populus x berolinensis. The sequence goes on along the minus strand of CM055354.1, from coordinate 290,350 downwards.
AGCGACTTAGTTTTCACTGACTCTTTCTGAGACAACATTGCTTGTGTGCGATGTCACATGCATGCATCATCTCTTGAAACAATTTAAGTGACGCTTTCTGAGTTCGACACGACCCTGTTTTTGTTGACTCTTTATGAGGCTGCAGGGGTTGTGCGCGCTGTCGAATCCATTCGACAGCTCTGGAAACAGTAGCGGTGACGATTTCTGACCGGGCAATGACCGTGTTTTCCTTTACACTTTCTGAGTCAACAGGGGATGTGTGGGTATACGAATCCATGCGTGATCACTGGAAAACAATTTCGGTAACGATTTCTTACCGGGCAGCGACTTAGTTTTCAGTCACTCTTTCTGAGACAACGTTGGTTGTGTGCGATGTCACATGCTTGCATCATCTCTTGAAACAATTCAGGTGACGCTTTCTGAGTTGGAAACGACCCTGTTTTTGTTGACTCTTTATGAGGCTGCAGGGGCTGTGCGCCCTGTCGAATCCATGAGACAACTCTGGAAACAATTGCGGTGACGATTTCTGAGCGGGCACTGATGGAGTTTTCCTTTACACTTTCAGAGTCAACAGGGGCTGTGTGGGTTTACGAAGCCATGCGTCATCACTGGAAAACAATTTCGGTGACGATTTCTTACCGGGCAGCGACTTAGTTTTCGCTGACTCTTTCTGAGACAACCTTGCTTGTGTGCGATGTCACATGCATGCATCATCTCTTGAAACAATTCAGGTGACGCTTTCTGAGTTGGGAACGACCCTGTTTTTGTTGACTCTTTATGAGGTTGCAGGGGTTGTGCGCGCTGTCGAATCCATGCGACAGCTCTGGAAACAGTAGCGGTGACGATTTCTGAGCGGGCACTGAAAGAGTTTCCCTTTACACTTTCTGAGTCAACAGGGGCTATTGTGGTATACGAATCCATGCATGATCACTGGAAAACAATTTCGGTAACGATTTCATACCGGGCAGCGACTTAGTTTTCGCTGACTCTTTTTGAGACAACATTTCTTATGTGCGATGTCACATGCATGCATCATCTCTTGAAACAATTCAGGTGATGCTTTCTGAGTTGGAAACGACCCTGTTTTTGTTGACTCTTTATGAGGCTGCAGGGGCTGTGCGCCCTGTCGAATCCATGCGACAGCTCTGGAAACAATTGCAGTGACGATTTCTGAGCGGGCACTGATGGAGTTTTCCTTTACACTTTCAGAGTCAACAGGGGCTGTGTGGGTATATGAAGCCATGCGTCATCACTGGAAAACAATTTCGGTGATGATTTCTTACCGGGCAGCGACTTAGTTTTCGCTGACTCTTTCTGAGACAACATTGCTTGTGTGCGATGTCACATGCATGCATCATCTCTTGAAACAATTTAAGTGACGCTTTCTGAGTTCGACACGACCCTGTTTTTGTTGACTCTTTATGAGGCTGCAGGGGTTGTGCGCGCTGTCGAATCCATTCGACAGCTCTGGAAACAGTAGCGGTGACGATTTCTGACCGGGCAATGACCGTGTTTTCCTTTACACTTTCTGAGTCAACAGGGGATGTGCGGGTATACGAATCCATGCGTGATCACTGGAAAACAATTCCGGTAACGATTTCTTACCGGGCAGCGACTTAGTTTTCGCTCACTCTTTCTGAGGCAACGTTGGTTGTGTGCGATGTCACATGCTTGCATCATCTCTTGAAACAATTCAGGTGACGCTTTCTGAGTTGGAAACGACCCTGTTTTTGTTGACTCTTTATGAGGCTGCAGGGCTGTGCGCCCTGTCGAATCCATGAGACAGCTCTGGAAACAATTGCGGTGACGATTTCTGAGCGGGCACTGATGGAGTTTTCCTTTACACTTTCAGAGTCAACAGGGGCTGTGTGGGTATACGAAGCCATGCGTCATCACTGGAAAACAATTTCGGTGACGATTTCTTACCGGCCAGCGACTTAGTTTTCGCTGACTCTTTCTGAGACAACATTGCTTGTGTGCGATGTCACATGCATGCATCATCTCTTGAAACAATTTAAGTGACGCTTTCTGAGTTCGACACGACCCTGTTTTTGTTGACTCTTTATGAGGCTGTAGGGGTTGTGCGCGCTGTCGAATCCATTCGACAGCTCTGGAAACACTAGCGGTGACGATTTCTGAGCGGGCAATGACCGTGTTTTCATTTACACTTTCTGAGTCAACAGGGGATGTGTGGGTATACGAATCCATGCGTGATCACTGGAAAACAATTTCGGTAACGATTTCTTACCGGGCAGCGACTTAGTTTTCGCTCACTCTTTCTGAGACAATGTTGGTTGTGTGCGATGTCACATGCTTGCATCATCTCTTGAAACAATTCAGGTGACGCTTTCTGAGTTGGAAACGACCCTGTTTTTGTTGACTCTTTATGAGGCTGCAGGGGCTTGTGGGCGCTGTCGAATCCATGAGACAGCTCTGGAAACAGTAGCGGTGACGATTTCTGAGCGGGCACTGAAAGACTTTCCCTTTACACTTTCTGAGTCAACAGGGGCTGTGTGGGTATACGAAGCCAGGCGTCATCACTGGAAAACAATTTCAGTGACGATTTCTTACCAGGCAGCGACTTAGTTTTCGCTGATTCTTTCTGAGACAACATTGCTTGTGTGCGATGTCACATGCTGGCATCATCTCTTGAAACAATTTAGGTGACGCTTTCTAAGTTGGAAACGACCCTCTTTTTGTTGACTCTTTATGAGGCTGCAAGGGTTGTGCTTACTGTCGAATCCATGCGACTACTCTGGAAACAGTAGCGGTGATGATTTCTGAGCGGGCAATGACCGAGTTTTCCTTTACACTTTCTGAGTCAACAGGGGCTATTGTGGTATACGAATCCATGCATGATCACTGGAAAACAATTTCGGTAATGATTTCATACCGGGCAGCGACTTAGTTTTCGCTGACTCTTTTTGAGACAACATTTCTTGTGTGCGATGTCACATGCATGCATCATCTCTTGAAACAATTCAGGTGACACTTTCTGAGTTGGAAACGACCCTGTTTTTGTTGACTCTTTATGAGGATACAAGGGCTGTGCGCCCTGTCGAATCCATGCGACAGCTCTGGAAACAATTGCAGTGACGATTTCTGAGCGGGCACTGATGGAGTTTTCCTTTACACTTTCAGAGTCAACAGGGGCTGTGTGGGTATACGAAGCCATGCGTCATCACTGGAAAACAATTTCGGTGACGATTTCTTACCGGGCAGCGACTTAGTTTTCACTGACTCTTTCTGAGACAACATTGCTTGTGTGCGATGTCACATGCATGCATCATCTCTTGAAACAATTTAAGTGACGCTTTCTGAGTTCGACACGACCCTGTTTTTGTTGACTCTTTATGAGGCTGCAGGGGTTGTGCGCGCTGTCGAATCCATTCGACAGCTCTGGAAACAGTAGCGGTGACGATTTCTGACCGGGCAATGACCGTGTTTTCCTTTACACTTTCTGAGTCAACAGGGGATGTGTGGGTATACGAATCCATGCGTGATCACTGGAAAACAATTTCGGTAACGATTTCTTACCGGGCAGCGACTTAGTTTTCAGTCACTCTTTCTGAGACAACGTTGGTTGTGTGCGATGTCACATGCTTGCATCATCTCTTGAAACAATTCAGGTGACGCTTTCTGAGTTGGAAACGACCCTGTTTTTGTTGACTCTTTATGAGGCTGCAGGGGCTGTGCGCCCTGTCGAATCCATGAGACAACTCTGGAAACAATTGCGGTGACGATTTCTGAGCGGGCACTGATGGAGTTTTCCTTTACACTTTCAGAGTCAACAGGGGCTGTGTGGGTTTACGAAGCCATGCGTCATCACTGGAAAACAATTTCGGTGACGATTTCTTACCGGGCAGCGACTTAGTTTTCGCTGACTCTTTCTGAGACAACCTTGCTTGTGTGCGATGTCACATGCATGCATCATCTCTTGAAACAATTCAGGTGACGCTTTCTGAGTTGGAACGACCCTGTTTTTGTTGACTCTTTATGAGGTTGCAGGGGTTGTGCGCGCTGTCGAATCCATGCGACAGCTCTGGAAACAGTAGCGGTGACGATTTCTGAGCGGGCACTGAAAGAGTTTCCCTTTACACTTTCTGAGTCAACAGGGGCTATTGTGGTATACGAATCCATGCATGATCACTGGAAAACAATTTCGGTAACGATTTCATACCGGGCAGCGACTTAGTTTTCGCTGACTCTTTTTGAGACAACATTTCTTATGTGCGATGTCACATGCATGCATCATCTCTTGAAACAATTCAGGTGATGCTTTCTGAGTTGGAAACGACCCTGTTTTTGTTGACTCTTTATGAGGCTGCAGGGGCTGTGCGCCCTGTCGAATCCATGCGACAGCTCTGGAAACAATTGCAGTGACGATTTCTGAGCGGGCACTGATGGAGTTTTCCTTTACACTTTCAGAGTCAACAGGGGCTGTGTGGGTATATGAAGCCATGCGTCATCACTGGAAAACAATTTCGGTGATGATTTCTTACCGGGCAGCGACTTAGTTTTCGCTGACTCTTTCTGAGACAACATTGCTTGTGTGCGATGTCACATGCATGCATCATCTCTTGAAACAATTTAAGTGACGCTTTCTGAGTTCGACACGACCCTGTTTTTGTTGACTCTTTATGAGGCTGCAGGGGTTGTGCGCGCTGTCGAATCCATTCGACAGCTCTGGAAACAGTAGCGGTGACGATTTCTGACCGGGCAATGACCGTGTTTTCCTTTACACTTTCTGAGTCAACAGGGGATGTGCGGGTATACGAATCCATGCGTGATCACTGGAAAACAATTCCGGTAACGATTTCTTACCGGGCAGCGACTTAGTTTTCGCTCACTCTTTCTGAGGCAACGTTGGTTGTGTGCGATGTCACATGCTTGCATCATCTCTTGAAACAATTCAGGTGACGCTTTCTGAGTTGGAAACGACCCTGTTTTTGTTGACTCTTTATGAGGCTGCAGGGGCTGTGCGCCCTGTCGAATCCATGAGACAGCTCTGGAAACAATTGCGGTGACGATTTCTGAGCGGGCACTGATGGAGTTTTCCTTTACACTTTCAGAGTCAACAGGGGCTGTGTGGGTATACGAAGCCATGCGTCATCACTGGAAAACAATTTCGGTGACGATTTCTTACCGGCCAGCGACTTAGTTTTCGCTGACTCTTTCTGAGACAACATTGCTTGTGTGCGATGTCACATGCATGCATCATCTCTTGAAACAATTTAGTGACGCTTTCTGAGTTCGACACGACCCTGTTTTTGTTGACTCTTTATGAGGCTGTAGGGGTTGTGCGCGCTGTCGAATCCATTCGACAGCTCTGGAAACACTTAGCGGTGACGATTTCTGAGCGGGCAATGAACGTGTTTTCATTTTACACTTTCTGAGTCAACAGGGGATGTGTGGGTATACGAATCCCATGCGTGATCACTGGAAAACAATTTCGGTAACGATTTCTTACCGGGCACGCGACTTAGTTTTCGCTCACTCTTTCTGAGACAATGTTGGTTGTGTGCGATGTCACATGCTTGCATCATCTCTTGAAACAATTCAGGTGACGCTTTCTGAGTTGGAAACGACCCTGTTTTTGTTGACTCTTTATGAGGCTGCAGGGGCTGTGGGCGCTGTCGAATCCATGAGACAGCTCTGGAAACAGTAGCTGGTGACGATTTCTGAGCGGGCACTGAAAGACTTTCCCTTTACACTTTCTGAGTCAACAGGGGCTGTGTGGGTATACGAAGCCAGGCGTCATCACTGGAAAACAATTTCAGTGACGATTTCTTACCAGGCAGCGACTTAGTTTTCGCTGATTCTTTCTGAGACAACATTGCTTTGTGTGCGATGTCACATGCTGGCATCATCTCTTGAAACAATTTAGGTGACGCTTTCTAAGTTGGAAACGACCCTCTTTTTGTTGGACTCTTTATGAGGCTGCAAGGGTTGTGCTTACTGTCGAATCCATGCGTCTACTCTGGAAACAGTTGCGGTGATGATTTCTGAGCGGGCAATGACCGAGTTTTCCTTTACACTTTCTGATGTCAACAGGGGCTATTGTGGTATACGAATCCATGCATGATCACTGTGAAAACAATTTCTGGTAACGATTTCATACCGGGCAGCGACTTAGTTTTCGCTGACTCTTT
>CM055354.1:217061-284098 GCA_029228515.1 Populus alba x Populus x berolinensis | reverse complement strand
TGTGTGTTGAACAAGTAGCAGAAGCATACATGCTCAAGTGGGAATCACCCAATTCAAAAGGCAACTGAATTTCGGCAACCGGGGCATCGAAGTCGGAATGCCGCGAAACTCATCCAGTCAAAGCGTTACGCCCTTTGCGGAAGGAAGTGTGGTGTAGAACAAGTAGCAGAAGCATACATGCTCAAGAGGGATAACCCGAAATTCAAAGGCAACTGAATTTCGGCAACCGGGGCATCGAAGTCGGAATGCCGCGAAACACATCCAGTCAAAGCGTTACGCCCTTTGCGGTAGGAAGTGTGGTGTAGAACAAGTAGCAGAAGCATACAAGATCAAGAGGGATCACCCGAAATTAAAAGGCAACTGAATTTCGCCAACCGGGGCATCGAAGTCGGAATGCCGCGAAACTCATCCAGCCAAAACGTTACGCCCTTTGCGAAAGGAAGTGTGGTGTAGAACAAGGAGCAGAAGCATACATGCTCAAGAGGGATCACCCGAAATTCAAAGGCAACTGAATTTCGGCAACCGGGACATCGAAGTCGGAATGCCGCGAAACTCATCCAGTCAAAGCGTTACGCCCTTTGCGGAAGGAAGTGTGGTGTAGAACAAGTAGCAGAAGCATACATGCTCAAGAGGGATCACCCGAAATTCAAAGGCAACTGAATTTCGGCAACCGGGGCATCGAAGTCGGAATGCCGCGAAACTCATCCAATCAAAGCGTTACGCCCTTTGCGGAAGGAAGTGTGCTGTAGAACAAGTAGAAGAAGCATACATGCTCAAGAGGGATCACCCGAAATTCAAAGGCAACTAAATTTTGGCTACCGAAGAATCGAAGTTGGAATGCCACAAAACTCATCCAGTCAAAGCGTTACGCCCTTTGCGGAAGGAAGTGTGGTGTAGAACAAGAAGCAGAAGCATACATGCTCAAGAGGGATCACCCGAAATTAAAAGGCAACTGAATTTCGGCAACCGGGGCATCGAAGTCGGAATGCCGCGAAACTCATCCAGCCAAAGCGTTACGCCCTTTGCGGAAGGAAGTGTGGTGTCGAACAAGTAGCAGAAGCATACATGCTCAAGAGGGATCACCCGAAATTCAAAGGCAACTGAATTTCGGCAACCGGGGCATCGAAGTCGGAATGCCGCGAAACTCATCCAGTCAAAGCGTTTCGCCCTTTGCGGAAGGAAGTGTGGTGTAGAACAAGTAGCAGAAGCATACATGCTCAAGAGGGATCACCCGAAATTCAAAGGCAACTGAATTTCGGCAACCGGGGCATCGAAGTCGGAATGCCGCGAAACTCATCGAGTCAAAGCGTTACGTCCTTTGCGGAAGGAAGTGTGATGTAGAACAAGTAGCAGAAGCATACATGCTCAAGAGGGATCACCCGAAATTCAAAGGCAACTGAATTTCGGCAACCAGGGCATCGAAGTCGGAATGCCGCGAAACTCATCCAGTCAAAGCGTTTCGCCCTTTGCGGAAGGAAGTGTGGTGTAGAACAAGTAGCAGAAGCATACATGCTCAAGAGGGATCACCCGAAATTCAAAGGCAACTGAATTTCGGCAACAGGGGCATCGAAGTCGGAATGCCGCGAAACTCATCCAGTCAAAGCGTTACGCCCTTTGCGGAAGGAAGTGTGGTGTAGAACAAGTAGCAGAAGCATACATGCTCAAGAGGGATCACCCGAAATTCAAAGGCAACTGAATTTCGGCAACCGGGGCATCGAAGTCGGAATGCCGCGAAACTCATCCAGTCAAAGCGTTACGCCCTTTGCGGAAGGAAGTGTGATGTAGAACAAGTAGCAGAAGCATACATGCTCAAGAGGGATCACCCGAAATTCAAAGGCAACTGAATTTCGGCAATCGGGGCATCGAAGTCGGAATGCCGCGAAACTCATCGAGTCAAAGCGTTCGCCGTTTGCGGAAGGAAGTGTGGTGTAGAACAAGTAGCAGAAGCATACATGCTCAAGAGGGATCACCCGAAATTCAAAGGCAACTGAATTTCGGCAACCGGGGCATCGAAGTCGGAATGCCGCGAAACTCATCCAGTCAAAGCGTTACGCCCTTTGCGGAAGGAAGTGTGGTGTAGAACAAGTAGCAGAAGCATACATGCTCAAGAGGGATCACCCGAAATTCAAAGGCAACTGAATTTCGGCAACCGGGGCATCGAAGTCGGAATGCCGCGAAACTCATCCAGTCAAAGCGTTACGCCTTTTGCGGAAGGAAGTGTGGTGTAGAACAAGTAGCAGAAGCATACATGCTCAAGAGGGATCACCCGAAATTCAAAGGCAACTGAATTTCGGCAACCGGGGCATCGAAGTCGGAATGCCGCGAAACTCATCCAGTCAAAGCGTTTCGCCCTTTGCGGAAGGAAGTGTGGTGTAGAACAAGTAGCAGAAGCATACATGCTCAAGAGGGATCACCCGAAATTCAAAGGCAACTGAATTTCGGCAACCGGGGCATCGAAGTCGGAATTCCGCGAAACTCATCCAGTCAAAGCGTTACGCCCTTTGCGGAAGGAAGTGTGGTGTAGAACAAGTAGCAGAAGCATACATGCTCAAGAGGGATCACCCGAAATTCAAAGGCAACTGAATTTCGGCAACCGGGGCATCGAAGTCGGAATGCCGCGAAACTCATCGAGTCAAAGCGTTACGCCCTTTGCGGAAGGAAGTGTGTGTAGAACAAGTAGCAGAAGCATACATGCTCAAGAGGGATCACCCGAAATTCAAAGGCAACTGAATTTCGGCAACCGGGGCATCGAAGTCGGAATGCCGCGAAACTCATCCAGTCAAAGCGTTACGCCTTTGCGGAAGGAAGTGTGGTGTAGAACAAGTAGCAGAAGCATACATGCTCAAGAGGGATCACCCGAAATTCAAAGGCAACTGAATTTCGGCAACCGGGGCATCGAAGTCGGAATGCCGCGAAACTCATCCAGTCAAAGCGTTACGCCCTTTGCGGAAGGAAGTGTGATGTAGAACAAGTAGCAGAAGCATACATGCTCAAGAGGGATCACCCGAAATTCAAAGGCAACTGAATTTCAGCAACCGGGGCATCGAAGTCGGAATGCCGCGAAACTCATCCAGTCAAAGCGTTACGCCCTTTGCGGAAGGAAGTGTGGTGTAGAACAAGTAGCAGAAGCATACATGCTCAAGAGGGATCACCCGAAATTCAAAGGCAACTGAATTTCGGCAACCGGGGCATCGAAGTCGGAATGCCGCGAAACTCATCCAGTCAAAGCGTTACGCCCTTTGCGGAAGGAAGTGTGGTGTAGAACAAGTAGCAGAAGCATACATGCTCAAGAGGGATCACCCGAAATTCAAAGGCAACTGAATTTCGCCAACCGGGCATCGAAGTCGGAATGCCGCGAAACTCATCCAGTCAAAGCGTTACGCCCTTTGCGGAAGGAAGTGTGATGTAGAACACGTAGCAGAAGCATACATGCTCAAGAGGGATCACCCGAAATTCAAAGGCAACTGAATTTCGGCAACCGGGGCATCGAAGTCGGAATGCCGCGAAACTCATCCAGTCAAAGCGTTACGCCCTTTGCGGAAGGAAGTGTGGTGTAGAACAAGTAGCAGAAGCATACATGCTCAAGAGGGATCACCCGAAATTCAAAGGCAACTGAATTTCGGCAACCGGGGCATCGAAGTCGGAATGCCGCGAAACTCACCGAGTCAAAGCGTTACGCCCTTTGCGGAAGGAAGTGTGGTGTAGAACAAGTAGCAGAAGCATACATGCTCAAGAGGGATCACCCGAAATTCAAAGGCAACTGAATTTCGGCAACCTGGGCATCGAAGTCGGAATGCCGCGAAACTCATCCAGGCAAAGCGTTACGCCCTTTGCGGAAGGAAGTGTGATGTAGAACAAGTAGCAGAAGCATACATGCTCAAGAGGGATCACCCGAAATTCAAAGGCAACTGAATTTCGGCAACCGGGACATCGAAGTCGGAATGCCGCGAAACTCATCCAGTCAAAGCGTTACGCCCTTTGCGGAAGGAAGTGTGGTGTAGAACAAGTAGCAGAAGCATACATGCTCAAGAGGGATCACCCGAAATAAAAAGGCAACTGAATTTTCGCAACCGGGCATCGAAGTCGGAATGCCGCGAAACTCATCCAGTCAAAGCGTTACGCCCTTTGCGGAAGGAAGTGTGGTGTAGAACAAGTAGCAGAAGCATACATGCTCAAGAGGGATCACCCGAAATTCAAAGGCAACTGAATTTCGGCAACCGGGGCATCGAAGTCGGAATGCCGCGAAACTCATCCAGTCAAAGCGTTACGCCTTTGAGGAAGGAAGTGTGATGTAGAACAAGTAGCAGAAGCATACATGCTCAAGAGGGATCACCCGAAATTCAAAGGCAACTGAATTTCGGCAACCGGGGCATCGAAGTCGGAATGCCGCGAAACTCATCCAGTCAAAGCGTTACGTCCTTTGCGGAAGGAAGTGTGGTGTAGAACAAGTAGCAGAAGCATACATGCTCAAGAGGGATCACCCGAAATTTAAAGGCAACTGAATTTCGGCAACCGGGTCATGGAAGTCGGAATGCCGCGAAACTCATCCAGTCAAAATGTTAAGTCCTTTGCGGAAGGAAGTGTGGTGTAGAACAAGTAGCAGAAGCATACATGCTCAAGAGCGATCACCCGAAATTCAAAGGCAACTGAATTTCGGCAACCGGGGCATCGAAGTCGGAATGCCGCGAAACTCATCCAGTCAAAGCGTTACGTCCTTTGCGGAAGGAAGGAGTTGTAGCTGTATAGAACAACGTAGCCGAAGCGTTCTATGCTCAAGAGGGATCAACCCGAAATTCAAAGGCAACTGGAATTTCGGCAACCGGGGGGCATCGAAGTCGGAATGCTGCGAAACTCATACAGTCAAAGCGTGCTAACGACCTTGTGCGGAAGGAAGTGTGGTGTAGAACAAGTAGCAGAAGCATTACCTGCTCTAAGAGGGATTCACCCGAAATTAAAACGCAACTGAAATTTCGGGCAACCGGGGCATCGATAGTCGGAATGCCCGCGAAAATATAAAAAAAAAAACTCATCCCAGTCAAAGCGTTTCGCCAATTTGCGGAAGGAAGTTGTTGGGTGTAGAACAAGTAGCAGAAGCATACATGCTCAAGAGGGATCCACTGTAAATTACCAGGCAAAAAATTCGGCAATGGCATCGAAGTCGGAATGCCGCGAAACTCATCCAGTCACAGCGTTGCGCCCTTTGCGGAAGGACGTGTGGAGTAAGAACAAGTCGCAGACGCATACATGCTCAAGAGGGAAAACACCCAATAATTCCAAGGGCACCTGATAAATCGGCAACCGGAGCATCGCGATCGAAATGCCGCGCAACTCATCTAGTCACATCGATCGCCTTTTGCGGAAGGAAGTTTTGGTGTAGAACAAATCGCATAAGCATACCTGCTCAAGAGGGATCACCAGGAATTCAAAGGCAACTGAAATTCGGCAACCGGGGCATCGGAGGGGAAATGCGGCGAAACTCATAGCCAAAGCGTTTAGCCCTTTGCGGAAGGAAGTGAGGAGTAGAACAAGTAGCAGAAGCATACATGCTCAAGAGGGCATCACTAGCACTTTCAAATGCAACTGGTAATTTCGGCAACCGGGGGATCGAGAGTCGGAATGCCGCGAACCTAATCAGCCCGCGTTACGCCTTTGCGGAAGGAAGTGTGGTGTAGAACAAGTAGCAGTAGCATATATGCTCAAGTGGGCTCACCCGCAATACCAAAGGCAACAGAATTTCGGCAACCCGGCGGCATCGAAGTCGGGAAAGCCGCGAAACTCATCCAGCCAAAGCGTTACGCCCATTGCGGAAGGAAGTAACGTGGTGTAGAAGAAGTAGAAGAAGCATACATGAATCAAGAGGGATCACCCGAAATATACACCGGCAACAGCATTTGGGGCCACCGGTGCATCGAAGTCGGAATGCCAGGCGAAACTCATCCAGTTAAAGCGTTTCGCCTTTGCGGACGGAAGTGTGGTGTACGGAACAAAAGTAGCAGGAGCAAACCTGCTCAAGAGGGAACACCCGAAAATCCAAGGCAACTGCTTACCGGCAACAGGGGCATCGAAGTAAGGAATGCCTGCGAACCTCATTCCAGCCCAACGCGTTAAGCCTTTGTGAAGGAAGTGTGGTGTAGCCTAGAAAAGTAGCAGAAGCATACATGTTCAAGAGGGCTCACCAGACAATCAAAGGCAACTGAATTTCGGCAACCGGGGCACTCGACGTCGGACAGGCCGCGACACTCATCCAGTCAAAGCGTACGCTTATAGCGGAAGGTACGTGTGGATGTCGAACAAGTCGCGCATGGATCAAAATGACAACGAGGGTATCACCCGCATTCCACGGGCAACTGCTTTCGGCAACTGCGGCATCGACGTCGGAATGCCGCGAAACTCAACCAGCCAAACCGTTTACGCTTATAGTGGCTGGCGGCGTGAGGTGCTTGAACCAGTAGCAGAAGCATTATGCTCAACCGAGTCCCCCCAAAAATCCCGGCCCTGACATTCGTGCAAAGGTGGGCATCGAGAACGGCAAGGTATATAATATATATAATAAAAAAAAAAAAATATATTAATGAAAAATAAATACAAAAAAACAAAAAAAAAAAAAAGATGAAATGTATTAAATTGTATTATTTATTATTTTTAAACAAATACTAATAATATATATTTATATATATTAATAAAATAAAAAGAATTTATTATATTATATATTATATAATAATATGATATATTATTTTAAAAAATGAAAATATAAATAGCGAAACTCATCCAGTCAAAGCGATAGCCTTTGCGGAGGAAGTGTGGTGTAGAAACACGGTTAGCAGAGGCCACATGCTCAAGAGGGATCACAGGCAACATCAAATGCAACTGCATTTCGGCCAACCGGGGGGCACCGAAGGCGGGAATGCGGCGACACTCACCAGCCAACGCGTTTCGCCTTAGCGGGAGGAATGTGTTGTTGTAAAGAACTGTAGCAGAAGTTTACATGCTCAAGAGGGCTCACCCGAAATTCAAAGGCAACTGAATTACGGCACCCGGGCATCGCTAGAGGAATGCCGCGAAACTCATCCAGCTCCAAAGCGTTACGCCATTTGCGGACGGAGTTGTGGTGTACGACGGACGTAGAAGCAAGCATACATGCTCCCGCGGGATCACCCGAAATAAAAAGGCCACTGAATTTCGGCCACGGGGCAACGAAGTCGGAATTTGCGCGCGAAACTTATCCGAGTCAACGCGTTACGCCCTTTGCGGCGCGAGTGTGGTGTGAAACAAGAAGCAGAAGCATACATGCTCAAGAGGGAATTACCCGAATATCAACGGCAACTGAATTTCGGCAACAGGGTCATCGAAGTCGGAATGCGGCCAAACTCTCAGTCCAAGCGTTATCGCCCTTTGCGGCAGGACGAGAGGTGAAGGAACAAGTAGCAGAAGCATATTGTTTCACGGGGAATCACCAGAAATTCAGAGGCAACTGCAATTTCGGCAACCGGGGCATCGAAGTGGCCAAGCCGCGAAACTCATGTCAAAGCGTTACGCCCATTGCGGAGGAAAGTGTGGTGTTAGAAATACGTAGCAGAGACCGTCCCTGACCACGAGGGATACCCCGAAAAAACAGGCTAACTGAATTTCGGCAACCAAGGCATCGCTTCGGAAAGCGCCGAAACCTATCCGTCCATCCGGTTGGCCCTTAGAGGACGGAATTAATTAGTGATGGAGTGACAATTAGTCGAAGCGTACATGCTCAAGAGGGCTCACCCGCAATTCAAAGGCTTAACTCAATTTCGGCAACTGGGAATCGAAGTCGGACTGCCGCGATAACTCTCAGTCAAAGCGTATCGCCCTTTGCGGAAGTACGTCGTGGTTTGTTAGAACATGTTGTAGAGGCATACATGCTCAAGAGGGATCACCCGAAATTTCAATGGCAACTGACTTTCGGCAAAGGGGCACTCGAAGTTGGAATGCCCGCGAAACTCACCTAGTCAGCATGCTCGTTTACGCCTTTGCGGACGGGACTTGTGTGGTGTAGAACAAGTAGCAGCAGCATACATGCTAACGAGGGATCACCCGAAATTCAAAGGCACCTGAATTTTGGCAAAGGGGAAGACGAAGTGGGAATGCCGCTGAAACTCATCGAGTCACAGCGTAACGCCCATTGCGGAAGGAGTGTGGTGTAGAACAAGTGAGCAGCGCATACATGCTCAAGAGGGATCACCAGAAATTCAAAGGCCAATGAAATTCCCTGGCAACGGGAGGCACCGAAGGCGGAATCGACCGCGAAACTCAGCCAGCCAAAGCGTTTAGCCTTAGCGGAAGGATGTCTGAGGTGTAGAAACATAGTTAGCAAGAAGCATACATGCTCAAGAGGTAACACCCGAAGTTCAAAGGCAATTGAATTTCGGCAACCGGGGCATCGCACGTCGGAATGCCGCGAACCTCAAAAAGTCGACCAGCGCTACGCCATGCGGAAGGAAAGGTAGGTGTAGCAGAAGAAGAGAAGCAAGTACATGACAGCATGGGATAGAGAACTAAAAGGCAATAGATTTTTCGGCAACCGGGGCAACGACCGTCGGACCTGCCGCGAAACTCTCGAGTCCAAGCGTTTTTATGTTTGCGGAACGGAAGATGTGGTGTAGAACAAGTAGCCGAAGCATACCTGCTCAAGAGGGCTCACCCGACATTCCAGGAAGCTGAATTTCCGGCAACCAGGGGGATTTTAGCTCGAAGTCGGAAATGCCGCGCAACTCATCCAGTCAATGCGTTACGCCCTTTGAGGACGGAAGCGTGGTGAAGAACAAGTAGCAAGGAATTACATGTTCAAGAGGGCTCATAGAACACAGTCAAAGGCAACTGAATTTCGGCAACCGGTGGATCGAAGTCGGGAATGCCGCGGAACTCATAGCCAAAGCGTTACTGCCTTTGCGAGAAGGAAGTGTGGAGTAGAACAAGTAGTCGAAGCGTACATGCTAAAGAGGGATCACCAGAATATCCAAGGCAACAGAAATACGTGCAACCGGGGCAACGAAGTCGGAATGCCGCGACACATACTCCAGTCACAGCGTTTAGCCCATTGGGAAAGGAAGTGATGTAGTTTAGAACCAGTAGCATAAGCATACATGCTCAAAAGGGATCACCCGAAATTCAAAGGCATTTGAATTGCGGCAACCGGGGCATCGAAGTCGGAATGCCGCGAAACTCACCGAGTCAAAGCGTTTCGCCCTTTGCAGAAGGAAGTGTGATGTAGAACAAGTAGCAGAAGCATCCATGCTCAAGAGGGATCACCCGAAATTCAAAGGCATCTGAATTTCGGCAACCGGGGCATCGAAGTCGGAATTCCGCAAAACTCACCGTGTCAAAGCGTTTCGCCACTTGCGGAAGGAAGTGTGATGTAGAACAAGTAGCAGAAGCATACATGCTCAAGAGGGATCACCCGAAATTCAAAGGCAACTGAATTTCGGCAACCGGGGCATCGAAGTCGGAATGCCGCGACACTCATCGAGTCAAAGCGTTTCGCTGTTTGCGGAAGGAAGTGTGATGTAGAACAAGTAGCAGAAGCATACATGCTCAAGAGGGATCACCCGAAATTCAAAGGCAACTGAATTTCGGCAACCGGGCATCGAAGTCGGAATGCCGCGAAACTCACCGTCAAAGCGTTTCGCCCTTTGCGGAAGGAAGTGTGATGTAGAACAAGTAGCAGAAGCATACATGCTCAAGAGGGATCACCCGAAATTCAAAGGCAACTGAATTTCGGCAACCGGGGCATCGAAGTCGGAATGCCGCGAAACTCACCAGTCAAAGCGTTTCGCGTTTTGCGGAAGGAAGTGTGATGTAGAACAAGTAGCAGAAGCATACATGCTCAAGAGGGATCACCCGAAATTCAAAGGCAACTGAATTTCGGCAACCGGGCATCGAAGTCGGAATGCCGCGAAACTCACCAGTCAAAGCGTTTCGCCCTTTGCGGAAGGAAGTGTGATGTAGAACAAGTAGCAGAAGCATACATGCTCAAGAGGGATCACCCGAAATTCAAAGGCAACTGAATTTCGGCAACCGGGGCATCGAAGTCGGAATGCCGCGAAACTCACCGAGTCAAAGCGTTTCGCCTTTGCGGAAGGAAGTGTGATGTAGAACAAGTAGCAGAAGCATACATGCTCAAGAGGGATCACCCGAAATTCAAAGGCAACTGAATTTCGGCAACCGGGGCATCGAAGTCGGAATGCCGCGAAACTCACCAGTCAAAGCGTTTCGCCCTTTGCGGAGGAAGTGTGATGTAGAACAAGTAGCAGAAGCATACATGCTCAAGAGGGATCACCCGAAATTCAAAGGCAACTGAATTTCGGCAACCGGGGCATCGAAGTCGGAATGCCGCGAAACTCACCGAGTCAAAGCGTTTCGCCCTTTGCGGAAGGAAGTGTGATGTAGAACAAGTAGCAGAAGCATACATGCTCAAGAGGGATCACCCGAAATTCAAAGGCAACTGAATTTCGGCAACCGGGGCATCGAAGTCGGAATGCCGCGAAACTCACCAGTCAAAGCGTTTCGCCGTTTGCGGAAGGAAGTGTGATGTAGAACAAGTAGCAGAAGCATACATGCTCAAGAGGGATCACCCGAAATTCAAAGGCAACTGAATTTCGGCAACCGGGGCATCGAAGTCGGAATGCCGCGAAACTCACCGAGTCAAAGCGTTTCGCCTTTGCGGAAGGAAGTGTGATGTAGAACAAGTAGCAGAAGCATACATGCTCAAGAGGGATCACCCGAAATTCAAAGGCAACTGAATTTCGGCAACCGGGGCATCGAAGTCGGAATGCCGCGAAACTCACCGAGTCAAAGCGTTTCGCCTTTGCGGAAGGAAGTGTGATGTAGAACAAGTAGCAGAAGCATACATGCTCAAGAGGGATCACCCGAAATTCAAAGGCAACTGAATTTCGGCAACCGGGGCATCGAAGTCGGAATGCCGCGAAACTCACCGAGTCAAAGCGTTTCGCCGTTTGCGGAAGAAGTGTGATGTAGAACAAGTAGCAGAAGCATACATGCTCAAGAGGGATCACCCGAAATTCAAAGGCAACTGAATTTCGGCAACCGGGGCATCGAAGTCGGAATGCCGCGAAACTCACCGAGTCAAAGCGTTTCGCCCTTTGCGGAAGGAAGTGTGATGTAGAACAAGTAGCAGAAGCATACATGCTCAAGAGGGATCACCCGAAATTCAAAGGCAACTGAATTTCGGCAACCGGGGCATCGAAGTCGGAATGCCGCGAAACTCACCGAGTCAAAGCGTTTCGCCGTTTGCGGAAGAAGTGTGATGTAGAACAAGTAGCAGAAGCATACATGCTCAAGAGGGATCACCCGAAATTCAAAGGCAACTGAATTTCGGCAACCGGGGCATCGAAGTCGGAATGCCGCGAAACTCACCGAGTCAAAGCGTTTCGCCCTTTGCGGAAGGAAGTGTGATGTAGAACAAGTAGCAGAAGCATACATGCTCAAGAGGGATCACCCGAAATTCAAAGGCAACTGAATTTCGGCAACCGGGGCATCGAAGTCGGAATGCCGCGAAACTCACCGAGTCAAAGCGTTTCGCCGTTTGCGGAAGGAAGTGTGATGTAGAACAAGTAGCAGAAGCATACATGCTCAAGAGGGATCACCCGAAATTCAAAGGCAACTGAATTTCGGCAACCGGGGCATCGAAGTCGGAATGCCGCGAAACTCACCGAGTCAAAGCGTTTCGCCTTTGCGGAAGAAGTGTGATGTAGAACAAGTAGCAGAAGCATACATGCTCAAGAGGGATCACCCGAAATTCAAAGGCAACTGAATTTCGGCAACCGGGGCATCGAAGTCGGAATGCCGCGAAACTCACCAGTCAAAGCGTTTCGCCGTTTGCGGAAGGAAGTGTGATGTAGAACAAGTAGCAGAAGCATACATGCTCAAGAGGGATCACCCGAAATTCAAAGGCAACTGAATTTCGGCAACCGGGCATCGAAGTCGGAATGCCGCGAAACTCACCAGTCAAAGCGTTTCGCCGTTGCGGAAGGAAGTGTGATGTAGAACAAGTAGCAGAAGCATACATGCTCAAGAGGGATCACCCGAAATTCAAAGGCAACTGAATTTCGGCAACCGGGCATCGAAGTCGGAATGCCGCGAAACTCACCGAGTCAAAGCGTTTCGCCGTTTGCGGAAGGAAGTGTGATGTAGAACAAGTAGCAGAAGCATACATGCTCAAGAGGGATCACCCGAAATTCAAAGGCAACTGAATTTCGGCAACCGGGGCATCGAAGTCGGAATGCCGCGAAACTCACCGAGTCAAAGCGTTTCGCCGTTTGCGGAAGGAAGTGTGATGTAGAACAAGTAGCAGAAGCATACATGCTCAAGAGGGATCACCCGAAATTCAAAGGCAACTGAATTTCGGCAACCGGGGCATCGAAGTCGGAATGCCGCGAAACTCACCGAGTCAAAGCGTTTCGCCGTTTGCGGAAGAAGTGTGATGTAGAACAAGTAGCAGAAGCATACATGCTCAAGAGGGATCACCCGAAATTCAAAGGCAACTGAATTTCGGCAACCGGGGCATCGAAGTCGGAATGCCGCGAAACTCACCGAGTCAAAGCGTTTCGCCGTTTGCGGAAGGAAGTGTGATGTAGAACAAGTAGCAGAAGCATACATGCTCAAGAGGGATCACCCGAAATTCAAAGGCAACTGAATTTCGGCAACCGGGCATCGAAGTCGGAATGCCGCGAAACTCACCGAGTCAAAGCGTTTCGCCGTTTGCGGAAGAAGTGTGATGTAGAACAAGTAGCAGAAGCATACATGCTCAAGAGGGATCACCCGAAATTCAAAGGCAACTGAATTTCGGCAACCGGGGCATCGAAGTCGGAATGCCGCGAAACTCACCGAGTCAAAGCGTTTCGCCGTTTGCGGAAGAAGTGTGATGTAGAACAAGTAGCAGAAGCATACATGCTCAAGAGGGATCACCCGAAATTCAAAGGCAACTGAATTTCGGCAACCGGGCATCGAAGTCGGAATGCCGCGAAACTCACCGAGTCAAAGCGTTTCGCCGTTTGCGGAAGAAGTGTGATGTAGAACAAGTAGCAGAAGCATACATGCTCAAGAGGGATCACCCGAAATTCAAAGGCAACTGAATTTCGGCAACCGGGGCATCGAAGTCGGAATGCCGCGAAACTCACCGAGTCAAAGCGTTTCGCCTTTGCGGAAGGAAGTGTGATGTAGAACAAGTAGCAGAAGCATACATGCTCAAGAGGGATCACCCGAAATTCAAAGGCAACTGAATTTCGGCAACCGGGGCATCGAAGTCGGAATGCCGCGAAACTCACCGAGTCAAAGCGTTTCGCCGTTTGCGGAAGAAGTGTGATGTAGAACAAGTAGCAGAAGCATACATGCTCAAGAGGGATCACCCGAAATTCAAAGGCAACTGAATTTCGGCAACCGGGGCATCGAAGTCGGAATGCCGCGAAACTCACCGAGTCAAAGCGTTTCGCCGTTTGCGGAAGGAAGTGTGATGTAGAACAAGTAGCAGAAGCATACATGCTCAAGAGGGATCACCCGAAATTCAAAGGCAACTGAATTTCGGCAACCGGGGCATCGAAGTCGGAATGCCGCGAAACTCACCGAGTCAAAGCGTTTCGCCGTTTGCGGAAGGAAGTGATGTAGAACAAGTAGCAGAAGCATACATGCTCAAGAGGGATCACCCGAAATTCAAAGGCAACTGAATTTCGGCAACCGGGGCATCGAAGTCGGAATGCCGCGAAACTCACCGAGTCAAAGCGTTTCGCCGTTTGCGGAAGAAGTGTGATGTAGAACAAGTAGCAGAAGCATACATGCTCAAGAGGGATCACCCGAAATTCAAAGGCAACTGAATTTCGGCAACCGGGGCATCGAAGTCGGAATGCCGCGAAACTCACCGAGTCAAAGCGTTTCGCCGTTTGCGGAAGAAGTGTGATGTAGAACAAGTAGCAGAAGCATACATGCTCAAGAGGGATCACCCGAAATTCAAAGGCAACTGAATTTCGGCAACCGGGGCATCGAAGTCGGAATGCCGCGAAACTCACCGAGTCAAAGCGTTTCGCCGTTTGCGGAAGAAGTGTGATGTAGAACAAGTAGCAGAAGCATACATGCTCAAGAGGGATCACCCGAAATTCAAAGGCAACTGAATTTCGGCAACCGGGGCATCGAAGTCGGAATGCCGCGAAACTCACCGAGTCAAAGCGTTTCGCCGTTTGCGGAAGAAGTCTGATGTAGAACAAGTAGCAGAAGCATACATGCTCAAGAGGGATCACCCGAAATTCAAAGGCAACTGAATTTCGGCAACCGGGGCATCGAAGTCGGAATGCCGCGAAACTCACCGAGTCAAAGCGTTTCGCCGTTTGCGGAAGAAGTCTGATGTAGAACAAGTAGCAGAAGCATACATGCTCAAGAGGGATCACCCGAAATTCAAAGGCAACTGAATTTCGGCAACCGGGGCATCGAAGTCGGAATGCCGCGAAACTCACCGAGTCAAAGCGTTTCGCCGTTTGCGGAAGAAGTCTGATGTAGAACAAGTAGCAGAAGCATACATGCTCAAGAGGGATCACCCGAAATTCAAAGGCAACTGAATTTCGGCAACCGGGGCATCGAAGTCGGAATGCCGCGAAACTCACCGAGTCAAAGCGTTTCGCCGTTTGCGGAAGAAGTCTGATGTAGAACAAGTAGCAGAAGCATACATGCTCAAGAGGGATCACCCGAAATTCAAAGGCAACTGAATTTCGGCAACCGGGGCATCGAAGTCGGAATGCCGCGAAACTCACCGAGTCAAAGCGTTTCGCCGTTTGCGGAAGAAGTCTGATGTAGAACAAGTAGCAGAAGCATACATGCTCAAGAGGGATCACCCGAAATTCAAAGGCAACTGAATTTCGGCAACCGGGCATCGAAGTCGGAATGCCGCGAAACTCACCGAGTCAAAGCGTTTCGCCGTTTGCGGAAGAAGTCTGATGTAGAACAAGTAGCAGAAGCATACATGCTCAAGAGGGATCACCCGAAATTCAAAGGCAACTGAATTTCGGCAACCGGGGCATCGAAGTCGGAATGCCGCGAAACTCACCGAGTCAAAGCGTTTCGCCGTTTGCGGAAGAAGTCTGATGTAGAACAAGTAGCAGAAGCATACATGCTCAAGAGGGATCACCCGAAATTCAAAGGCAACTGAATTTCGGCAACCGGGGCATCGAAGTCGGAATGCCGCGAAACTCACCGAGTCAAAGCGTTTCGCCGTTTGCGGAAGAAGTCTGATGTAGAACAAGTAGCAGAAGCATACATGCTCAAGAGGGATCACCCGAAATTCAAAGGCAACTGAATTTCGGCAACCGGGGCATCGAAGTCGGAATGCCGCGAAACTCACCGAGTCAAAGCGTTTCGCCGTTTGCGGAAGAAGTCTGATGTAGAACAAGTAGCAGAAGCATACATGCTCAAGAGGGATCACCCGAAATTCAAAGGCAACTGAATTTCGGCAACCGGGGCATCGAAGTCGGAATGCCGCGAAACTCACCGAGTCAAAGCGTTTCGCCGTTTGCGGAAGAAGTCTGATGTAGAACAAGTAGCAGAAGCATACATGCTCAAGAGGGATCACCCGAAATTCAAAGGCAACTGAATTTCGGCAACCGGGGCATCGAAGTCGGAATGCCGCGAAACTCACCGAGTCAAAGCGTTTCGCCGTTTGCGGAAGAAGTCTGATGTAGAACAAGTAGCAGAAGCATACATGCTCAAGAGGGATCACCCGAAATTCAAAGGCAACTGAATTTCGGCAACCGGGGCATCGAAGTCGGAATGCCGCGAAACTCACCGAGTCAAAGCGTTTCGCCGTTTGCGGAAGAAGTCTGATGTAGAACAAGTAGCAGAAGCATACATGCTCAAGAGGGATCACCCGAAATTCAAAGGCAACTGAATTTCGGCAACCGGGGCATCGAAGTCGGAATGCCGCGAAACTCACCGAGTCAAAGCGTTTCGCCGTTTGCGGAAGAAGTCTGATGTAGAACAAGTAGCAGAAGCATACATGCTCAAGAGGGATCACCCGAAATTCAAAGGCAACTGAATTTCGGCAACCGGGGCATCGAAGTCGGAATGCCGCGAAACTCACCGAGTCAAAGCGTTTCGCCGTTTGCGGAAGGAAGTCTGATGTAGAACAAGTAGCAGAAGCATACATGCTCAAGAGGGATCACCCGAAATTCAAAGGCAACTGAATTTCGGCAACCGGGGCATCGAAGTCGGAATGCCGCGAAACTCACCGAGTCAAAGCGTTTCGCCGTTTGCGGAAGAAGTCTGATGTAGAACAAGTAGCAGAAGCATACATGCTCAAGAGGGATCACCCGAAATTCAAAGGCAACTGAATTTCGGCAACCGGGGCATCGAAGTCGGAATGCCGCGAAACTCACCGAGTCAAAGCGTTTCGCCGTTTGCGGAAGAAGTCTGATGTAGAACAAGTAGCAGAAGCATACATGCTCAAGAGGGATCACCCGAAATTCAAAGGCAACTGAATTTCGGCAACCGGGGCATCGAAGTCGGAATGCCGCGAAACTCACCGAGTCAAAGCGTTTCGCCGTTTGCGGAAGAAGTCTGATGTAGAACAAGTAGCAGAAGCATACATGCTCAAGAGGGATCACCCGAAATTCAAAGGCAACTGAATTTCGGCAACCGGGGCATCGAAGTCGGAATGCCGCGAAACTCACCGAGTCAAAGCGTTTCGCCGTTTGCGGAAGAAGTCTGATGTAGAACAAGTAGCAGAAGCATACATGCTCAAGAGGGATCACCCGAAATTCAAAGGCAACTGAATTTCGGCAACCGGGGCATCGAAGTCGGAATGCCGCGAAACTCACCGAGTCAAAGC
The DNA here is from genome assembly GCA_029228515.1 of Populus alba x Populus x berolinensis. NCBI lineage: Eukaryota > Viridiplantae > Streptophyta > Magnoliopsida > Malpighiales > Salicaceae > Populus > Populus alba x Populus x berolinensis. The sequence continues at coordinate 267,246 of CM055354.1, read as the reverse complement.
GTTTCGCCGTTTGCGGAAGAAGTCTGATGTAGAACAAGTAGCAGAAGCATACATGCTCAAGAGGGATCACCCGAAATTCAAAGGCAACTGAATTTCGGCAACGGGGCATCGAAGTCGGAATGCCGCGAAACTCACCGAGTCAAAGCGTTTCGCCGTTTGCGGAAGAAGTCTGATGTAGAACAAGTAGCAGAAGCATACATGCTCAAGAGGGATCACCCGAAATTCAAAGGCAACTGAATTTCGGCAACCGGGGCATCGAAGTCGGAATGCCGCGAAACTCACCGAGTCAAAGCGTTTCGCCGTTTGCGGAAGAAGTCTGATGTAGAACAAGTAGCAGAAGCATACATGCTCAAGAGGGATCACCCGAAATTCAAAGGCAACTGAATTTCGGCAACCGGGGCATCGAAGTCGGAATGCCGCGAAACTCACCGAGTCAAAGCGTTTCGCCGTTTGCGGAAGAAGTCTGATGTAGAACAAGTAGCAGAAGCATACATGCTCAAGAGGGATCACCCGAAATTCAAAGGCAACTGAATTTCGGCAACCGGGCATCGAAGTCGGAATGCCGCGAAACTCACCGAGTCAAAGCGTTTCGCCGTTTGCGGAAGAAAGTCTGATGTAGAACAAGTAGCAGAAGCATACATGCTCAAGAGGGATCACCCGAAATTCAAAGGCAACTGAATTTCGGCAACCGGGGCATCGAAGTCGGAATGCCGCGAAACTCACCGAGTCAAAGCGTTTCGCCGTTTGCGGAAGAAGTCTGATGTAGAACAAGTAGCAGAAGCATACATGCTCAAGAGGGATCACCCGAAATTCAAAGGCAACTGAATTTCGGCAACCGGGGCATCGAAGTCGGAATGCCGCGAAACTCACCGAGTCAAAGCGTTTCGCCGTTTGCGGAAGAAGTCTGATGTAGAACAAGTAGCAGAAGCATACATGCTCAAGAGGGATCACCCGAAATTCAAAGGCAACTGAATTTCGGCAACCGGGGCATCGAAGTCGGAATGCCGCGAAACTCACCGAGTCAAAGCGTTTCGCCGTTTGCGGAAGAAGTCTGATGTAGAACAAGTAGCAGAAGCATACATGCTCAAGAGGGATCACCCGAAATTCAAAGGCAACTGAATTTCGGCAACCGGGCATCGAAGTCGGAATGCCGCGAAACTCACCGAGTCAAAGCGTTTCGCCGTTTGCGGAAGAAGTCTGATGTAGAACAAGTAGCAGAAGCATACATGCTCAAGAGGGATCACCCGAAATTCAAAGGCAACTGAATTTCGGCAACCGGGGCATCGAAGTCGGAATGCCGCGAAACTCACCGAGTCAAAGCGTTTCGCCGTTTGCGGAAGAAGTCTGATGTAGAACAAGTAGCAGAAGCATACATGCTCAAGAGGGATCACCCGAAATTCAAAGGCAACTGAATTTCGGCAACCGGGGCATCGAAGTCGGAATGCCGCGAAACTCACCGAGTCAAAGCGTTTCGCCGTTTGCGGAAGAAGTCTGATGTAGAACAAGTAGCAGAAGCATACATGCTCAAGAGGGATCACCCGAAATTCAAAGGCAACTGAATTTCGGCAACCGGGGCATCGAAGTCGGAATGCCGCGAAACTCACCGAGTCAAAGCGTTTCGCCGTTTGCGGAAGAAGTCTGATGTAGAACAAGTAGCAGAAGCATACATGCTCAAGAGGGATCACCCGAAATTCAAAGGCAACTGAATTTCGGCAACCGGGGCATCGAAGTCGGAATGCCGCGAAACTCACCGAGTCAAAGCGTTTCGCCGTTTGCGGAAGAAGTCTGATGTAGAACAAGTAGCAGAAGCATACATGCTCAAGAGGGATCACCCGAAATTCAAAGGCAACTGAATTTCGGCAACCGGGGCATCGAAGTCGGAATGCCGCGAAACTCACCGAGTCAAAGCGTTTCGCCGTTTGCGGAAGAAGTCTGATGTAGAACAAGTAGCAGAAGCATACATGCTCAAGAGGGATCACCCGAAATTCAAAGGCAACTGAATTTCGGCAACCGGGGCATCGAAGTCGGAATGCCGCGAAACTCACCGAGTCAAAGCGTTTCGCCGTTTGCGGAAGAAGTCTGATGTAGAACAAGTAGCAGAAGCATACATGCTCAAGAGGGATCACCCGAAATTCAAAGGCAACTGAATTTCGGCAACCGGGGCATCGAAGTCGGAATGCCGCGAAACTCACCGAGTCAAAGCGTTTCGCCGTTTGCGGAAGAAAGTCTGATGTAGAACAAGTAGCAGAAGCATACATGCTCAAGAGGGATCACCCGAAATTCAAAGGCAACTGAATTTCGGCAACCGGGGCATCGAAGTCGGAATGCCGCGAAACTCACCGAGTCAAAGCGTTTCGCCGTTTGCGGAAGAAGTCTGATGTAGAACAAGTAGCAGAAGCATACATGCTCAAGAGGGATCACCCGAAATTCAAAGGCAACTGAATTTCGGCAACCGGGGCATCGAAGTCGGAATGCCGCGAAACTCACCGAGTCAAAGCGTTTCGCCGTTTGCGGAAGAAGTCTGATGTAGAACAAGTAGCAGAAGCATACATGCTCAAGAGGGATCACCCGAAATTCAAAGGCAACTGAATTTCGGCAACCGGGGCATCGAAGTCGGAATGCCGCGAAACTCACCGAGTCAAAGCGTTTCGCCGTTTGCGGAAGAAGTCTGATGTAGAACAAGTAGCAGAAGCATACATGCTCAAGAGGGATCACCCGAAATTCAAAGGCAACTGAATTTCGGCAACCGGGGCATCGAAGTCGGAATGCCGCGAAACTCACCGAGTCAAAGCGTTTCGCCGTTTGCGGAAGAAGTCTGATGTAGAACAAGTAGCAGAAGCATACATGCTCAAGAGGGATCACCCGAAATTCAAAGGCAACTGAATTTCGGCAACCGGGGCATCGAAGTCGGAATGCCGCGAAACTCACCGAGTCAAAGCGTTTCGCCGTTTGCGGAAGAAGTCTGATGTAGAACAAGTAGCAGAAGCATACATGCTCAAGAGGGATCACCCGAAATTCAAAGGCAACTGAATTTCGGCAACCGGGCATCGAAGTCGGAATGCCGCGAAACTCACCGAGTCAAAGCGTTTCGCCGTTTGCGGAAGAAGTCTGATGTAGAACAAGTAGCAGAAGCATACATGCTCAAGAGGGATCACCCGAAATTCAAAGGCAACTGAATTTCGGCAACCGGGGCATCGAAGTCGGAATGCCGCGAAACTCACCGAGTCAAAGCGTTTCGCCGTTTGCGGAAGAAGTCTGATGTAGAACAAGTAGCAGAAGCATACATGCTCAAGAGGGATCACCCGAAATTCAAAGGCAACTGAATTTCGGCAACCGGGCATCGAAGTCGGAATGCCGCGAAACTCACCGAGTCAAAGCGTTTCGCCGTTTGCGGAAGAAGTCTGATGTAGAACAAGTAGCAGAAGCATACATGCTCAAGAGGGATCACCCGAAATTCAAAGGCAACTGAATTTCGGCAACCGGGGCATCGAAGTCGGAATGCCGCGAAACTCACCGAGTCAAAGCGTTTCGCCGTTTGCGGAAGAAGTCTGATGTAGAACAAGTAGCAGAAGCATACATGCTCAAGAGGGATCACCCGAAATTCAAAGGCAACTGAATTTCGGCAACCGGGGCATCGAAGTCGGAATGCCGCGAAACTCACCGAGTCAAAGCGTTTCGCCGTTTGCGGAAGAAAGTCTGATGTAGAACAAGTAGCAGAAGCATACATGCTCAAGAGGGATCACCCGAAATTCAAAGGCAACTGAATTTCGGCAACCGGGGCATCGAAGTCGGAATGCCGCGAAACTCACCGAGTCAAAGCGTTTCGCCGTTTGCGGAAGAAGTCTGATGTAGAACAAGTAGCAGAAGCATACATGCTCAAGAGGGATCACCCGAAATTCAAAGGCAACTGAATTTCGGCAACCGGGGCATCGAAGTCGGAATGCCGCGAAACTCACCGAGTCAAAGCGTTTCGCCGTTTGCGGAAGAAGTCTGATGTAGAACAAGTAGCAGAAGCATACATGCTCAAGAGGGATCACCCGAAATTCAAAGGCAACTGAATTTCGGCAACCGGGGCATCGAAGTCGGAATGCCGCGAAACTCACCGAGTCAAAGCGTTTCGCCGTTTGCGGAAGAAGTCTGATGTAGAACAAGTAGCAGAAGCATACATGCTCAAGAGGGATCACCCGAAATTCAAAGGCAACTGAATTTCGGCAACCGGGCATCGAAGTCGGAATGCCGCGAAACTCACCGAGTCAAAGCGTTTCGCCGTTTGCGGAAGAAGTCTGATGTAGAACAAGTAGCAGAAGCATACATGCTCAAGAGGGATCACCCGAAATTCAAAGGCAACTGAATTTCGGCAACCGGGGCATCGAAGTCGGAATGCCGCGAAACTCACCGAGTCAAAGCGTTTCGCCGTTTGCGGAAGAAAGTCTGATGTAGAACAAGTAGCAGAAGCATACATGCTCAAGAGGGATCACCCGAAATTCAAAGGCAACTGAATTTCGGCAACCGGGCATCGAAGTCGGAATGCCGCGAAACTCACCGAGTCAAAGCGTTTCGCCGTTTGCGGAAGAAGTCTGATGTAGAACAAGTAGCAGAAGCATACATGCTCAAGAGGGATCACCCGAAATTCAAAGGCAACTGAATTTCGGCAACCGGGGCATCGAAGTCGGAATGCCGCGAAACTCACCGAGTCAAAGCGTTTCGCCGTTTGCGGAAGAAGTCTGATGTAGAACAAGTAGCAGAAGCATACATGCTCAAGAGGGATCACCCGAAATTCAAAGGCAACTGAATTTCGGCAACCGGGGCATCGAAGTCGGAATGCCGCGAAACTCACCGAGTCAAAGCGTTTCGCCGTTTGCGGAAGAAGTCTGATGTAGAACAAGTAGCAGAAGCATACATGCTCAAGAGGGATCACCCGAAATTCAAAGGCAACTGAATTTCGGCAACCGGGGCATCGAAGTCGGAATGCCGCGAAACTCACCGAGTCAAAGCGTTTCGCCGTTTGCGGAAGAAGTCTGATGTAGAACAAGTAGCAGAAGCATACATGCTCAAGAGGGATCACCCGAAATTCAAAGGCAACTGAATTTCGGCAACCGGGGCATCGAAGTCGGAATGCCGCGAAACTCACCGAGTCAAAGCGTTTCGCCGTTTGCGGAAGAAGTCTGATGTAGAACAAGTAGCAGAAGCATACATGCTCAAGAGGGATCACCCGAAATTCAAAGGCAACTGAATTTCGGCAACCGGGGCATCGAAGTCGGAATGCCGCGAAACTCACCGAGTCAAAGCGTTTCGCCGTTTGCGGAAGAAGTCTGATGTAGAACAAGTAGCAGAAGCATACATGCTCAAGAGGGATCACCCGAAATTCAAAGGCAACTGAATTTCGGCAACCGGGGCATCGAAGTCGGAATGCCGCGAAACTCACCGAGTCAAAGCGTTTCGCCGTTTGCGGAAGAAGTCTGATGTAGAACAAGTAGCAGAAGCATACATGCTCAAGAGGGATCACCCGAAATTCAAAGGCAACTGAATTTCGGCAACCGGGCATCGAAGTCGGAATGCCGCGAAACTCACCGAGTCAAAGCGTTTCGCCGTTTGCGGAAGAAGTCTGATGTAGAACAAGTAGCAGAAGCATACATGCTCAAGAGGGATCACCCGAAATTCAAAGGCAACTGAATTTCGGCAACCGGGGCATCGAAGTCGGAATGCCGCGAAACTCACCGAGTCAAAGCGTTTCGCCGTTTGCGGAAGAAGTCTGATGTAGAACAAGTAGCAGAAGCATACATGCTCAAGAGGGATCACCCGAAATTCAAAGGCAACTGAATTTCGGCAACCGGGGCATCGAAGTCGGAATGCCGCGAAACTCACCGAGTCAAAGCGTTTCGCCGTTTGCGGAAGAAGTCTGATGTAGAACAAGTAGCAGAAGCATACATGCTCAAGAGGGATCACCCGAAATTCAAAGGCAACTGAATTTCGGCAACCGGGGCATCGAAGTCGGAATGCCGCGAAACTCACCGAGTCAAAGCGTTTCGCCGTTTGCGGAAGAAGTCTGATGTAGAACAAGTAGCAGAAGCATACATGCTCAAGAGGGATCACCCGAAATTCAAAGGCAACTGAATTTCGGCAACCGGGGCATCGAAGTCGGAATGCCGCGAAACTCACCGAGTCAAAGCGTTTCGCCGTTTGCGGAAGAAGTCTGATGTAGAACAAGTAGCAGAAGCATACATGCTCAAGAGGGATCACCCGAAATTCAAAGGCAACTGAATTTCGGCAACCGGGGCATCGAAGTCGGAATGCCGCGAAACTCACCGAGTCAAAGCGTTTCGCCGTTTGCGGAAGAAGTCTGATGTAGAACAAGTAGCAGAAGCATACATGCTCAAGAGGGATCACCCGAAATTCAAAGGCAACTGAATTTCGGCAACCGGGGCATCGAAGTCGGAATGCCGCGAAACTCACCGAGTCAAAGCGTTTCGCCGTTTGCGGAAGAAGTCTGATGTAGAACAAGTAGCAGAAGCATACATGCTCAAGAGGGATCACCCGAAATTCAAAGGCAACTGAATTTCGGCAACCGGGGCATCGAAGTCGGAATGCCGCGAAACTCACCGAGTCAAAGCGTTTCGCCGTTTGCGGAAGAAGTCTGATGTAGAACAAGTAGCAGAAGCATACATGCTCAAGAGGGATCACCCGAAATTCAAAGGCAACTGAATTTCGGCAACCGGGGCATCGAAGTCGGAATGCCGCGAAACTCACCGAGTCAAAGCGTTTCGCCGTTTGCGGAAGAAGTCTGATGTAGAACAAGTAGCAGAAGCATACATGCTCAAGAGGGATCACCCGAAATTCAAAGGCAACTGAATTTCGGCAACCGGGCATCGAAGTCGGAATGCCGCGAAACTCACCGAGTCAAAGCGTTTCGCCGTTTGCGGAAGAAAGTCTGATGTAGAACAAGTAGCAGAAGCATACATGCTCAAGAGGGATCACCCGAAATTCAAAGGCAACTGAATTTCGGCAACCGGGGCATCGAAGTCGGAATGCCGCGAAACTCACCGAGTCAAAGCGTTTCGCCGTTTGCGGAAGAAGTCTGATGTAGAACAAGTAGCAGAAGCATACATGCTCAAGAGGGATCACCCGAAATTCAAAGGCAACTGAATTTCGGCAACCGGGGCATCGAAGTCGGAATGCCGCGAAACTCACCGAGTCAAAGCGTTTCGCCGTTTGCGGAAGAAGTCTGATGTAGAACAAGTAGCAGAAGCATACATGCTCAAGAGGGATCACCCGAAATTCAAAGGCAACTGAATTTCGGCAACCGGGGCATCGAAGTCGGAATGCCGCGAAACTCACCGAGTCAAAGCGTTTCGCCGTTTGCGGAAGAAGTCTGATGTAGAACAAGTAGCAGAAGCATACATGCTCAAGAGGGATCACCCGAAATTCAAAGGCAACTGAATTTCGGCAACCGGGGCATCGAAGTCGGAATGCCGCGAAACTCACCGAGTCAAAGCGTTTCGCCGTTTGCGGAAGAAGTCTGATGTAGAACAAGTAGCAGAAGCATACATGCTCAAGAGGGATCACCCGAAATTCAAAGGCAACTGAATTTCGGCAACCGGGGCATCGAAGTCGGAATGCCGCGAAACTCACCGAGTCAAAGCGTTTCGCCGTTTGCGGAAGAAGTCTGATGTAGAACAAGTAGCAGAAGCATACATGCTCAAGAGGGATCACCCGAAATTCAAAGGCAACTGAATTTCGGCAACCGGGGCATCGAAGTCGGAATGCCGCGAAACTCACCGAGTCAAAGCGTTTCGCCGTTTGCGGAAGAAGTCTGATGTAGAACAAGTAGCAGAAGCATACATGCTCAAGAGGGATCACCCGAAATTCAAAGGCAACTGAATTTCGGCAACCGGGGCATCGAAGTCGGAATGCCGCGAAACTCACCGAGTCAAAGCGTTTCGCCGTTTGCGGAAGAAGTCTGATGTAGAACAAGTAGCAGAAGCATACATGCTCAAGAGGGATCACCCGAAATTCAAAGGCAACTGAATTTCGGCAACCGGGGCATCGAAGTCGGAATGCCGCGAAACTCACCGAGTCAAAGCGTTTCGCCGTTTGCGGAAGAAGTCTGATGTAGAACAAGTAGCAGAAGCATACATGCTCAAGAGGGATCACCCGAAATTCAAAGGCAACTGAATTTCGGCAACGGGGCATCGAAGTCGGAATGCCGCGAAACTCACCGAGTCAAAGCGTTTCGCCGTTTGCGGAAGAAGTCTGATGTAGAACAAGTAGCAGAAGCATACATGCTCAAGAGGGATCACCCGAAATTCAAAGGCAACTGAATTTCGGCAACCGGGGCATCGAAGTCGGAATGCCGCGAAACTCACCGAGTCAAAGCGTTTCGCCGTTTGCGGAAGAAGTCTGATGTAGAACAAGTAGCAGAAGCATACATGCTCAAGAGGGATCACCCGAAATTCAAAGGCAACTGAATTTCGGCAACCGGGGCATCGAAGTCGGAATGCCGCGAAACTCACCGAGTCAAAGCGTTTCGCCGTTTGCGGAAGAAGTCTGATGTAGAACAAGTAGCAGAAGCATACATGCTCAAGAGGGATCACCCGAAATTCAAAGGCAACTGAATTTCGGCAACCGGGGCATCGAAGTCGGAATGCCGCGAAACTCACCGAGTCAAAGCGTTTCGCCGTTTGCGGAAGAAGTCTGATGTAGAACAAGTAGCAGAAGCATACATGCTCAAGAGGGATCACCCGAAATTCAAAGGCAACTGAATTTCGGCAACCGGGGCATCGAAGTCGGAATGCCGCGAAACTCACCGAGTCAAAGCGTTTCGCCGTTTGCGGAAGAAGTCTGATGTAGAACAAGTAGCAGAAGCATACATGCTCAAGAGGGATCACCCGAAATTCAAAGGCAACTGAATTTCGGCAACCGGGGCATCGAAGTCGGAATGCCGCGAAACTCACCGAGTCAAAGCGTTTCGCCGTTTGCGGAAGAAGTCTGATGTAGAACAAGTAGCAGAAGCATACATGCTCAAGAGGGATCACCCGAAATTCAAAGGCAACTGAATTTCGGCAACCGGGGCATCGAAGTCGGAATGCCGCGAAACTCACCGAGTCAAAGCGTTTCGCCGTTTGCGGAAGAAGTCTGATGTAGAACAAGTAGCAGAAGCATACATGCTCAAGAGGGATCACCCGAAATTCAAAGGCAACTGAATTTCGGCAACCGGGGCATCGAAGTCGGAATGCCGCGAAACTCACCGAGTCAAAGCGTTTCGCCGTTTGCGGAAGAAGTCTGATGTAGAACAAGTAGCAGAAGCATACATGCTCAAGAGGGATCACCCGAAATTCAAAGGCAACTGAATTTCGGCAACCGGGGCATCGAAGTCGGAATGCCGCGAAACTCACCGAGTCAAAGCGTTTCGCCGTTTGCGGAAGAAGTCTGATGTAGAACAAGTAGCAGAAGCATACATGCTCAAGAGGGATCACCCGAAATTCAAAGGCAACTGAATTTCGGCAACCGGGCATCGAAGTCGGAATGCCGCGAAACTCACCGAGTCAAAGCGTTTCGCCGTTTGCGGAAGAAGTCTGATGTAGAACAAGTAGCAGAAGCATACATGCTCAAGAGGGATCACCCGAAATTCAAAGGCAACTGAATTTCGGCAACCGGGGCATCGAAGTCGGAATGCCGCGAAACTCACCGAGTCAAAGCGTTTCGCCGTTTGCGGAAGAAGTCTGATGTAGAACAAGTAGCAGAAGCATACATGCTCAAGAGGGATCACCCGAAATTCAAAGGCAACTGAATTTCGGCAACCGGGGCATCGAAGTCGGAATGCCGCGAAACTCACCGAGTCAAAGCGTTTCGCCGTTTGCGGAAGAAGTCTGATGTAGAACAAGTAGCAGAAGCATACATGCTCAAGAGGGATCACCCGAAATTCAAAGGCAACTGAATTTCGGCAACCGGGCATCGAAGTCGGAATGCCGCGAAACTCACCGAGTCAAAGCGTTTCGCCGTTTGCGGAAGAAGTCTGATGTAGAACAAGTAGCAGAAGCATACATGCTCAAGAGGGATCACCCGAAATTCAAAGGCAACTGAATTTCGGCAACCGGGGCATCGAAGTCGGAATGCCGCGAAACTCACCGAGTCAAAGCGTTTCGCCGTTTGCGGAAGAAGTCTGATGTAGAACAAGTAGCAGAAGCATACATGCTCAAGAGGGATCACCCGAAATTCAAAGGCAACTGAATTTCGGCAACCGGGGCATCGAAGTCGGAATGCCGCGAAACTCACCGAGTCAAAGCGTTTCGCCGTTTGCGGAAGAAGTCTGATGTAGAACAAGTAGCAGAAGCATACATGCTCAAGAGGGATCACCCGAAATTCAAAGGCAACTGAATTTCGGCAACCGGGGCATCGAAGTCGGAATGCCGCGAAACTCACCGAGTCAAAGCGTTTCGCCGTTTGCGGAAGAAGTCTGATGTAGAACAAGTAGCAGAAGCATACATGCTCAAGAGGGATCACCCGAAATTCAAAGGCAACTGAATTTCGGCAACCGGGGCATCGAAGTCGGAATGCCGCGAAACTCACCGAGTCAAAGCGTTTCGCCGTTTGCGGAAGAAGTCTGATGTAGAACAAGTAGCAGAAGCATACATGCTCAAGAGGGATCACCCGAAATTCAAAGGCAACTGAATTTCGGCAACCGGGGCATCGAAGTCGGAATGCCGCGAAACTCACCGAGTCAAAGCGTTTCGCCGTTTGCGGAAGAAGTCTGATGTAGAACAAGTAGCAGAAGCATACATGCTCAAGAGGGATCACCCGAAATTCAAAGGCAACTGAATTTCGGCAACCGGGGCATCGAAGTCGGAATGCCGCGAAACTCACCGAGTCAAAGCGTTTCGCCGTTTGCGGAAGAAGTCTGATGTAGAACAAGTAGCAGAAGCATACATGCTCAAGAGGGATCACCCGAAATTCAAAGGCAACTGAATTTCGGCAACCGGGGCATCGAAGTCGGAATGCCGCGAAACTCACCGAGTCAAAGCGTTTCGCCGTTTGCGGAAGAAGTCTGATGTAGAACAAGTAGCAGAAGCATACATGCTCAAGAGGGATCACCCGAAATTCAAAGGCAACTGAATTTCGGCAACCGGGGCATCGAAGTCGGAATGCCGCGAAACTCACCGAGTCAAAGCGTTTCGCCGTTTGCGGAAGAAGTCTGATGTAGAACAAGTAGCAGAAGCATACATGCTCAAGAGGGATCACCCGAAATTCAAAGGCAACTGAATTTCGGCAACCGGGGCATCGAAGTCGGAATGCCGCGAAACTCACCGAGTCAAAGCGTTTCGCCGTTTGCGGAAGAAGTCTGATGTAGAACAAGTAGCAGAAGCATACATGCTCAAGAGGGATCACCCGAAATTCAAAGGCAACTGAATTTCGGCAACCGGGGCATCGAAGTCGGAATGCCGCGAAACTCACCGAGTCAAAGCGTTTCGCCGTTTGCGGAAGAAGTCTGATGTAGAACAAGTAGCAGAAGCATACATGCTCAAGAGGGATCACCCGAAATTCAAAGGCAACTGAATTTCGGCAACCGGGGCATCGAAGTCGGAATGCCGCGAAACTCACCGAGTCAAAGCGTTTCGCCGTTTGCGGAAGAAGTCTGATGTAGAACAAGTAGCAGAAGCATACATGCTCAAGAGGGATCACCCGAAATTCAAAGGCAACTGAATTTCGGCAACCGGGGCATCGAAGTCGGAATGCCGCGAAACTCACCGAGTCAAAGCGTTTCGCCGTTTGCGGAAGAAGTCTGATGTAGAACAAGTAGCAGAAGCATACATGCTCAAGAGGGATCACCCGAAATTCAAAGGCAACTGAATTTCGGCAACCGGGGCATCGAAGTCGGAATGCCGCGAAACTCACCGAGTCAAAGCGTTTCGCCGTTTGCGGAAGAAGTCTGATGTAGAACAAGTAGCAGAAGCATACATGCTCAAGAGGGATCACCCGAAATTCAAAGGCAACTGAATTTCGGCAACCGGGGCATCGAAGTCGGAATGCCGCGAAACTCACCGAGTCAAAGCGTTTCGCCGTTTGCGGAAGAAGTCTGATGTAGAACAAGTAGCAGAAGCATACATGCTCAAGAGGGATCACCCGAAATTCAAAGGCAACTGAATTTCGGCAACCGGGGCATCGAAGTCGGAATGCCGCGAAACTCACCGAGTCAAAGCGTTTCGCCGTTTGCGGAAGAAGTCTGATGTAGAACAAGTAGCAGAAGCATACATGCTCAAGAGGGATCACCCGAAATTCAAAGGCAACTGAATTTCGGCAACCGGGGCATCGAAGTCGGAATGCCGCGAAACTCACCGAGTCAAAGCGTTTCGCCGTTTGCGGAAGAAGTCTGATGTAGAACAAGTAGCAGAAGCATACATGCTCAAGAGGGATCACCCGAAATTCAAAGGCAACTGAATTTCGGCAACCGGGGCATCGAAGTCGGAATGCCGCGAAACTCACCGAGTCAAAGCGTTTCGCCGTTTGCGGAAGAAGTCTGATGTAGAACAAGTAGCAGAAGCATACATGCTCAAGAGGGATCACCCGAAATTCAAAGGCAACTGAATTTCGGCAACCGGGGCATCGAAGTCGGAATGCCGCGAAACTCACCGAGTCAAAGCGTTTCGCCGTTTGCGGAAGAAGTCTGATGTAGAACAAGTAGCAGAAGCATACATGCTCAAGAGGGATCACCCGAAATTCAAAGGCAACTGAATTTCGGCAACCGGGCATCGAAGTCGGAATGCCGCGAAACTCACCGAGTCAAAGCGTTTCGCCGTTTGCGGAAGAAGTCTGATGTAGAACAAGTAGCAGAAGCATACATGCTCAAGAGGGATCACCCGAAATTCAAAGGCAACTGAATTTCGGCAACCGGGGCATCGAAGTCGGAATGCCGCGAAACTCACCGAGTCAAAGCGTTTCGCCGTTTGCGGAAGAAGTCTGATGTAGAACAAGTAGCAGAAGCATACATGCTCAAGAGGGATCACCCGAAATTCAAAGGCAACTGAATTTCGGCAACCGGGGCATCGAAGTCGGAATGCCGCGAAACTCACCGAGTCAAAGCGTTTCGCCGTTTGCGGAAGAAGTCTGATGTAGAACAAGTAGCAGAAGCATACATGCTCAAGAGGGATCACCCGAAATTCAAAGGCAACTGAATTTCGGCAACCGGGGCATCGAAGTCGGAATGCCGCGAAACTCACCGAGTCAAAGCGTTTCGCCGTTTGCGGAAGAAGTCTGATGTAGAACAAGTAGCAGAAGCATACATGCTCAAGAGGGATCACCCGAAATTCAAAGGCAACTGAATTTCGGCAACCGGGGCATCGAAGTCGGAATGCCGCGAAACTCACCGAGTCAAAGCGTTTCGCCGATTGCGGAAGAAGTCTGATGTAGAACAAGTAGCAGAAGAATACATGCTCAATAGGGATTACCTGAAATTCAAAGGCAACTTAATTTCGGCAAGCGGGGCATCGAAGTCGGAATGCCGCGAAACTCACCGAGGGAAAGCGTTTGGCCTATTGCGGAAGAAATGTGATGTAGAACAAGTAGCAGAAGCATTCATGCTCAAGAGGGATCACGCAAAATTCAAAGGCAACTGAATTTCGGCAACCGGGGCATCGAAGTCGGAATGTCGCGAAACTCACCGAGTCAAAAAGTTTCGCCGTTTGCGGAAGATGTCTAATGTAGAACAAGTAGCAGAAGAATACATGCTGAAGAGGGATCACCCGAATTTCAAAGGCAACTGAATTTCGGCAACCGGGGCATCGAAGTCGGAAATGCCGCGAAACTAACTGTGTCAAAGCGTTTCGCCGTTTGCGGAAGAAGTCTGATGCAGAACAAGTAGCAGAAACATACATGCTCAAGATGGATCACCGAAAATTCAAAGGCAACTGAATTTCGGCAACCGGGGCATCGAAATCGGAATGCCACGAAAGTCACCGAGGCAAAGCGTTTCGCTGTTTCCGGAACAAGTCTGATGTAGAACAAGTAGCAGAAGCATACATGCTCAAGAGGGATCACCCGAAATTCAAAGGCAACTGCAACCAGGGCATCGAAGTCAGAATGCCGCGAAACTCACCGAGGCAAAGCGTTTCCCCTATTGCGGATGAAATCTGATGTAGAACAAGTAGCAGAAGCATACATGCTCAGGAGGGATCACCAAAAATTCAAAGGCAACTGAATTTCGGCAACCGGGGCATCGAAGTCGGAATGCCGCGAAACTCACCGAGTCAAAGCGTTTCGCCGTTTGCGGAAGAAGTCTGATGTAGAACAAGTAGCAGAAGCATACATGCTCACGAGGGATCACCGGCAATTCAAAGGCAACTGAATTTCGGCAACCGGGGCATCGAAGTCGGAATGCCGCGAAACTCACCGAGTCAAAGCGTTTCGCCGTTTGCGGAAGAAGTCTGATGTAGAACAAGTAGCAGAAGAATACATGCTCAAGAGGGATCACCCGAAATTCAAAGGCAACTGAATTTCGGCAACCGGGGCATCGAAGTCGGAATGCCGCGAAACTCACCGAGTCAAAGCGTTTCGCCGTTTGCGGAAGAAGTCTGATGTAGAACAAGTAGCAGAAGCATACATGCTCAAGAGGGATCACCCGAAATTCAAAGGCAACTGAATTTCGGCAACCGGGCATCGAAGTCGGAATGCCGCGAAACTCACCGAGTCAAAGCGTTTCGCCGTTTGCGGAAGAAGTCTGATGTAGAACAAGTAGCAGAAGCATACATGCTCAAGAGGGATCACCCGAAATTCAAAGGCAACTGAATTTCGGCAACCGGGGCATCGAAGTCGGAATGCCGCGAAACTCACCGAGTCAAAGCGTTTCGCCGTTTGCGGAAGGAAGTCTGATGTAGAACAAGTAGCAGAAGCATACATGCTCAAGAGGGATCACCCGAAATTCAAAGGCAACTGAATTTCGGCAACCGGGGCATCGAAGTCGGAATGCCGCGAAACTCACCGAGTCAAAGCGTTTCGCCGTTTGCGGAAGAAGTCTGATGTAGAACAAGTAGCAGAAGCATACATGCTCAAGAGGGATCACCCGAAATTCAAAGGCAACTGAATTTCGGCAACCGGGGCATCGAAGTCGGAATGCCGCGAAACTCACCGAGTCAAAGCGTTTCGCCGTTTGCGGAAGAAGTCTGATGTAGAACAAGTAGCAGAAGCATACATGCTCAAGAGGGATCACCCGAAATTCAAAGGCAACTGAATTTCGGCAACCGGGGCATCGAAGTCGGAATGCCGCGAAACTCACCGAGTCAAAGCGTTTCGCCGTTTGCGGAAGAAGTCTGATGTAGAACAAGTAGCAGAAGCATACATGCTCAAGAGGGATCACCCGAAATTCAAAGGCAACTGAATTTCGGCAACCGGGGCATCGAAGTCGGAATGCCGCGAAACTCACCGAGTCAAAGCGTTTCGCCGTTTGCGGAAGAAGTCTGATGTAGAACAAGTAGCAGAAGCATACATGCTCAAGAGGGATCACCCGAAATTCAAAGGCAACTGGCAACCGGGGCATCGAAGTCGGAATGCCGCGAAACTCACCGAGTCAAAGCGTTTCGCCGTTTGCGGAAGAAGTCTGATGTAGAACAAGTAGCAGAAGCATACATGCTCAAGAGGGATCACCCGAAATTCAAAGGCAACTGAATTTCGGCAACCGGGGCATCGAAGTCGGAATGCCGCGAAACTCACCGAGTCAAAGCGTTTCGCCGTTTGCGGAAGAAGTCTGATGTAGAACAAGTAGCAGAAGCATACATGCTCAAGAGGGATCACCCGAAATTCAAAGGCAACTGAATTTCGGCAACCGGGGCATCGAAGTCGGAATGCCGCGAAACTCACCGAGTCAAAGCGTTTCGCCGTTTGCGGAAGAAGTCTGATGTAGAACAAGTAGCAGAAGCATACATGCTCAAGAGGGATCACCCGAAATTCAAAGGCAACTGAATTTCGGCAACCGGGGCATCGAAGTCGGAATGCCGCGAAACTCACCGAGTCAAAGCGTTTCGCCGTTTGCGGAAGAAGTCTGATGTAGAACAAGTAGCAGAAGCATACATGCTCAAGAGGGATCACCCGAAATTCAAAGGCAACTGAATTTCGGCAACCGGGGCATCGAAGTCGGAATGCCGCGAAACTCACCGAGTCAAAGCGTTTCGCCGTTTGCGGAAGAAGTCTGATGTAGAACAAGTAGCAGAAGCATACATGCTCAAGAGGGATCACCCGAAATTCAAAGGCAACTGAATTTCGGCAACCGGGGCATCGAAGTCGGAATGCCGCGAAACTCACCGAGTCAAAGCGTTTCGCCGTTTGCGGAAGAAGTCTGATGTAGAACAAGTAGCAGAAGCATACATGCTCAAGAGGGATCACCCGAAATTCAAAGGCAACTGAATTTCGGCAACCGGGGCATCGAAGTCGGAATGCCGCGAAACTCACCGAGTCAAAGCGTTTCGCCGTTTGCGGAAGAAGTCTGATGTAGAACAAGTAGCAGAAGCATACATGCTCAAGAGGGATCACCCGAAATTCAAAGGCAACTGGCAACCGGGCATCGAAGTCGGAATGCCGCGAAACTCACCGAGTCAAAGCGTTTCGCCGTTTGCGGAAGAAGTCTGATGTAGAACAAGTAGCAGAAGCATACATGCTCAAGAGGGATCACCCGAAATTCAAAGGCAACTGAATTTCGGCAACCGGGGCATCGAAGTCGGAATGCCGCGAAACTCACCGAGTCAAAGCGTTTCGCCGTTTGCGGAAGAAGTCTGATGTAGAACAAGTAGCAGAAGCATACATGCTCAAGAGGGATCACCCGAAATTCAAAGGCAACTGAATTTCGGCAACCGGGGCATCGAAGTCGGAATGCCGCGAAACTCACCGAGTCAAAGCGTTTCGCCGTTTGCGGAAGAAGTCTGATGTAGAACAAGTAGCAGAAGCATACATGCTCAAGAGGGATCACCCGAAATTCAAAGGCAACTGAATTTCGGCAACCGGGCATCGAAGTCGGAATGCCGCGAAACTCACCGAGTCAAAGCGTTTCGCCGTTTGCGGAAGAAGTCTGATGTAGAACAAGTAGCAGAAGCATACATGCTCAAGAGGGATCACCCGAAATTCAAAGGCAACTGAATTTCGGCAACCGGGGCATCGAAGTCGGAATGCCGCGAAACTCACCGAGTCAAAGCGTTTCGCCGTTTGCGGAAGAAGTCTGATGTAGAACAAGTAGCAGAAGCATACATGCTCAAGAGGGATCACCCGAAATTCAAAGGCAACTGAATTTCGGCAACCGGGCATCGAAGTCGGAATGCCGCGAAACTCACCGAGTCAAAGCGTTTCGCCGTTTGCGGAAGAAGTCTGATGTAGAACAAGTAGCAGAAGCATACATGCTCAAGAGGGATCACCCGAAATTCAAAGGCAACTGAATTTCGGCAACCGGGGCATCGAAGTCGGAATGCCGCGAAACTCACCGAGTCAAAGCGTTTCGCCGTTTGCGGAAGAAGTCTGATGTAGAACAAGTAGCAGAAGCATACATGCTCAAGAGGGATCACCCGAAATTCAAAGGCAACTGAATTTCGGCAACCGGGCATCGAAGTCGGAATGCCGCGAAACTCACCGAGTCAAAGCGTTTCGCCGTTTGCGGAAGAAGTCTGATGTAGAACAAGTAGCAGAAGCATACATGCTCAAGAGGGATCACCCGAAATTCAAAGGCAACTGAATTTCGGCAACCGGGGCATCGAAGTCGGAATGCCGCGAAACTCACCGAGTCAAAGCGTTTCGCCGTTTGCGGAAGAAGTCTGATGTAGAACAAGTAGCAGAAGCATACATGCTCAAGAGGGATCACCCGAAATTCAAAGGCAACTGAATTTCGGCAACCGGGGCATCGAAGTCGGAATGCCGCGAAACTCACCGAGTCAAAGCGTTTCGCCGTTTGCGGAAGAAGTCTGATGTAGAACAAGTAGCAGAAGCATACATGCTCAAGAGGGATCACCCGAAATTCAAAGGCAACTGAATTTCGGCAACCGGGGCATCGAAGTCGGAATGCCGCGAAACTCACCGAGTCAAAGCGTTTCGCCGTTTGCGGAAGAAGTCTGATGTAGAACAAGTAGCAGAAGCATACATGCTCAAGAGGGATCACCCGAAATTCAAAGGCAACTGAATTTCGGCAACCGGGGCATCGAAGTCGGAATGCCGCGAAACTCACCGAGTCAAAGCGTTTCGCCGTTTGCGGAAGAAGTCTGATGTAGAACAAGTAGCAGAAGCATACATGCTCAAGAGGGATCACCCGAAATTCAAAGGCAACTGAATTTCGGCAACCGGGGCATCGAAGTCGGAATGCCGCGAAACTCACCGAGTCAAAGCGTTTCGCCGTTTGCGGAAGAAGTCTGATGTAGAACAAGTAGCAGAAGCATACATGCTCAAGAGGGATCACCCGAAATTCAAAGGCAACTGAATTTCGGCAACCGGGGCATCGAAGTCGGAATGCCGCGAAACTCACCGAGTCAAAGCGTTTCGCCGTTTGCGGAAGAAGTCTGATGTAGAACAAGTAGCAGAAGCATACATGCTCAAGAGGGATCACCCGAAATTCAAAGGCAACTGAATTTCGGCAACCGGGGCATCGAAGTCGGAATGCCGCGAAACTCACCGAGTCAAAGCGTTTCGCCGTTTGCGGAAGAAGTCTGATGTAGAACAAGTAGCAGAAGCATACATGCTCAAGAGGGATCACCCGAAATTCAAAGGCAACTGAATTTCGGCAACCGGGGCATCGAAGTCGGAATGCCGCGAAACTCACCGAGTCAAAGCGTTTCGCCGTTTGCGGAAGAAGTCTGATGTAGAACAAGTAGCAGAAGCATACATGCTCAAGAGGGATCACCCGAAATTCAAAGGCAACTGAATTTCGGCAACCGGGGCATCGAAGTCGGAATGCCGCGAAACTCACCGAGTCAAAGCGTTTCGCCGTTTGCGGAAGAAGTCTGATGTAGAACAAGTAGCAGAAGCATACATGCTCAAGAGGGATCACCCGAAATTCAAAGGCAACTGAATTTCGGCAACCGGGGCATCGAAGTCGGAATGCCGCGAAACTCACCGAGTCAAAGCGTTTCGCCGTTTGCGGAAGAAGTCTGATGTAGAACAAGTAGCAGAAGCATACATGCTCAAGAGGGATCACCCGAAATTCAAAGGCAACTGAATTTCGGCAACCGGGGCATCGAAGTCGGAATGCCGCGAAACTCACCGAGTCAAAGCGTTTCGCCGTTTGCGGAAGAAGTCTGATGTAGAACAAGTAGCAGAAGCATACATGCTCAAGAGGGATCACCCGAAATTCAAAGGCAACTGAATTTCGGCAACCGGGGCATCGAAGTCGGAATGCCGCGAAACTCACCGAGTCAAAGCGTTTCGCCGTTTGCGGAAGAAGTCTGATGTAGAACAAGTAGCAGAAGCATACATGCTCAAGAGGGATCACCCGAAATTCAAAGGCAACTGAATTTCGGCAACCGGGCATCGAAGTCGGAATGCCGCGAAACTCACCGAGTCAAAGCGTTTCGCCGTTTGCGGAAGAAGTCTGATGTAGAACAAGTAGCAGAAGCATACATGCTCAAGAGGGATCACCCGAAATTCAAAGGCAACTGAATTTCGGCAACCGGGGCATCGAAGTCGGAATGCCGCGAAACTCACCGAGTCAAAGCGTTTCGCCGTTTGCGGAAGAAGTCTGATGTAGAACAAGTAGCAGAAGCATACATGCTCAAGAGGGATCACCCGAAATTCAAAGGCAACTGAATTTCGGCAACCGGGGCATCGAAGTCGGAATGCCGCGAAACTCACCGAGTCAAAGCGTTTCGCCGTTTGCGGAAGAAGTCTGATGTAGAACAAGTAGCAGAAGCATACATGCTCAAGAGGGATCACCCGAAATTCAAAGGCAACTGAATTTCGGCAACCGGGGCATCGAAGTCGGAATGCCGCGAAACTCACCGAGTCAAAGCGTTTCGCCGTTTGCGGAAGAAGTCTGATGTAGAACAAGTAGCAGAAGCATACATGCTCAAGAGGGATCACCCGAAATTCAAAGGCAACTGAATTTCGGCAACCGGGCATCGAAGTCGGAATGCCGCGAAACTCACCGAGTCAAAGCGTTTCGCCGTTTGCGGAAGAAGTCTGATGTAGAACAAGTAGCAGAAGCATACATGCTCAAGAGGGATCACCCGAAATTCAAAGGCAACTGAATTTCGGCAACCGGGGCATCGAAGTCGGAATGCCGCGAAACTCACCGAGTCAAAGCGTTTCGCCGTTTGCGGAAGAAGTCTGATGTAGAACAAGTAGCAGAAGCATACATGCTCAAGAGGGATCACCCGAAATTCAAAGGCAACTGAATTTCGGCAACCGGGGCATCGAAGTCGGAATGCCGCGAAACTCACCGAGTCAAAGCGTTTCGCCGTTTGCGGAAGAAGTCTGATGTAGAACAAGTAGCAGAAGCATACATGCTCAAGAGGGATCACCCGAAATTCAAAGGCAACTGAATTTCGGCAACCGGGGCATCGAAGTCGGAATGCCGCGAAACTCACCGAGTCAAAGCGTTTCGCCGTTTGCGGAAGAAGTCTGATGTAGAACAAGTAGCAGAAGCATACATGCTCAAGAGGGATCACCCGAAATTCAAAGGCAACTGAATTTCGGCAACCGGGGCATCGAAGTCGGAATGCCGCGAAACTCACCGAGTCAAAGCGTTTCGCCGTTTGCGGAAGAAGTCTGATGTAGAACAAGTAGCAGAAGCATACATGCTCAAGAGGGATCACCCGAAATTCAAAGGCAACTGAATTTCGGCAACCGGGGCATCGAAGTCGGAATGCCGCGAAACTCACCGAGTCAAAGCGTTTCGCCGTTTGCGGAAGAAGTCTGATGTAGAACAAGTAGCAGAAGCATACATGCTCAAGAGGGATCACCCGAAATTCAAAGGCAACTGAATTTCGGCAACCGGGGCATCGAAGTCGGAATGCCGCGAAACTCACCGAGTCAAAGCGTTTCGCCGTTTGCGGAAGAAGTCTGATGTAGAACAAGTAGCAGAAGCATACATGCTCAAGAGGGATCACCCGAAATTCAAAGGCAACTGAATTTCGGCAACCGGGGCATCGAAGTCGGAATGCCGCGAAACTCACCGAGTCAAAGCGTTTCGCCGTTTGCGGAAGAAGTCTGATGTAGAACAAGTAGCAGAAGCATACATGCTCAAGAGGGATCACCCGAAATTCAAAGGCAACTGAATTTCGGCAACCGGGGCATCGAAGTCGGAATGCCGCGAAACTCACCGAGTCAAAGCGTTTCGCCGTTTGCGGAAGAAGTCTGATGTAGAACAAGTAGCAGAAGCATACATGCTCAAGAGGGATCACCCGAAATTCAAAGGCAACTGAATTTCGGCAACCGGGGCATCGAAGTCGGAATGCCGCGAAACTCACCGAGTCAAAGCGTTTCGCCGTTTGCGGAAGAAGTCTGATGTAGAACAAGTAGCAGAAGCATACATGCTCAAGAGGGATCACCCGAAATTCAAAGGCAACTGAATTTCGGCAACCGGGGCATCGAAGTCGGAATGCCGCGAAACTCACCGAGTCAAAGCGTTTCGCCGTTTGCGGAAGAAGTCTGATGTAGAACAAGTAGCAGAAGCATACATGCTCAAGAGGGATCACCCGAAATTCAAAGGCAACTGAATTTCGGCAACCGGGGCATCGAAGTCGGAATGCCGCGAAACTCACCGAGTCAAAGCGTTTCGCCGTTTGCGGAAGAAGTCTGATGTAGAACAAGTAGCAGAAGCATACATGCTCAAGAGGGATCACCCGAAATTCAAAGGCAACTGAATTTCGGCAACCGGGGCATCGAAGTCGGAATGCCGCGAAACTCACCGAGTCAAAGCGTTTCGCCGTTTGCGGAAGAAGTCTGATGTAGAACAAGTAGCAGAAGCATACATGCTCAAGAGGGATCACCCGAAATTCAAAGGCAACTGAATTTCGGCAACCGGGGCATCGAAGTCGGAATGCCGCGAAACTCACCGAGTCAAAGCGTTTCGCCGTTTGCGGAAGAAGTCTGATGTAGAACAAGTAGCAGAAGCATACATGCTCAAGAGGGATCACCCGAAATTCAAAGGCAACTGAATTTCGGCAACCGGGGCATCGAAGTCGGAATGCCGCGAAACTCACCGAGTCAAAGCGTTTCGCCGTTTGCGGAAGAAGTCTGATGTAGAACAAGTAGCAGAAGCATACATGCTCAAGAGGGATCACCCGAAATTCAAAGGCAACTGAATTTCGGCAACCGGGGCATCGAAGTCGGAATGCCGCGAAACTCACCGAGTCAAAGCGTTTCGCCGTTTGCGGAAGAAGTCTGATGTAGAACAAGTAGCAGAAGCATACATGCTCAAGAGGGATCACCCGAAATTCAAAGGCAACTGAATTTCGGCAACCGGGGCATCGAAGTCGGAATGCCGCGAAACTCACCGAGTCAAAGCGTTTCGCCGTTTGCGGAAGAAGTCTGATGTAGAACAAGTAGCAGAAGCATACATGCTCAAGAGGGATCACCCGAAATTCAAAGGCAACTGAATTTCGGCAACCGGGGCATCGAAGTCGGAATGCCGCGAAACTCACCGAGTCAAAGCGTTTCGCCGTTTGCGGAAGAAGTCTGATGTAGAACAAGTAGCAGAAGCATACATGCTCAAGAGGGATCACCCGAAATTCAAAGGCAACTGAATTTCGGCAACCGGGGCATCGAAGTCGGAATGCCGCGAAACTCACCGAGTCAAAGCGTTTCGCCGTTTGCGGAAGAAGTCTGATGTAGAACAAGTAGCAGAAGCATACATGCTCAAGAGGGATCACCCGAAATTCAAAGGCAACTGAATTTCGGCAACCGGGGCATCGAAGTCGGAATGCCGCGAAACTCACCGAGTCAAAGCGTTTCGCCGTTTGCGGAAGAAGTCTGATGTAGAACAAGTAGCAGAAGCATACATGCTCAAGAGGGATCACCCGAAATTCAAAGGCAACTGAATTTCGGCAACCGGGGCATCGAAGTCGGAATGCCGCGAAACTCACCGAGTCAAAGCGTTTCGCCGTTTGCGGAAGAAGTCTGATGTAGAACAAGTAGCAGAAGCATACATGCTCAAGAGGGATCACCCGAAATTCAAAGGCAACTGAATTTCGGCAACCGGGGCATCGAAGTCGGAATGCCGCGAAACTCACCGAGTCAAAGCGTTTCGCCGTTTGCGGAAGAAGTCTGATGTAGAACAAGTAGCAGAAGCATACATGCTCAAGAGGGATCACCCGAAATTCAAAGGCAACTGAATTTCGGCAACCGGGGCATCGAAGTCGGAATGCCGCGAAACTCACCGAGTCAAAGCGTTTCGCCGTTTGCGGAAGAAGTCTGATGTAGAACAAGTAGCAGAAGCATACATGCTCAAGAGGGATCACCCGAAATTCAAAGGCAACTGAATTTCGGCAACCGGGGCATCGAAGTCGGAATGCCGCGAAACTCACCGAGTCAAAGCGTTTCGCCGTTTGCGGAAGAAGTCTGATGTAGAACAAGTAGCAGAAGCATACATGCTCAAGAGGGATCACCCGAAATTCAAAGGCAACTGAATTTCGGCAACCGGGGCATCGAAGTCGGAATGCCGCGAAACTCACCGAGTCAAAGCGTTTCGCCGTTTGCGGAAGAAGTCTGATGTAGAACAAGTAGCAGAAGCATACATGCTCAAGAGGGATCACCCGAAATTCAAAGGCAACTGAATTTCGGCAACCGGGGCATCGAAGTCGGAATGCCGCGAAACTCACCGAGTCAAAGCGTTTCGCCGTTTGCGGAAGAAGTCTGATGTAGAACAAGTAGCAGAAGCATACATGCTCAAGAGGGATCACCCGAAATTCAAAGGCAACTGAATTTCGGCAACCGGGGCATCGAAGTCGGAATGCCGCGAAACTCACCGAGTCAAAGCGTTTCGCCGTTTGCGGAAGAAGTCTGATGTAGAACAAGTAGCAGAAGCATACATGCTCAAGAGGGATCACCCGAAATTCAAAGGCAACTGAATTTCGGCAACCGGGGCATCGAAGTCGGAATGCCGCGAAACTCACCGAGTCAAAGCGTTTCGCCGTTTGCGGAAGAAGTCTGATGTAGAACAAGTAGCAGAAGCATACATGCTCAAGAGGGATCACCCGAAATTCAAAGGCAACTGAATTTCGGCAACCGGGGCATCGAAGTCGGAATGCCGCGAAACTCACCGAGTCAAAGCGTTTCGCCGTTTGCGGAAGAAGTCTGATGTAGAACAAGTAGCAGAAGCATACATGCTCAAGAGGGATCACCCGAAATTCAAAGGCAACTGAATTTCGGCAACCGGGGCATCGAAGTCGGAATGCCGCGAAACTCACCGAGTCAAAGCGTTTCGCCGTTTGCGGAAGAAGTCTGATGTAGAACAAGTAGCAGAAGCATACATGCTCAAGAGGGATCACCCGAAATTCAAAGGCAACTGAATTTCGGCAACCGGGGCATCGAAGTCGGAATGCCGCGAAACTCACCGAGTCAAAGCGTTTCGCCGTTTGCGGAAGAAGTCTGATGTAGAACAAGTAGCAGAAGCATACATGCTCAAGAGGGATCACCCGAAATTCAAAGGCAACTGAATTTCGGCAACCGGGGCATCGAAGTCGGAATGCCGCGAAACTCACCGAGTCAAAGCGTTTCGCCGTTTGCGGAAGAAGTCTGATGTAGAACAAGTAGCAGAAGCATACATGCTCAAGAGGGATCACCCGAAATTCAAAGGCAACTGAATTTCGGCAACCGGGGCATCGAAGTCGGAATGCCGCGAAACTCACCGAGTCAAAGCGTTTCGCCGTTTGCGGAAGAAGTCTGATGTAGAACAAGTAGCAGAAGCATACATGCTCAAGAGGGATCACCCGAAATTCAAAGGCAACTGAATTTCGGCAACCGGGGCATCGAAGTCGGAATGCCGCGAAACTCACCGAGTCAAAGCGTTTCGCCGTTTGCGGAAGAAGTCTGATGTAGAACAAGTAGCAGAAGCATACATGCTCAAGAGGGATCACCCGAAATTCAAAGGCAACTGAATTTCGGCAACCGGGGCATCGAAGTCGGAATGCCGCGAAACTCACCGAGTCAAAGCGTTTCGCCGTTTGCGGAAGAAGTCTGATGTAGAACAAGTAGCAGAAGCATACATGCTCAAGAGGGATCACCCGAAATTCAAAGGCAACTGAATTTCGGCAACCGGGGCATCGAAGTCGGAATGCCGCGAAACTCACCGAGTCAAAGCGTTTCGCCGTTTGCGGAAGAAGTCTGATGTAGAACAAGTAGCAGAAGCATACATGCTCAAGAGGGATCACCCGAAATTCAAAGGCAACTGAATTTCGGCAACCGGGGCATCGAAGTCGGAATGCCGCGAAACTCACCGAGTCAAAGCGTTTCGCCGTTTGCGGAAGAAGTCTGATGTAGAACAAGTAGCAGAAGCATACATGCTCAAGAGGGATCACCCGAAATTCAAAGGCAACTGAATTTCGGCAACCGGGGCATCGAAGTCGGAATGCCGCGAAACTCACCGAGTCAAAGCGTTTCGCCGTTTGCGGAAGAAGTCTGATGTAGAACAAGTAGCAGAAGCATACATGCTCAAGAGGGATCACCCGAAATTCAAAGGCAACTGAATTTCGGCAACCGGGGCATCGAAGTCGGAATGCCGCGAAACTCACCGAGTCAAAGCGTTTCGCCGTTTGCGGAAGAAGTCTGATGTAGAACAAGTAGCAGAAGCATACATGCTCAAGAGGGATCACCCGAAATTCAAAGGCAACTGAATTTCGGCAACCGGGGCATCGAAGTCGGAATGCCGCGAAACTCACCGAGTCAAAGCGTTTCGCCGTTTGCGGAAGAAGTCTGATGTAGAACAAGTAGCAGAAGCATACATGCTCAAGAGGGATCACCCGAAATTCAAAGGCAACTGAATTTCGGCAACCGGGGCATCGAAGTCGGAATGCCGCGAAACTCACCGAGTCAAAGCGTTTCGCCGTTTGCGGAAGAAGTCTGATGTAGAACAAGTAGCAGAAGCATACATGCTCAAGAGGGATCACCCGAAATTCAAAGGCAACTGAATTTCGGCAACCGGGGCATCGAAGTCGGAATGCCGCGAAACTCACCGAGTCAAAGCGTTTCGCCGTTTGCGGAAGAAGTCTGATGTAGAACAAGTAGCAGAAGCATACATGCTCAAGAGGGATCACCCGAAATTCAAAGGCAACTGAATTTCGGCAACCGGGGCATCGAAGTCGGAATGCCGCGAAACTCACCGAGTCAAAGCGTTTCGCCGTTTGCGGAAGAAGTCTGATGTAGAACAAGTAGCAGAAGCATACATGCTCAAGAGGGATCACCCGAAATTCAAAGGCAACTGAATTTCGGCAACCGGGGCATCGAAGTCGGAATGCCGCGAAACTCACCGAGTCAAAGCGTTTCGCCGTTTGCGGAAGAAGTCTGATGTAGAACAAGTAGCAGAAGCATACATGCTCAAGAGGGATCACCCGAAATTCAAAGGCAACTGAATTTCGGCAACCGGGGCATCGAAGTCGGAATGCCGCGAAACTCACCGAGTCAAAGCGTTTCGCCGTTTGCGGAAGAAGTCTGATGTAGAACAAGTAGCAGAAGCATACATGCTCAAGAGGGATCACCCGAAATTCAAAGGCAACTGAATTTCGGCAACCGGGGCATCGAAGTCGGAATGCCGCGAAACTCACCGAGTCAAAGCGTTTCGCCGTTTGCGGAAGAAGTCTGATGTAGAACAAGTAGCAGAAGCATACATGCTCAAGAGGGATCACCCGAAATTCAAAGGCAACTGAATTTCGGCAACCGGGGCATCGAAGTCGGAATGCCGCGAAACTCACCGAGTCAAAGCGTTTCGCCGTTTGCGGAAGAAGTCTGATGTAGAACAAGTAGCAGAAGCATACATGCTCAAGAGGGATCACCCGAAATTCAAAGGCAACTGAATTTCGGCAACCGGGGCATCGAAGTCGGAATGCCGCGAAACTCACCGAGTCAAAGCGTTTCGCCGTTTGCGGAAGAAGTCTGATGTAGAACAAGTAGCAGAAGCATACATGCTCAAGAGGGATCACCCGAAATTCAAAGGCAACTGAATTTCGGCAACCGGGGCATCGAAGTCGGAATGCCGCGAAACTCACCGAGTCAAAGCGTTTCGCCGTTTGCGGAAGAAGTCTGATGTAGAACAAGTAGCAGAAGCATACATGCTCAAGAGGGATCACCCGAAATTCAAAGGCAACTGAATTTCGGCAACCGGGGCATCGAAGTCGGAATGCCGCGAAACTCACCGAGTCAAAGCGTTTCGCCGTTTGCGGAAGAAGTCTGATGTAGAACAAGTAGCAGAAGCATACATGCTCAAGAGGGATCACCCGAAATTCAAAGGCAACTGAATTTCGGCAACCGGGGCATCGAAGTCGGAATGCCGCGAAACTCACCGAGTCAAAGCGTTTCGCCGTTTGCGGAAGAAGTCTGATGTAGAACAAGTAGCAGAAGCATACATGCTCAAGAGGGATCACCCGAAATTCAAAGGCAACTGAATTTCGGCAACCGGGGCATCGAAGTCGGAATGCCGCGAAACTCACCGAGTCAAAGCGTTTCGCCGTTTGCGGAAGAAGTCTGATGTAGAACAAGTAGCAGAAGCATACATGCTCAAGAGGGATCACCCGAAATTCAAAGGCAACTGAATTTCGGCAACCGGGGCATCGAAGTCGGAATGCCGCGAAACTCACCGAGTCAAAGCGTTTCGCCGTTTGCGGAAGAAGTCTGATGTAGAACAAGTAGCAGAAGCATACATGCTCAAGAGGGATCACCCGAAATTCAAAGGCAACTGAATTTCGGCAACCGGGGCATCGAAGTCGGAATGCCGCGAAACTCACCGAGTCAAAGCGTTTCGCCGTTTGCGGAAGAAGTCTGATGTAGAACAAGTAGCAGAAGCATACATGCTCAAGAGGGATCACCCGAAATTCAAAGGCAACTGAATTTCGGCAACCGGGGCATCGAAGTCGGAATGCCGCGAAACTCACCGAGTCAAAGCGTTTCGCCGTTTGCGGAAGGAAGTGTGATGTAGAACAAGTAGCAGAAGCATACATGCTCAAGAGGGATCACCCGAAATTCAAAGGCAACTGAATTTCGGCAACCGGGGCATCGAAGTCGGAATGCCGCGAAACTCACCGAGTCAAAGCGTTTCGCCGTTTGCGGAAGAAGTCTGATGTAGAACAAGTAGCAGAAGCATACATGCTCAAGAGGGATCACCCGAAATTCAAAGGCAACTGAATTTCGGCAACCGGGGCATCGAAGTCGGAATGCCGCGAAACTCACCGAGTCAAAGCGTTTCGCCGTTTGCGGAAGAAGTCTGATGTAGAACAAGTAGCAGAAGCATACATGCTCAAGAGGGATCACCCGAAATTCAAAGGCAACTGAATTTCGGCAACCGGGGCATCGAAGTCGGAATGCCGCGAAACTCACCGAGTCAAAGCGTTTCGCCGTTTGCGGAAGAAGTGTGATGTAGAACAAGTAGCAGAAGCATACATGCTCAAGAGGGATCACCCGAAATTCAAAGGCAACTGAATTTCGGCAACCGGGGCATCGAAGTCGGAATGCCGCGAAACTCACCGAGTCAAAGCGTTTCGCCGTTTGCGGAAGAAGTCTGATGTAGAACAAGTAGCAGAAGCATACATGCTCAAGAGGGATCACCCGAAATTCAAAGGCAACTGAATTTCGGCAACCGGGGCATCGAAGTCGGAATGCCGCGAAACTCACCGAGTCAAAGCGTTTCGCCGTTTGCGGAAGAAGTCTGATGTAGAACAAGTAGCAGAAGCATACATGCTCAAGAGGGATCACCCGAAATTCAAAGGCAACTGAATTTCGGCAACCGGGGCATCGAAGTCGGAATGCCGCGAAACTCACCGAGTCAAAGCGTTTCGCCGTTTGCGGAAGAAGTCTGATGTAGAACAAGTAGCAGAAGCATACATGCTCAAGAGGGATCACCCGAAATTCAAAGGCAACTGAATTTCGGCAACCGGGGCATCGAAGTCGGAATGCCGCGAAACTCACCGAGTCAAAGCGTTTCGCCGTTTGCGGAAGAAGTCTGATGTAGAACAAGTAGCAG
This sequence comes from Populus alba x Populus x berolinensis, assembly GCA_029228515.1. Classification (NCBI taxonomy): domain Eukaryota; kingdom Viridiplantae; phylum Streptophyta; class Magnoliopsida; order Malpighiales; family Salicaceae; genus Populus; species Populus alba x Populus x berolinensis. The sequence goes on along the minus strand of CM055354.1, from coordinate 238,130 downwards.
AAGCATACATGCTCAAGAGGGATCACCCGAAATTCAAAGGCAACTGAATTTCGGCAACCGGGCATCGAAGTCGGAATGCCGCGAAACTCACCGAGTCAAAGCGTTTCGCCGTTTGCGGAAGAAGTCTGATGTAGAACAAGTAGCAGAAGCATACATGCTCAAGAGGGATCACCCGAAATTCAAAGGCAACTGAATTTCGGCAACCGGGGCATCGAAGTCGGAATGCCGCGAAACTCACCGAGTCAAAGCGTTTCGCCGTTTGCGGAAGAAGTGTGATGTAGAACAAGTAGCAGAAGCATACATGCTCAAGAGGGATCACCCGAAATTCAAAGGCAACTGAATTTCGGCAACCGGGGCATCGAAGTCGGAATGCCGCGAAACTCACCGAGTCAAAGCGTTTCGCCGTTTGCGGAAGAAGTCTGATGTAGAACAAGTAGCAGAAGCATACATGCTCAAGAGGGATCACCCGAAATTCAAAGGCAACTGAATTTCGGCAACCGGGGCATCGAAGTCGGAATGCCGCGAAACTCACCGAGTCAAAGCGTTTCGCCGTTTGCGGAAGGAAGTCTGATGTAGAACAAGTAGCAGAAGCATACATGCTCAAGAGGGATCACCCGAAATTCAAAGGCAACTGAATTTCGGCAACCGGGGCATCGAAGTCGGAATGCCGCGAAACTCACCGAGTCAAAGCGTTTCGCCGTTTGCGGAAGGAAGTCTGATGTAGAACAAGTAGCAGAAGCATACATGCTCAAGAGGGATCACCCGAAATTCAAAGGCAACTGAATTTCGGCAACCGGGGCATCGAAGTCGGAATGCCGCGAAACTCACCGAGTCAAAGCGTTTCGCCGTTTGCGGAAGGAAGTGTGATGTAGAACAAGTAGCAGAAGCATACATGCTCAAGAGGGATCACCCGAAATTCAAAGGCAACTGAATTTCGGCAACCGGGGCATCGAAGTCGGAATGCCGCGAAACTCACCGAGTCAAAGCGTTTCGCCGTTTGCGGAAGAAGTGTGATGTAGAACAAGTAGCAGAAGCATACATGCTCAAGAGGGATCACCCGAAATTCAAAGGCAACTGAATTTCGGCAACCGGGGCATCGAAGTCGGAATGCCGCGAAACTCACCGAGTCAAAGCGTTTCGCCGTTTGCGGAAGGAAGTGTGATGTAGAACAAGTAGCAGAAGCATACATGCTCAAGAGGGATCACCCGAAATTCAAAGGCAACTGAATTTCGGCAACCGGGGCATCGAAGTCGGAATGCCGCGAAACTCACCGAGTCAAAGCGTTTCGCCGTTTGCGGAAGAAGTGTGATGTAGAACAAGTAGCAGAAGCATACATGCTCAAGAGGGATCACCCGAAATTCAAAGGCAACTGAATTTCGGCAACCGGGGCATCGAAGTCGGAATGCCGCGAAACTCACCGAGTCAAAGCGTTTCGCCGTTTGCGGAAGAAGTGTGATGTAGAACAAGTAGCAGAAGCATACATGCTCAAGAGGGATCACCCGAAATTCAAAGGCAACTGAATTTCGGCAACCGGGGCATCGAAGTCGGAATGCCGCGAAACTCACCGAGTCAAAGCGTTTCGCCGTTTGCGGAAGAAGTGTGATGTAGAACAAGTAGCAGAAGCATACATGCTCAAGAGGGATCACCCGAAATTCAAAGGCAACTGAATTTCGGCAACCGGGGCATCGAAGTCGGAATGCCGCGAAACTCACCGAGTCAAAGCGTTTCGCCGTTTGCGGAAGAAGTGTGATGTAGAACAAGTAGCAGAAGCATACATGCTCAAGAGGGATCACCCGAAATTCAAAGGCAACTGAATTTCGGCAACCGGGGCATCGAAGTCGGAATGCCGCGAAACTCACCGAGTCAAAGCGTTTCGCCGTTTGCGGAAGAAGTGTGATGTAGAACAAGTAGCAGAAGCATACATGCTCAAGAGGGATCACCCGAAATTCAAAGGCAACTGAATTTCGGCAACCGGGGCATCGAAGTCGGAATGCCGCGAAACTCACCGAGTCAAAGCGTTTCGCCGTTTGCGGAAGAAGTGTGATGTAGAACAAGTAGCAGAAGCATACATGCTCAAGAGGGATCACCCGAAATTCAAAGGCAACTGAATTTCGGCAACCGGGGCATCGAAGTCGGAATGCCGCGAAACTCACCGAGTCAAAGCGTTTCGCCGTTTGCGGAAGAAGTGTGATGTAGAACAAGTAGCAGAAGCATACATGCTCAAGAGGGATCACCCGAAATTCAAAGGCAACTGAATTTCGGCAACCGGGGCATCGAAGTCGGAATGCCGCGAAACTCACCGAGTCAAAGCGTTTCGCCGTTTGCGGAAGGAAGTGTGATGTAGAACAAGTAGCAGAAGCATACATGCTCAAGAGGGATCACCCGAAATTCAAAGGCAACTGAATTTCGGCAACCGGGGCATCGAAGTCGGAATGCCGCGAAACTCACCGAGTCAAAGCGTTTCGCCGTTTGCGGAAGGAAGTGTGATGTAGAACAAGTAGCAGAAGCATACATGCTCAAGAGGGATCACCCGAAATTCAAAGGCAACTGAATTTCGGCAACCGGGGCATCGAAGTCGGAATGCCGCGAAACTCACCGAGTCAAAGCGTTTCGCCGTTTGCGGAAGGAAGTGTGATGTAGAACAAGTAGCAGAAGCATACATGCTCAAGAGGGATCACCCGAAATTCAAAGGCAACTGAATTTCGGCAACCGGGGCATCGAAGTCGGAATGCCGCGAAACTCACCGAGTCAAAGCGTTTCGCCGTTTGCGGAAGGAAGTGTGATGTAGAACAAGTAGCAGAAGCATACATGCTCAAGAGGGATCACCCGAAATTCAAAGGCAACTGAATTTCGGCAACCGGGGCATCGAAGTCGGAATGCCGCGAAACTCACCGAGTCAAAGCGTTTCGCCGTTTGCGGAAGGAAGTGTGATGTAGAACAAGTAGCAGAAGCATACATGCTCAAGAGGGATCACCCGAAATTCAAAGGCAACTGAATTTCGGCAACCGGGGCATCGAAGTCGGAATGCCGCGAAACTCACCGAGTCAAAGCGTTTCGCCGTTTGCGGAAGAAGTGTGATGTAGAACAAGTAGCAGAAGCATACATGCTCAAGAGGGATCACCCGAAATTCAAAGGCAACTGAATTTCGGCAACCGGGGCATCGAAGTCGGAATGCCGCGAAACTCACCGAGTCAAAGCGTTTCGCCGTTTGCGGAAGGAAGTGTGATGTAGAACAAGTAGCAGAAGCATACATGCTCAAGAGGGATCACCCGAAATTCAAAGGCAACTGAATTTCGGCAACCGGGGCATCGAAGTCGGAATGCCGCGAAACTCACCGAGTCAAAGCGTTTCGCCGTTTGCGGAAGGAAGTCTGATGTAGAACAAGTAGCAGAAGCATACATGCTCAAGAGGGATCACCCGAAATTCAAAGGCAACTGAATTTCGGCAACCGGGGCATCGAAGTCGGAATGCCGCGAAACTCACCGAGTCAAAGCGTTTCGCCGTTTGCGGAAGGAAGTGTGATGTAGAACAAGTAGCAGAAGCATACATGCTCAAGAGGGATCACCCGAAATTCAAAGGCAACTGAATTTCGGCAACCGGGGCATCGAAGTCGGAATGCCGCGAAACTCACCGAGTCAAAGCGTTTCGCCGTTTGCGGAAGGAAGTGTGATGTAGAACAAGTAGCAGAAGCATACATGCTCAAGAGGGATCACCCGAAATTCAAAGGCAACTGAATTTCGGCAACCGGGGCATCGAAGTCGGAATGCCGCGAAACTCACCGAGTCAAAGCGTTTCGCCGTTTGCGGAAGGAAGTGTGATGTAGAACAAGTAGCAGAAGCATACATGCTCAAGAGGGATCACCCGAAATTCAAAGGCAACTGAATTTCGGCAACCGGGGCATCGAAGTCGGAATGCCGCGAAACTCACCGAGTCAAAGCGTTTCGCCGTTTGCGGAAGGAAGTGTGATGTAGAACAAGTAGCAGAAGCATACATGCTCAAGAGGGATCACCCGAAATTCAAAGGCAACTGAATTTCGGCAACCGGGGCATCGAAGTCGGAATGCCGCGAAACTCACCGAGTCAAAGCGTTTCGCCGTTTGCGGAAGGAAGTGTGATGTAGAACAAGTAGCAGAAGCATACATGCTCAAGAGGGATCACCCGAAATTCAAAGGCAACTGAATTTCGGCAACCGGGGCATCGAAGTCGGAATGCCGCGAAACTCACCGAGTCAAAGCGTTTCGCCGTTTGCGGAAGAAGTGTGATGTAGAACAAGTAGCAGAAGCATACATGCTCAAGAGGGATCACCCGAAATTCAAAGGCAACTGAATTTCGGCAACCGGGGCATCGAAGTCGGAATGCCGCGAAACTCACCGAGTCAAAGCGTTTCGCCGTTTGCGGAAGGAAGTGTGATGTAGAACAAGTAGCAGAAGCATACATGCTCAAGAGGGATCACCCGAAATTCAAAGGCAACTGAATTTCGGCAACCGGGGCATCGAAGTCGGAATGCCGCGAAACTCACCGAGTCAAAGCGTTTCGCCGTTTGCGGAAGGAAGTGTGATGTAGAACAAGTAGCAGAAGCATACATGCTCAAGAGGGATCACCCGAAATTCAAAGGCAACTGAATTTCGGCAACCGGGGCATCGAAGTCGGAATGCCGCGAAACTCACCGAGTCAAAGCGTTTCGCCGTTTGCGGAAGGAAGTGTGATGTAGAACAAGTAGCAGAAGCATACATGCTCAAGAGGGATCACCCGAAATTCAAAGGCAACTGAATTTCGGCAACCGGGGCATCGAAGTCGGAATGCCGCGAAACTCACCGAGTCAAAGCGTTTCGCCGTTTGCGGAAGAAGTGTGATGTAGAACAAGTAGCAGAAGCATACATGCTCAAGAGGGATCACCCGAAATTCAAAGGCAACTGAATTTCGGCAACCGGGGCATCGAAGTCGGAATGCCGCGAAACTCACCGAGTCAAAGCGTTTCGCCGTTTGCGGAAGGAAGTGTGATGTAGAACAAGTAGCAGAAGCATACATGCTCAAGAGGGATCACCCGAAATTCAAAGGCAACTGAATTTCGGCAACCGGGGCATCGAAGTCGGAATGCCGCGAAACTCACCGAGTCAAAGCGTTTCGCCGTTTGCGGAAGGAAGTGTGATGTAGAACAAGTAGCAGAAGCATACATGCTCAAGAGGGATCACCCGAAATTCAAAGGCAACTGAATTTCGGCAACCGGGGCATCGAAGTCGGAATGCCGCGAAACTCACCGAGTCAAAGCGTTTCGCCGTTTGCGGAAGGAAGTGTGATGTAGAACAAGTAGCAGAAGCATACATGCTCAAGAGGGATCACCCGAAATTCAAAGGCAACTGAATTTCGGCAACCGGGGCATCGAAGTCGGAATGCCGCGAAACTCACCGAGTCAAAGCGTTTCGCCGTTTGCGGAAGGAAGTGTGATGTAGAACAAGTAGCAGAAGCATACATGCTCAAGAGGGATCACCCGAAATTCAAAGGCAACTGAATTTCGGCAACCGGGGCATCGAAGTCGGAATGCCGCGAAACTCACCGAGTCAAAGCGTTTCGCCGTTTGCGGAAGGAAGTGTGATGTAGAACAAGTAGCAGAAGCATACATGCTCAAGAGGGATCACCCGAAATTCAAAGGCAACTGAATTTCGGCAACCGGGGCATCGAAGTCGGAATGCCGCGAAACTCACCGAGTCAAAGCGTTTCGCCGTTTGCGGAAGGAAGTGTGATGTAGAACAAGTAGCAGAAGCATACATGCTCAAGAGGGATCACCCGAAATTCAAAGGCAACTGAATTTCGGCAACCGGGGCATCGAAGTCGGAATGCCGCGAAACTCACCGAGTCAAAGCGTTTCGCCGTTTGCGGAAGGAAGTGTGATGTAGAACAAGTAGCAGAAGCATACATGCTCAAGAGGGATCACCCGAAATTCAAAGGCAACTGAATTTCGGCAACCGGGGCATCGAAGTCGGAATGCCGCGAAACTCACCGAGTCAAAGCGTTTCGCCGTTTGCGGAAGGAAGTGTGATGTAGAACAAGTAGCAGAAGCATACATGCTCAAGAGGGATCACCCGAAATTCAAAGGCAACTGAATTTCGGCAACCGGGGCATCGAAGTCGGAATGCCGCGAAACTCACCGAGTCAAAGCGTTTCGCCGTTTGCGGAAGAAGTGTGATGTAGAACAAGTAGCAGAAGCATACATGCTCAAGAGGGATCACCCGAAATTCAAAGGCAACTGAATTTCGGCAACCGGGGCATCGAAGTCGGAATGCCGCGAAACTCACCGAGTCAAAGCGTTTCGCCGTTTGCGGAAGAAGTGTGATGTAGAACAAGTAGCAGAAGCATACATGCTCAAGAGGGATCACCCGAAATTCAAAGGCAACTGAATTTCGGCAACCGGGGCATCGAAGTCGGAATGCCGCGAAACTCACCGAGTCAAAGCGTTTCGCCGTTTGCGGAAGAAGTGTGATGTAGAACAAGTAGCAGAAGCATACATGCTCAAGAGGGATCACCCGAAATTCAAAGGCAACTGAATTTCGGCAACCGGGGCATCGAAGTCGGAATGCCGCGAAACTCACCGAGTCAAAGCGTTTCGCCGTTTGCGGAAGGAAGTGTGATGTAGAACAAGTAGCAGAAGCATACATGCTCAAGAGGGATCACCCGAAATTCAAAGGCAACTGAATTTCGGCAACCGGGGCATCGAAGTCGGAATGCCGCGAAACTCACCGAGTCAAAGCGTTTCGCCGTTTGCGGAAGGAAGTGTGATGTAGAACAAGTAGCAGAAGCATACATGCTCAAGAGGGATCACCCGAAATTCAAAGGCAACTGAATTTCGGCAACCGGGGCATCGAAGTCGGAATGCCGCGAAACTCACCGAGTCAAAGCGTTTCGCCGTTTGCGGAAGGAAGTGTGATGTAGAACAAGTAGCAGAAGCATACATGCTCAAGAGGGATCACCCGAAATTCAAAGGCAACTGAATTTCGGCAACCGGGGCATCGAAGTCGGAATGCCGCGAAACTCACCGAGTCAAAGCGTTTCGCCGTTTGCGGAAGGAAGTGTGATGTAGAACAAGTAGCAGAAGCATACATGCTCAAGAGGGATCACCCGAAATTCAAAGGCAACTGAATTTCGGCAACCGGGGCATCGAAGTCGGAATGCCGCGAAACTCACCGAGTCAAAGCGTTTCGCCGTTTGCGGAAGGAAGTGTGATGTAGAACAAGTAGCAGAAGCATACATGCTCAAGAGGGATCACCCGAAATTCAAAGGCAACTGAATTTCGGCAACCGGGGCATCGAAGTCGGAATGCCGCGAAACTCACCGAGTCAAAGCGTTTCGCCGTTTGCGGAAGGAAGTGTGATGTAGAACAAGTAGCAGAAGCATACATGCTCAAGAGGGATCACCCGAAATTCAAAGGCAACTGAATTTCGGCAACCGGGGCATCGAAGTCGGAATGCCGCGAAACTCACCGAGTCAAAGCGTTTCGCCGTTTGCGGAAGGAAGTGTGATGTAGAACAAGTAGCAGAAGCATACATGCTCAAGAGGGATCACCCGAAATTCAAAGGCAACTGAATTTCGGCAACCGGGGCATCGAAGTCGGAATGCCGCGAAACTCACCGAGTCAAAGCGTTTCGCCGTTTGCGGAAGGAAGTGTGATGTAGAACAAGTAGCAGAAGCATACATGCTCAAGAGGGATCACCCGAAATTCAAAGGCAACTGAATTTCGGCAACCGGGGCATCGAAGTCGGAATGCCGCGAAACTCACCGAGTCAAAGCGTTTCGCCGTTTGCGGAAGGAAGTGTGATGTAGAACAAGTAGCAGAAGCATACATGCTCAAGAGGGATCACCCGAAATTCAAAGGCAACTGAATTTCGGCAACCGGGGCATCGAAGTCGGAATGCCGCGAAACTCACCGAGTCAAAGCGTTTCGCCGTTTGCGGAAGAAGTGTGATGTAGAACAAGTAGCAGAAGCATACATGCTCAAGAGGGATCACCCGAAATTCAAAGGCAACTGAATTTCGGCAACCGGGGCATCGAAGTCGGAATGCCGCGAAACTCACCGAGTCAAAGCGTTTCGCCGTTTGCGGAAGGAAGTGTGATGTAGAACAAGTAGCAGAAGCATACATGCTCAAGAGGGATCACCCGAAATTCAAAGGCAACTGAATTTCGGCAACCGGGGCATCGAAGTCGGAATGCCGCGAAACTCACCGAGTCAAAGCGTTTCGCCGTTTGCGGAAGGAAGTGTGATGTAGAACAAGTAGCAGAAGCATACATGCTCAAGAGGGATCACCCGAAATTCAAAGGCAACTGAATTTCGGCAACCGGGGCATCGAAGTCGGAATGCCGCGAAACTCACCGAGTCAAAGCGTTTCGCCGTTTGCGGAAGGAAGTGTGATGTAGAACAAGTAGCAGAAGCATACATGCTCAAGAGGGATCACCCGAAATTCAAAGGCAACTGAATTTCGGCAACCGGGGCATCGAAGTCGGAATGCCGCGAAACTCACCGAGTCAAAGCGTTTCGCCGTTTGCGGAAGGAAGTGTGATGTAGAACAAGTAGCAGAAGCATACATGCTCAAGAGGGATCACCCGAAATTCAAAGGCAACTGAATTTCGGCAACCGGGGCATCGAAGTCGGAATGCCGCGAAACTCACCGAGTCAAAGCGTTTCGCCGTTTGCGGAAGGAAGTGTGATGTAGAACAAGTAGCAGAAGCATACATGCTCAAGAGGGATCACCCGAAATTCAAAGGCAACTGAATTTCGGCAACCGGGGCATCGAAGTCGGAATGCCGCGAAACTCACCGAGTCAAAGCGTTTCGCCGTTTGCGGAAGGAAGTGTGATGTAGAACAAGTAGCAGAAGCATACATGCTCAAGAGGGATCACCCGAAATTCAAAGGCAACTGAATTTCGGCAACCGGGGCATCGAAGTCGGAATGCCGCGAAACTCACCGAGTCAAAGCGTTTCGCCGTTTGCGGAAGGAAGTGTGATGTAGAACAAGTAGCAGAAGCATACATGCTCAAGAGGGATCACCCGAAATTCAAAGGCAACTGAATTTCGGCAACCGGGGCATCGAAGTCGGAATGCCGCGAAACTCACCGAGTCAAAGCGTTTCGCCGTTTGCGGAAGGAAGTCTGATGTAGAACAAGTAGCAGAAGCATACATGCTCAAGAGGGATCACCCGAAATTCAAAGGCAACTGAATTTCGGCAACCGGGGCATCGAAGTCGGAATGCCGCGAAACTCACCGAGTCAAAGCGTTTCGCCGTTTGCGGAAGGAAGTGTGATGTAGAACAAGTAGCAGAAGCATACATGCTCAAGAGGGATCACCCGAAATTCAAAGGCAACTGAATTTCGGCAACCGGGGCATCGAAGTCGGAATGCCGCGAAACTCACCGAGTCAAAGCGTTTCGCCGTTTGCGGAAGAAGTGTGATGTAGAACAAGTAGCAGAAGCATACATGCTCAAGAGGGATCACCCGAAATTCAAAGGCAACTGAATTTCGGCAACCGGGGCATCGAAGTCGGAATGCCGCGAAACTCACCGAGTCAAAGCGTTTCGCCGTTTGCGGAAGGAAGTGTGATGTAGAACAAGTAGCAGAAGCATACATGCTCAAGAGGGATCACCCGAAATTCAAAGGCAACTGAATTTCGGCAACCGGGGCATCGAAGTCGGAATGCCGCGAAACTCACCGAGTCAAAGCGTTTCGCCGTTTGCGGAAGGAAGTGTGATGTAGAACAAGTAGCAGAAGCATACATGCTCAAGAGGGATCACCCGAAATTCAAAGGCAACTGAATTTCGGCAACCGGGGCATCGAAGTCGGAATGCCGCGAAACTCACCGAGTCAAAGCGTTTCGCCGTTTGCGGAAGAAGTGTGATGTAGAACAAGTAGCAGAAGCATACATGCTCAAGAGGGATCACCCGAAATTCAAAGGCAACTGAATTTCGGCAACCGGGGCATCGAAGTCGGAATGCCGCGAAACTCACCGAGTCAAAGCGTTTCGCCGTTTGCGGAAGGAAGTGTGATGTAGAACAAGTAGCAGAAGCATACATGCTCAAGAGGGATCACCCGAAATTCAAAGGCAACTGAATTTCGGCAACCGGGGCATCGAAGTCGGAATGCCGCGAAACTCACCGAGTCAAAGCGTTTCGCCGTTTGCGGAAGAAGTGTGATGTAGAACAAGTAGCAGAAGCATACATGCTCAAGAGGGATCACCCGAAATTCAAAGGCAACTGAATTTCGGCAACCGGGGCATCGAAGTCGGAATGCCGCGAAACTCACCGAGTCAAAGCGTTTCGCCGTTTGCGGAAGGAAGTGTGATGTAGAACAAGTAGCAGAAGCATACATGCTCAAGAGGGATCACCCGAAATTCAAAGGCAACTGAATTTCGGCAACCGGGGCATCGAAGTCGGAATGCCGCGAAACTCACCGAGTCAAAGCGTTTCGCCGTTTGCGGAAGAAGTGTGATGTAGAACAAGTAGCAGAAGCATACATGCTCAAGAGGGATCACCCGAAATTCAAAGGCAACTGAATTTCGGCAACCGGGGCATCGAAGTCGGAATGCCGCGAAACTCACCGAGTCAAAGCGTTTCGCCGTTTGCGGAAGGAAGTGTGATGTAGAACAAGTAGCAGAAGCATACATGCTCAAGAGGGATCACCCGAAATTCAAAGGCAACTGAATTTCGGCAACCGGGGCATCGAAGTCGGAATGCCGCGAAACTCACCGAGTCAAAGCGTTTCGCCGTTTGCGGAAGGAAGTGTGATGTAGAACAAGTAGCAGAAGCATACATGCTCAAGAGGGATCACCCGAAATTCAAAGGCAACTGAATTTCGGCAACCGGGGCATCGAAGTCGGAATGCCGCGAAACTCACCGAGTCAAAGCGTTTCGCCGTTTGCGGAAGGAAGTGTGATGTAGAACAAGTAGCAGAAGCATACATGCTCAAGAGGGATCACCCGAAATTCAAAGGCAACTGAATTTCGGCAACCGGGGCATCGAAGTCGGAATGCCGCGAAACTCACCGAGTCAAAGCGTTTCGCCGTTTGCGGAAGGAAGTGTGATGTAGAACAAGTAGCAGAAGCATACATGCTCAAGAGGGATCACCCGAAATTCAAAGGCAACTGAATTTCGGCAACCGGGGCATCGAAGTCGGAATGCCGCGAAACTCACCGAGTCAAAGCGTTTCGCCGTTTGCGGAAGGAAGTGTGATGTAGAACAAGTAGCAGAAGCATACATGCTCAAGAGGGATCACCCGAAATTCAAAGGCAACTGAATTTCGGCAACCGGGGCATCGAAGTCGGAATGCCGCGAAACTCACCGAGTCAAAGCGTTTCGCCGTTTGCGGAAGAAGTGTGATGTAGAACAAGTAGCAGAAGCATACATGCTCAAGAGGGATCACCCGAAATTCAAAGGCAACTGAATTTCGGCAACCGGGGCATCGAAGTCGGAATGCCGCGAAACTCACCGAGTCAAAGCGTTTCGCCGTTTGCGGAAGAAGTCTGATGTAGAACAAGTAGCAGAAGCATACATGCTCAAGAGGGATCACCCGAAATTCAAAGGCAACTGAATTTCGGCAACCGGGGCATCGAAGTCGGAATGCCGCGAAACTCACCGAGTCAAAGCGTTTCGCCGTTTGCGGAAGGAAGTGTGATGTAGAACAAGTAGCAGAAGCATACATGCTCAAGAGGGATCACCCGAAATTCAAAGGCAACTGAATTTCGGCAACCGGGGCATCGAAGTCGGAATGCCGCGAAACTCACCGAGTCAAAGCGTTTCGCCGTTTGCGGAAGGAAGTGTGATGTAGAACAAGTAGCAGAAGCATACATGCTCAAGAGGGATCACCCGAAATTCAAAGGCAACTGAATTTCGGCAACCGGGGCATCGAAGTCGGAATGCCGCGAAACTCACCGAGTCAAAGCGTTTCGCCGTTTGCGGAAGGAAGTGTGATGTAGAACAAGTAGCAGAAGCATACATGCTCAAGAGGGATCACCCGAAATTCAAAGGCAACTGAATTTCGGCAACCGGGGCATCGAAGTCGGAATGCCGCGAAACTCACCGAGTCAAAGCGTTTCGCCGTTTGCGGAAGAAGTGTGATGTAGAACAAGTAGCAGAAGCATACATGCTCAAGAGGGATCACCCGAAATTCAAAGGCAACTGAATTTCGGCAACCGGGGCATCGAAGTCGGAATGCCGCGAAACTCACCGAGTCAAAGCGTTTCGCCGTTTGCGGAAGAAGTGTGATGTAGAACAAGTAGCAGAAGCATACATGCTCAAGAGGGATCACCCGAAATTCAAAGGCAACTGAATTTCGGCAACCGGGGCATCGAAGTCGGAATGCCGCGAAACTCACCGAGTCAAAGCGTTTCGCCGTTTGCGGAAGGAAGTGTGATGTAGAACAAGTAGCAGAAGCATACATGCTCAAGAGGGATCACCCGAAATTCAAAGGCAACTGAATTTCGGCAACCGGGGCATCGAAGTCGGAATGCCGCGAAACTCACCGAGTCAAAGCGTTTCGCCGTTTGCGGAAGAAGTGTGATGTAGAACAAGTAGCAGAAGCATACATGCTCAAGAGGGATCACCCGAAATTCAAAGGCAACTGAATTTCGGCAACCGGGGCATCGAAGTCGGAATGCCGCGAAACTCACCGAGTCAAAGCGTTTCGCCGTTTGCGGAAGAAGTGTGATGTAGAACAAGTAGCAGAAGCATACATGCTCAAGAGGGATCACCCGAAATTCAAAGGCAACTGAATTTCGGCAACCGGGGCATCGAAGTCGGAATGCCGCGAAACTCACCGAGTCAAAGCGTTTCGCCGTTTGCGGAAGAAGTGTGATGTAGAACAAGTAGCAGAAGCATACATGCTCAAGAGGGATCACCCGAAATTCAAAGGCAACTGAATTTCGGCAACCGGGGCATCGAAGTCGGAATGCCGCGAAACTCACCGAGTCAAAGCGTTTCGCCGTTTGCGGAAGGAAGTGTGATGTAGAACAAGTAGCAGAAGCATACATGCTCAAGAGGGATCACCCGAAATTCAAAGGCAACTGAATTTCGGCAACCGGGGCATCGAAGTCGGAATGCCGCGAAACTCACCGAGTCAAAGCGTTTCGCCGTTTGCGGAAGGAAGTGTGATGTAGAACAAGTAGCAGAAGCATACATGCTCAAGAGGGATCACCCGAAATTCAAAGGCAACTGAATTTCGGCAACCGGGGCATCGAAGTCGGAATGCCGCGAAACTCACCGAGTCAAAGCGTTTCGCCGTTTGCGGAAGAAGTGTGATGTAGAACAAGTAGCAGAAGCATACATGCTCAAGAGGGATCACCCGAAATTCAAAGGCAACTGAATTTCGGCAACCGGGGCATCGAAGTCGGAATGCCGCGAAACTCACCGAGTCAAAGCGTTTCGCCGTTTGCGGAAGGAAGTGTGATGTAGAACAAGTAGCAGAAGCATACATGCTCAAGAGGGATCACCCGAAATTCAAAGGCAACTGAATTTCGGCAACCGGGGCATCGAAGTCGGAATGCCGCGAAACTCACCGAGTCAAAGCGTTTCGCCGTTTGCGGAAGGAAGTGTGATGTAGAACAAGTAGCAGAAGCATACATGCTCAAGAGGGATCACCCGAAATTCAAAGGCAACTGAATTTCGGCAACCGGGGCATCGAAGTCGGAATGCCGCGAAACTCACCGAGTCAAAGCGTTTCGCCGTTTGCGGAAGGAAGTGTGATGTAGAACAAGTAGCAGAAGCATACATGCTCAAGAGGGATCACCCGAAATTCAAAGGCAACTGAATTTCGGCAACCGGGGCATCGAAGTCGGAATGCCGCGAAACTCACCGAGTCAAAGCGTTTCGCCGTTTGCGGAAGGAAGTGTGATGTAGAACAAGTAGCAGAAGCATACATGCTCAAGAGGGATCACCCGAAATTCAAAGGCAACTGAATTTCGGCAACCGGGGCATCGAAGTCGGAATGCCGCGAAACTCACCGAGTCAAAGCGTTTCGCCGTTTGCGGAAGGAAGTGTGATGTAGAACAAGTAGCAGAAGCATACATGCTCAAGAGGGATCACCCGAAATTCAAAGGCAACTGAATTTCGGCAACCGGGGCATCGAAGTCGGAATGCCGCGAAACTCACCGAGTCAAAGCGTTTCGCCGTTTGCGGAAGGAAGTGTGATGTAGAACAAGTAGCAGAAGCATACATGCTCAAGAGGGATCACCCGAAATTCAAAGGCAACTGAATTTCGGCAACCGGGGCATCGAAGTCGGAATGCCGCGAAACTCACCGAGTCAAAGCGTTTCGCCGTTTGCGGAAGGAAGTGTGATGTAGAACAAGTAGCAGAAGCATACATGCTCAAGAGGGATCACCCGAAATTCAAAGGCAACTGAATTTCGGCAACCGGGGCATCGAAGTCGGAATGCCGCGAAACTCACCGAGTCAAAGCGTTTCGCCGTTTGCGGAAGGAAGTGTGATGTAGAACAAGTAGCAGAAGCATACATGCTCAAGAGGGATCACCCGAAATTCAAAGGCAACTGAATTTCGGCAACCGGGGCATCGAAGTCGGAATGCCGCGAAACTCACCGAGTCAAAGCGTTTCGCCGTTTGCGGAAGAAGTGTGATGTAGAACAAGTAGCAGAAGCATACATGCTCAAGAGGGATCACCCGAAATTCAAAGGCAACTGAATTTCGGCAACCGGGGCATCGAAGTCGGAATGCCGCGAAACTCACCGAGTCAAAGCGTTTCGCCGTTTGCGGAAGGAAGTCTGATGTAGAACAAGTAGCAGAAGCATACATGCTCAAGAGGGATCACCCGAAATTCAAAGGCAACTGAATTTCGGCAACCGGGGCATCGAAGTCGGAATGCCGCGAAACTCACCGAGTCAAAGCGTTTCGCCGTTTGCGGAAGGAAGTGTGATGTAGAACAAGTAGCAGAAGCATACATGCTCAAGAGGGATCACCCGAAATTCAAAGGCAACTGAATTTCGGCAACCGGGGCATCGAAGTCGGAATGCCGCGAAACTCACCGAGTCAAAGCGTTTCGCCGTTTGCGGAAGAAAGTGTGATGTAGAACAAGTAGCAGAAGCATACATGCTCAAGAGGGATCACCCGAAATTCAAAGGCAACTGAATTTCGGCAACCGGGGCATCGAAGTCGGAATGCCGCGAAACTCACCGAGTCAAAGCGTTTCGCCGTTTGCGGAAGGAAGTGTGATGTAGAACAAGTAGCAGAAGCATACATGCTCAAGAGGGATCACCCGAAATTCAAAGGCAACTGAATTTCGGCAACCGGGCATCGAAGTCGGAATGCCGCGAAACTCACCGAGTCAAAGCGTTTCGCCGTTTGCGGAAGGAAGTGTGATGTAGAACAAGTAGCAGAAGCATACATGCTCAAGAGGGATCACCCGAAATTCAAAGGCAACTGAATTTCGGCAACCGGGGCATCGAAGTCGGAATGCCGCGAAACTCACCGAGTCAAAGCGTTTCGCCGTTTGCGGAAGGAAGTGTGATGTAGAACAAGTAGCAGAAGCATACATGCTCAAGAGGGATCACCCGAAATTCAAAGGCAACTGAATTTCGGCAACCGGGGCATCGAAGTCGGAATGCCGCGAAACTCACCGAGTCAAAGCGTTTCGCCGTTTGCGGAAGGAAGTGTGATGTAGAACAAGTAGCAGAAGCATACATGCTCAAGAGGGATCACCCGAAATTCAAAGGCAACTGAATTTCGGCAACCGGGGCATCGAAGTCGGAATGCCGCGAAACTCACCGAGTCAAAGCGTTTCGCCGTTTGCGGAAGAAGTGTGATGTAGAACAAGTAGCAGAAGCATACATGCTCAAGAGGGATCACCCGAAATTCAAAGGCAACTGAATTTCGGCAACCGGGGCATCGAAGTCGGAATGCCGCGAAACTCACCGAGTCAAAGCGTTTCGCCGTTTGCGGAAGAAGTGTGATGTAGAACAAGTAGCAGAAGCATACATGCTCAAGAGGGATCACCCGAAATTCAAAGGCAACTGAATTTCGGCAACCGGGGCATCGAAGTCGGAATGCCGCGAAACTCACCGAGTCAAAGCGTTTCGCCGTTTGCGGAAGAAGTGTGATGTAGAACAAGTAGCAGAAGCATACATGCTCAAGAGGGATCACCCGAAATTCAAAGGCAACTGAATTTCGGCAACCGGGGCATCGAAGTCGGAATGCCGCGAAACTCACCGAGTCAAAGCGTTTCGCCGTTTGCGGAAGGAAGTGTGATGTAGAACAAGTAGCAGAAGCATACATGCTCAAGAGGGATCACCCGAAATTCAAAGGCAACTGAATTTCGGCAACCGGGGCATCGAAGTCGGAATGCCGCGAAACTCACCGAGTCAAAGCGTTTCGCCGTTTGCGGAAGAAGTGTGATGTAGAACAAGTAGCAGAAGCATACATGCTCAAGAGGGATCACCCGAAATTCAAAGGCAACTGAATTTCGGCAACCGGGGCATCGAAGTCGGAATGCCGCGAAACTCACCGAGTCAAAGCGTTTCGCCGTTTGCGGAAGAAGTGTGATGTAGAACAAGTAGCAGAAGCATACATGCTCAAGAGGGATCACCCGAAATTCAAAGGCAACTGAATTTCGGCAACCGGGGCATCGAAGTCGGAATGCCGCGAAACTCACCGAGTCAAAGCGTTTCGCCGTTTGCGGAAGAAGTGTGATGTAGAACAAGTAGCAGAAGCATACATGCTCAAGAGGGATCACCCGAAATTCAAAGGCAACTGAATTTCGGCAACCGGGGCATCGAAGTCGGAATGCCGCGAAACTCACCGAGTCAAAGCGTTTCGCCGTTTGCGGAAGGAAGTGTGATGTAGAACAAGTAGCAGAAGCATACATGCTCAAGAGGGATCACCCGAAATTCAAAGGCAACTGAATTTCGGCAACCGGGGCATCGAAGTCGGAATGCCGCGAAACTCACCGAGTCAAAGCGTTTCGCCGTTTGCGGAAGGAAGTGTGATGTAGAACAAGTAGCAGAAGCATACATGCTCAAGAGGGATCACCCGAAATTCAAAGGCAACTGAATTTCGGCAACCGGGCATCGAAGTCGGAATGCCGCGAAACTCACCGAGTCAAAGCGTTTCGCTGTTTGCGGAAGGAAGTGTGATGTAGAACAAGTAGCAGAAGCATACATGCTCAAGAGGGATCACCCGAAATTCAAAGGCAACTGAATTTCGGCAACCGGGGCATCGAAGTCGGAATGCCGCGAAACTCACCGAGTCAAAGCGTTTCGCCGTTTGCGGAGGAAGTCTGATGTAGAACAAGTAGCAGAAGCATACATGCTCAAGAGGGATCACCCGAAATTCAAAGGCAACTGAATTTCGGCAACCGGGGCATCGAAGTCGGAATGCCGCGAAACTCACCGAGTCAAAGCGTTTCGCCGTTTGCGGAAGGAAGTGTGATGTAGAACAAGTAGCAGAAGCATACATGCTCAAGAGGGATCACCCGAAATTCAAAGGCAACTGAATTTCGGCAACCGGGGCATCGAAGTCGGAATGCCGCGAAACTCACCGAGTCAAAGCGTTTCGCCGTTTGCGGAAGGAAGTGTGACACGAACAAAAGCTTGAAGCTTCTCCCAAGAGCAGGAGTGTCGAAGTTAATAAATAAACCCGGCAAGACCGGGGTCGAACCACAAAGAGGTTTAAAATGTATAAATTATAAACAACAACAACAACAACACAACAATAATTAATAACTCATTACGTGGCGTTGTTAACCTGAGAATGATCTAAAGGGATCGGGTCACAGGTTTCCAGCCTATATACTGACTTATGAGAAAGATCAAAGGGATATATTACGAGAATGTAAATAACAACAACAACCATAATAAAAAATAATAATAATAGTAGTAGTAGCAATAGAAGAAGATGAAGAAATTAAGAGAACTTTGAGTTGAAAGATTAATGTAAGGATTAAACAATGATAACCACGAATGTCAAGGTTAAGAGGATCCGCTAATGGTACTTCAAACAAGTATAATATAAACTCTTATTACTCAATTGGGAAACCACACATAAAGGAGGTTTCAATCAGATTATAAATTGTTAAACATGATTAACATTAGTTATCTTATTCGAATAAAGCAATACTAGTAAATGTTGCAGGCGTTCATGATTAAAACTTATGTAAACAACAAATCAAGTCCCTTTCATAGCTCAGAGTCGGTTATACATACAGTCAATGGGCTATGAAAGTACCAAGTATTTGTTGTACCAAGTGTTATAACAACATAAATCAAGATTACCATTTAACAAGCAAAGTAATTAAAAGTGAACAGAAAACAAATATAAAAACATGTTAGTATCCATCGTTAAGGTTCATGTTAAGTTTATATTATACTTATTCTTACACCATTAGTGTCCCCTTTCAACCTGACATAATTAACTAGCAAAACATAATGAAAAGAAAGAAACTAAAATAAACAAGATAAGAACATAAATGAGAAAGATTAACTAAGTAAAAGAAAGGAAATGAAGTGCATAAACTTGATATTAAAGAAAGCAAGACATAAGCAATACAAAGAGAGAGAAAGCAAGAGCAGATCTTGAATGAAACACCAAGATGCCTCAATACATGTAAGTGCCTCCTTTATAGCCAAAATTTGGAACTATTGATTTTGTTGACTAATTGATGAGTGGTGGCCACGATCTTTCACTAGATAACAAATCCTATCTTCTTGTCTGATCAAGACGTCATTGATAACATCATAAATTTGCCCAGAATCCTCAAGAATGTTCTAGGAATTGTCTCAGCTTTCCAACAAAAAAAAGAATGAGGTCAAATTGGACTTCTAGAACTCAAGATATGGGCTGAACACTAAAAAGTGATTGGGCAGCAGGACAGCTTCGGGACTTCATCGTTTTCCTTCATTTGGACTTCAAAAACGACCTTTTCAAATCTTGGGCTCCTCATGAAAGTTGTAGGCTTTTGTCATACCTTTCCATCCATATAAAGTGGACCTAAATCCGAAATCTAGAGCTTCAGATATGATCCAATTACGAGGCAAGTCCGGTTGGACTGCACCGACATCTCTTTTCTAAGTTTGCCATCTCTTTGTCCTTTAACTTTCAATGCTTGAAACTCATCAAGTCAATCCTTTTATTTATAAGATAGTCCTGCATTTAAAATGAGCATTTACCATAAATTAAAGGTATCTTATAATATCAAACTTGTTATTATAAAACAGCTTTATTTAAGGGGATTATTGAATACTTCAAAGTGCAAAATGAATGATATAAAACCTTGATAAACATGCACTTTAAGTACTAAAGAAAGTGTGATGTAGAACAAGTAGCAGAAGCATACATGCTCAAGAGGGATCACCCGAAATTCAAAGGCAACTGAATTTCGGCAACCGGGGCATCGAAGTCGAAATGCCGCGAAACTCACCGAAGTCAAAGCGTTTTTTTTTTTTTGTTTTCGATAATGACTGATGTAGAACAAGTACCAGAAGCATTACATGATCAGAGCGATCAACAGAAATTCAAAGGCAAATGAATTTCGGCAACCGGAGGCATCTGAAGTCGGAATGCCGCGAAAAACTCACTGAGTCAAAGCGTTTCGCCATGATGCGGAAGGAAGTGTGATGTAGAACAAGTAGCAGAGAAAATACATGCTCAAGAGGGATCACCCGAAATTTCAAAGGCAAATGAATTTCGGCAACCGGGGCATCGAAGTCGGAATGCCGCGAAACTCACCGATTGAAAGCGTTTCGCTGTTTTTTGCGGAAGAAGAAGTGTGATGTAGAATAAGGTTAGCAGAAGCATACATGCTCCATAGAGGGATCACCCGAAAATTCAAAGGCAACTGGAATTTCGGCAACCGGGTGCATCGAAGTCGGAATTGCCGCGAAACTCACCGAGTCAAAGCCGTTTCGCCGTTTGCGGAAGGAAGTGTGATGTAGAACAAGTAGCAGAAGCATACATGCTCAAGGGGATCACCCGAAATTCAAAGGCAACTGAATTTCGGCAACCGGGGCATCGAAGTCGGTATGCCGCGAAAGTCACCGAGTCAAAGCGTTTCGCCGTTTGCAGAAGGAAGTCTGATGTAGAACAAGTAGCAGAAGCATACATGCTCAAGAAGGATCACCCGAAATTCAAAGGCAACTGAATTTCGGCAACCGGGGCATCGAGGTCGGAATGCCACGAAACTCATCGAGTCAAAGCGTTTCGTTTTGCGGAAGGAAGTGTGATGTAGAACAAGTAGCAGAAGGATACATGCTCAAGAGGGATCACCAGAAATTCAAAGGCAACTGAATTTCGGCAACGGCGGCATCGAATCGGAATTGACAGGCGGAAACTCACCCATTCAAAGCGTTATCACCTTTTGCGGAAAGGAAGTGTGGTATGTGGAAAATGTAGCTAGAAGAGTAAGAGACAAGGTCATACATGCTCAAAGAGGGATCACCCGGAAATTCATAAAGGCAACTGAATTTCGGCAACCTGGGCATCGATAGTCGGTCTTAAGTTGACCGCGTAAACTCACCGAGTCAAAGCGTTTATCGCTATTTGCGAAAGGAAAGTGGGTGATGTTAGGAAGAACAAGTAGCAGAAGCATATATCATGCTCATAGAGGTATCACCCAGAAATTCAAAGGCAGAACTGAATTTCTTGGGCAACCGGGAAAAGGCATCAGAAGTCTGGAATGCCTGCGAAACTCACCGAGTCAAAGCGTTTCGGTCTGTTTGCTGGAAGGACGACGTGTGATGTTAGACACAAGTAGCAGAAGCTTACCAATTGCTCTAAGAAGGAGATCACCCGAAATTCAAAGGCAACTGAATTTCGGCAACTGGGTTGAAGGGCTATCGAAGTCGGAATGCCGTCCGAAAACTCAACCAGTCAAAAAGCGTTACGCCCTTTGCGGAAGGTAGTGTGATGTAGAACAAGATGGAGAAGCTATTACATAGCTCAAGAGGGATACACCCGAAATTCAAAGGCAACTGAATTTCGGCAACCGGGGCATCGAAGTCGGAATGCCGCGAAACTCACCGAGTCAAAGCGTTTCGCCGTTTGCGGAAGGAAGTGTGACACGACCAAAGCTTGATGTCTTCTCCCAAGTGCAGGAGT
>CM055354.1:204417-209417 GCA_029228515.1 Populus alba x Populus x berolinensis | reverse complement strand
TGGATTTTTGCCAACCTATGTGCAAAATTTCAGCTCCAAATACCAAGAAATGAATTTTTTAGAGGGGGGGTGACAGCTGGGACCTAGTAGTGTCTACCCCTGCCAGAGCTGCAATAACACTTATAGCTCTTTAGGGGGGTGGCCATGGGGCGCGCTGGCTGGCGCCCATAGGCCTGCCGCGGGGGCTGCTGCTACGCTCGGACTAACGTGGGGGGCCTCACGGCCCGAAGTAACGCACGCCATCGATGACCCGTTTTCCGGCCGGCGACGACCCGATTCCGACCACCGCCCTATAAAAATCACACGCGCGAGCGCGCGCATGCCCGCGCTGGGGCGCGGGCGCTGGGCCTGGGGCGCTGGGGCCTGGGGGCCTGGGCCTGAGGGCCTGGGGCCCTTGGGGGCCCTTGGGCTCTTGGGCGATTGGGCGCGCGCGCAGCGCGGCAGTGGTTCCCCTGCCGCGCTGCGCAACGGGGGCTGACGCGGGGACAGCCCCTGCTGCCTTGCTATCTTACCCGCGGGGGGGCTGCCTTCGGGCCCTGGCCCCTGCGCTCTTGCCTGCCCCCCGCGCGGTGAGGCTAGGCACACGCTGGGCAGCGGCAGCGATAACAACAGTGGGAAAAATCGGCAGCGCGGTAAATGCCGCTGGAGGCCCGTCGCGGAAAATCGGCAGCGCAGATTTGTTTGACGAACACGGGCTGGACGCTGGGCTGGCCAGGCCTGGCAAGGAAATTCGTCTAGGGGTAGGCTCACGGCAACGGGGGCTGACGCGGACAGCCCCTGCTGGCTTGCTATCTTGCCCGCGGGGGGCTGCCGTCGGGCCCGGGGCAGCGGCAGCGATGCCAGCGAGGGAAATATCGGCAGCGCGGACAGCCCCTGCTGGCTTGCTATCTTGCACGCGGGGGGGCTGCCTTCGGGCCCGGGCAGCGGCAGCGATGCCAGCGGTGGGAAATATCGGCAGCGCGGACAGCCCCTGCTGGCTTGCTATCTTGCCCGCGGGGGGGCTGCCTTCGGCCCCGGGCAGCGGCAGCGATGCCAGCGGTGGGAAATATCGGCAGCGCGGACAGCCCCTGCTGGCTTGCTATCTTGCCCGCGGGGGGGCTGCCTTCGGGCCCGTGCAGCGGCAGCGATCCAGCGGTGGGAAATATCGGCAGCGCGGACAGCCCCTGCTGGCTTGCTATCTTGCCCGCGGGGGGCTGGCATCGGGCCCGGCAGCGGCAGCGATGCCAGCGGTTGGAAATATCGCAGCGCGGACTCCCCGCTGGCTTGCTATCTTGCCCGCGGGGGCTGCCTCGGGCCCGTGGCAGCGCAGCGATGCCAGCGGTGGGAAATATCGCAAGCGCGGACACCCCTGCTGGCTTGCTATCATGCCCGTATACTGTGGGGGGCTGCCTTCGCCTGCCCGGGCAAGCGGCAGCGATGCCAAGCGGTGGGAAATCTCGGCACGCGGCGGACAGCCCCTGCTGGCATTGCTATCTTGCCCGCCGGGGGGGGCTGTCCTTCGGGCCCGTGGCAGCGGCAGCGATGCCAGCAGGTGTGGAACTATCGGCATCATAGCGCGTACAGCCCCCTGCTGGCTTGCTATCTTGCCCGCGGGGGGGGCTTGCCTTCGGGCCCGTGGGCAAGCGGCAGCGATGCCATCCGGTGGGGGAAATATCGGCAGCGCGGACAGACCCTCTGCTGGCCCTTGCTAATCTTGCCCGATGCGCGGGGGGCTTCCCTTCGGGGGCCCGGGGCAGCGGCAGCCGATAGCCAGGCGGTGGGAAATATCGGCAAGCGCGGACAGCCCCTGCTGGCTTTGCTATCTTGCCCGCGGAGGGGGGACTGCCTTCGGGCCCGGTGGCAGCGGGCAGCGATTGCCAGCAGTGGGAAAATATCAGGCAAGCGCGGACAAGCCCCTCTGCAGGCTTGCTATCTTGCGCCGACGGGGGGGCTGCCTTCGGGCCCGTGGCAGCGGCAGCGATGCCCAGCGGTGGGAAATAACTGGTCAGCGCGGACAGCCCCTGCTGGCTAGCTATCTTGCCCGCGGGGGGGGCTGCCTTCGGGCCCGGGGCAGCGGCAGCGATGGGCCCAAGCGGTGGGAAATAATCGGCAGCGCCGGACAGCCCCAATGCTGGCTTGCTATCTAATCTTGCCCGCGGGGGGGGCCGCTGCCCTTTCGGGCCGTGGCAGGGCAGCGGCAGCGATGCCAGCGGTGGTAAATATCGGCAGCGCTGGACAGCCCCTGCTGGCTTGCTATCTTGCCCGCAGGGGGGGCTGCCTTCGGGCCCGGGGCAGCGGCAGGCGATGGCCAGCGGTGGGACGAATATCGGCAGCGCGGACAGCCCCTGCTGGCTTGCTATCATTGCCCGCAGGGGGGGCTGCCCTCGGGCCCGTGGCAGCGGCAGCGATGCCAGCGGTGGGAAATATCGGCAGCGCGGACAGCCCCTGCTGGCTTGCTATCTTGCCCGCGGGGGGGCTGCCTTCGGGCCCGGGGCAGCTGCGCTCTTTGCCTGCCCCCCGCCGGCGGGGAGAGGCTAAGTGCGCTGCTGGGGCCAGCCCGAACGTCGCTGGCCAGCGCATGCGCGCTAGCCAGGTTTTCTCGCATGCTCCCGCCAAGAAAACGTCCGTGCGTATCCACATGAAACCAATCCAGTAAAATCAGCCCTATATTTTTGTGAGGCTGCCAGCCCCAAAATTTGGGGTCATTCCGGGCCGGTTCCCTATTTTTGCCGTATTTCCTTGATTTTTAATGGTAGGGTCAAAATAAAAATAAAAATACTTCCCCCCGACCTCCGAAAAAATCTGGGAAAATTTATAAAGTTGGATTGGATTTTTGCCAGCCTATGTGCAAAATTTCAGCTTCAAAAATACCAGAAATGAATTTTTTAGAGGGGGGGTGACAGCTGGGACCTAGTAGTGTCTACCCCTGCCTAGAGCTGCAATAACACTTATAGCTCTTTATAGGTGGGGTGCCCACCTGACTGGGCCGAGATAGGGGCGGCGCTGGCTTGGCGCCCATAGGCCTGCCAGCGGGGGATTTGTGGGCTGCTGCTATAGCTCGGAAACCTAACGTTGGGGGCCTCAAGGCCCGAAGTAACGCCGCCATCGATGACCTCCGTTTCCCTCCGGCCGGCAGACGACCCGATTTCCGGCCACCGTCCCTGTTGACCCACGCAACCAAGCCAGTTGGGGACGCGTTGGGCTGCTTATCCGCAGGCTGCGGGCGCGCACGCGCAGGCACTCTGATTTGCCAGCGCCCGTGGCCAACCAATAGGCAGTCCCCCCAACGCGCCCAACGGCTTGGCGCCACGTCACGATTCCAGGCCACCGTCCCCTGGACCCGCTCCAAGCCGTTGTGGCGCGTTG
This sequence comes from Populus alba x Populus x berolinensis, assembly GCA_029228515.1. Classification (NCBI taxonomy): domain Eukaryota; kingdom Viridiplantae; phylum Streptophyta; class Magnoliopsida; order Malpighiales; family Salicaceae; genus Populus; species Populus alba x Populus x berolinensis. The sequence continues at coordinate 206,072 of CM055354.1, read as the reverse complement.
GGGCTAGCTTATCCGGCGGCCGATGGGCGTGGGGCCTTAACAAGCCCGCGCTCGTATCCAAGGTGCTGCAGCCGAACGCGCGCCCTCTCAGCTTGCCCGCGACGTCCCGGCGGCGGTGGCCGGAATCCCTCCCGTCACCTCGCTACTTTTAGATTATCCTTTACCCAAGCCGTTGGGCGCGTTGGGGCTGCTTACCCGCGTCCTCGGCGGGGGGCCTTAACAGGATTCCCCTCGTGCCAAGGTGCTGGCAGCCCCAACGTGCGCCCAACGGCTTGGCCGCAACGTAACGGCGACGTCCCCGATTCCGGCCACCGCTGCCCAAAAAGGAGACACCGCTCCAAGCCGTTGGGGCGCGTTGGGGCTGCTTATCCGCGGTCTCGGGTGTGGGGCCTTAACAGGATTCCCCTCGTGCCAAGGTGCTGTGCAGCCCCAACAGCGCCCAAGCGGCTTGGCGTGAACCGTCACGGCATCGGTGGCCGCCGCAGTGTGCGCGCAAGCTGGAGGCCGTGGCCGACGTTCCTGGTGCGAGACCGCCGAGCTTGGGGATTGCGAGGAGAGCTGTACCGCGTGGGCGTGCTGCATTCAGTTGACGCGCTCCTGCCAAGGTGCTGGCTCTTCCTCGCCATTCCCCAAGCTCCTGGCGCGATGTGCCCGCTGCCGAGGCCTGGCCTCCCGTCTTCCGAGCTGAGGCAGATGGCCTCCCCGAATGATTGTCCCCGTTGCTCTCCCACCGCCCCCGCGGCCTGTCCCTTCGAGGATCCTGCCGCGTCCCCCCACGCGGCTTTGTTTGCGTGTCCCTAGTCGAGATCCACCGCTGTCCCCCGCAGCTTGTTGCTTGCCCCTTCGAGAGCCTTCGCGTCCCCCAGCGGCGTGGTTGCTGTGTACCTTCGAGATCCTTTCGCGTCCAGCGGTGCGGGCACGATATCTCTCGGGTGTTTCCCCTTGCCTCCGTGGCCCGTGGTTCCGCATCGTCGGGATTGTTTGTCGCGTAGTACGCAGAGTCGCATGAGCGGTAAAAGGGCTGTCCGTGTCGGCAGGCTCCGTGCTTGTGCACCGAACTGTCGGCACTGCTGCCCCCATCACTCTCCGGCCCAAGGCCCTGGGTGCCTTGCGGCGAGGCGGGGGTTTCCTGTGCTGCCGTACCCACCTTCGGTGGAATTTGAAATGTGAAGCTGTCCCTCTCCGCCGCGCGCCTCCCCGGGGGCGCGGGGCGAAACCTAGCAGCGGCGCCCCGTGTTCCATTCGAGCGGAATCCCGCCGAACTGGCCCACTTGCGGTCGCATCGTGGCTTTCGGATGCGGAATGCGATGCCGGCGCGGGGGCCTCCGCCCCTGCGTAACCGACCCGTTCGAAGGCCGCTCGTAGCTCGATAAGAACGACTTCCTCGCCCGTACTCGGCCCCTCGGCTCATCGGCGTCGGGGATCGTGCGGGTCGTGGTCCGCCAAGGAATTAGCTACCTGGTTGATCCTGCCAGTAGTCATATGCTTGCTCTCATAAGATTAAGCCATGCATGTGTAAGTATGGAACTAATTCAGACTGTGAAACTGCGAATGGCTCATTAAATCATTTTATAGTTTGTTTGCTGGTATTTGCTACTACGGAAAACCGTAGTAATTCTAGAGCTAATACGTGCAAACAAACCCCGACTTCTGGA
>CM055354.1:194417-196917 GCA_029228515.1 Populus alba x Populus x berolinensis | reverse complement strand
TGAAAGCAAGAGTTTTCCCGGGGCTCCTCCGCTGGCCGCGCATGCGCGCTGCCGGTTTTCCCGCATCCCGCCAAGAAAACGTCGTGCTTTCCACGTGAAACCAATCCAGTAAAATCAGCCATATTTTTGTGAGGCTGCCAGCCGAATTTGGGGTCATTCCGGGCCGGTTCCTATTTTTGCGTATTTCCTTGATTTTTAATGGTAGGAAAATAAAAAAAAATACTTCCCGACCTCGAAAAAATCTGGGAAAATTTATAAAGGTGGATTGGATTTTTGCCAACCTATGTGCAAAATTTCAGCTCAAAATACCAAGAAATGAATTTTTTAGAGGGGGGTGACAGCTGGGACCTAGTAGTGTCTACCCCTGCCAGAGCTGCAATAACACTTATAGCTCTTTAGGGGGGTGGCCATGGGGCGCGCTGGCTGGCGCCCATAGGCCTGCCGCGGGGCTGCTGCTACGCTCGGACTAACGTGGGGGGCCTCACGGCCCGAAGTAACGCCGCCATCGATGACCCGTTTTCCGGCCGGCGACGACCCGATTCCGACCACCGCCCTATAAAAATCACACGCGCGCGCGCGCGCCGCGCCGCCCGCGCCCGCGCTGGGCGCTGGGGCGCTGGGGCCTGGGCGCTGGGGCCTGGGGCCTGGGGCCTGAGGGCCTGGGGCCCTTGGGGGCCCTTGGGCTCTTGGGCGATTGGGCGCGCGCGCGCGCGGCAGTGATTCCCCTGCCGCGCTGCGCAACGGGGGCTGACGCGGGGACAGCCCCTGCTGGCTGCTATCTTACCCGCGGGGGGCTGCCTTCGGGCCCTGGCCCCCTGCGCTCTTGCCTGCCCCCCGCGCGGGAGAGGCTAGGCACACGCTGGGCAGCGGCAGCGATAACAACAGTGGGAAAAATCGGCAGCGCGGTAAATGCCGCTGGAGGCCCGTCGCGGAAAATCGGCAGCGCAGATTTGTTGACGAACACGGGCTGGACGCTGGGCTGGCCAGGCCTGGCAGAAAATTCGTCTAGGGGGAAGGCTCACGCAACGGGGGCTGCGCGGACAGCCCCTGCTGGCTTGCTATCTTGCCCGCGGGGGGGCTGCCTTCGGGCCCGGGGCAGCGGCAGCGATGCCAGCGGTGGGAAAAATCGGCAGCGCGGACAGCCCCTGCTGGCTTGCTATCTTGCCCGCGGGGGGGCTGCCTTCGGGCCCGGGGCAGCGGCAGCGATGCCAGCAGTGGGAAATATCGGCAGCGCGGACAGCCCCTGCTGGCTTGCTGTCTTGCCCGCGGGGGGGCTGCCTTCGGGCCCGGGGCAGCGGCAGCGATGCCAGCGTGGGAAATATCGGCAGCGCGGACAGCCCCTGCTGGCTTGCTATCTTGCCCGCGGGGGGGCTGCCTTCGGGCCCGGGGCAGCGGCAGCGATGCCAGCGGTGGGAAATATCGGCAGCGCGGACAGCCCCTGCTGGCTTGCTATCTTGCCCGCGGGGGGCTGCCTTCGGGCCCGGGGCAGCGGCAGCGATGCCAGCGGTGGGAAATATCGGCAGCGCGGACAGCCCCTGCTGGCTTGCTATCTTGCCCGCGGGGGGGCTGCCTTCGGGCCCGTGGCAGCGGCAGCGATGCCAGCGGTGGGAAATATCGGCAGCGCGGACAGCCCCTGCTGGCTTGCTATCTTGCCCGCGGGGGGGCTGCCTTCGGGCCCGGGGCAGCGGCAGCGATGCCAGCGGTGGGAAATATCGGCAGCGCGGACAGCCCCTGCTGGCTTGCTATCTTGCCCGCGGGGGGGCTGCCTTCGGGCCCGTGGCAGCGGCAGCGATGCCAGCGGTGGGAAATATCGGCAGCGCGGACAGCCCCTGCTGGCTTGCTATCTTGCCCGCGGGGGGGCTGCCTTCGGGCCCGGGGCCCCTGCGCTCTTGCCTGCCCCCCGCGCGGGAGAGGCTAGGCGCTGCTGGGGCCAGCCCGACGTCGCTGGCCGCGCATGCGCGCTGCCGGTTTTCTCGCATCCCGCCAAGAAAACGTCGTGCTTTCCACATGAAACCAATCCAGTAAAATCAGCCATATTTTTGTGAGGCTGCCAGCCGAATTTGGGGTCATTCCGGGCCGGTTCCTATTTTTGCGTATTTCCTTGATTTTTAATGGTAGGAAAATAAAAAAAAATACTTCCCGACCTCGAAAAAATCTGGGAAAATTTATAAAGTTGGATTGGATTTTTGCCAGCCTATGTGCAAAATTTCAGCTCAAAATACCAAGAAATGAATTTTTTAGAGGGGGGGTGACAGCTGGGACCTAGTAGTGTCTACCCCTGCAAGAGCTGCAAAAACACTTGTAGCTCTTTAGGAGGGTGCCCTCTGACTGGCCATGGGGCGCGCTGGCTGGCGCCCATGGGCCTGCCGCGGGGGATTTGTGGGCTGCCGCTAACTCGGACTAACGTGGGGGGCCTCATGGCCCGAAGTAACGCCGCCATCGATGACCCGTTTTCCGGCCGGCGACGACCCGATTCCGGCCACCGTCCCTGTGACCCGCT
>CM055354.1:162336-186817 GCA_029228515.1 Populus alba x Populus x berolinensis | reverse complement strand
GGAGTGCGGTTCTGATTACACGCTACTTGAAGTAAAACAACATCCGGAAAGTCGTGAAAAAACTTTAGACCGATCCAACGGTCGGATCTTTAGTTATGGACCTTTTCAGCCGGTACTCTACTCATGTCGGTGTTAAGGCCCGACCGGACATCGTCGGAGTGTGGTACTGATTCCACGCTACTCCAAGTAAAACAGCTTCCGGAAACTCGTGAAAAAAATTTTAGAGCGATCCAACGGTCGGATCTACTGTTATGGACCTTTTTACCCGGTACTCTAGTCGTGTCCGGGGTAAGGTCCGACTGGCATCGTTGGAGTGGGGTACGGATTCCAAGCTACTCCAAGTAAAACAGCCTGCGGAAACTCGTGAAAAAACTTTTATAGCGATCCAACGGTCGGATCTATTGTTATGGACATTTTGAGCCGGTACTCTAGTCATGTCGCTGGTAAGGCCCGACCGGACAGCGTCGGAGTGCGGTTCTGATTACACGCTACTCGAAGTAAAACAGCCTCCGGAAAGTCGTGAAAAAAATTTTAGACCGATCCAACGGTCGGATCTATAGTTATGGACCTTTTGAGCCGGTACTCTACTCATGTCGGTGTTAAGGCCCGACCGGACATCGTCGGAGTGCGGTACTGATTCCACGCTACTCCAAGTAAAACAGCTTCCGGAAACTCGTGAAAAAAATTTTAGAGCGATCCAACGGTCGGATCTACTGTTATGGACCTTTTTACCCGGTACTCTAGTCATGTCGGCGGTAAGGTCCGACTGGCATCGTCGGAGTGCGGTACTGATTCCACGCTACTCCAAGTAAAACAGCCTCCGGAAACTCGTGAAAAAACTTTTATAGCGATCCAACGGTCGGATCTATTGTTATGGACCTTTTGAGCCGGTACTCTAGTCATGTCGGTGGTAAGGCCCGACCGGACAGCGTCGGAGTGCGGTTCTGATTACACGCTACTCGAAGTAAAACAGCCTCCGGAAACTCGTGAAAAAAATTTTAGAGCGATCCAACGGTCGGATCTATTGTTATGGACCTTTTGAGCCGGTACTCTAGTCATGTCGGTGGTAAGGCCCGACCGGACATCGTCGGAGTGCGGTACTGATTCCACGCTACTCCAAGTAAAACAGCCTCCGGAAACTCGTGAAAAAAATTTTAGAGCGATCCAACGGTCGGATCTATTGTTATGGACCTTTTTACCCGGTACTCTAGTCATGTCGGTGGTAAGGTCCGACTGGCATCGTTGGAGTGGGGTACTGATTCCACGCTACTCCAAGTAAAACAGCCTCCGGAAACTCGTGAAAAAATTTTATAGCGATCCAACGGTCGGATCTATTGTTATGGACCTTTTGAGCCGGTACTCTAGTCATGTCGGTGTAAGGCCCGACCGGACATCGTCGGAGTGGGTACTGATTCCACGCTACTCCAAGTAAAACAGCTTCCGGAAACTCGTGAAAAAAATTTTAGAGCGATCCAACGGTCGGATCTATGTTATGGACCTTTTTACCCGGTACTCTAGTCATGTCGGTGGTAAGGTCCGACTGGCATCGTCGGAGTGCGGTACTGATTCCACGCTACTCCAAGTAAAACAGCCTCCGAAACTCGTGAAAAAAATTTATAGCGATCCAACGGTCGGATCTATTGTTATGGACCTTTTGAGCCGGTACTCTAGTCATGTCGGTGGTAAGGCCCGACCGGACATCGTCGGAGTGCGGTACTGATTCCACGCTACTCCAAGTAAAACAGCTTCCGGAAACTCGTGAAAAAAATTTTAGAGCGATCCAACGGTCGGATCTATTGTTATGGACCTTTTTACCCGGTACTCTAGTCATGTCCGTGGTAAGGTCCGACTGGATCGTCGGAGTGCGGTACTGATTCCACGCTACTCCAAGTAAAACAGCCTCCGGAAACTCGTGAAAAAACTTTTATAGCGATCCAACGGTCGGATCTATTGTTATGGACCTTTTGACCCGGTACTCTAGTCATGTCCGTGGTAAGGTCCGACTGGCATCGTCGGAGTGGGTACTGATTCCACGCTACTCCAAGTAAAACAGCCTCCGGAAAGTCGTGAAAAAAATTTTAGACCGATCCAACGGTCGGATCTATAGTTATGGACCTTTTGAGCCGGTACTCTACTCATGTCGGTGTTAAGGCCCGACCGGACATCGTCGGAGTGCGGTACTGATTCCACGCTACTCCAAGTAAAACAGCTTCCGGAAACTCGTGAAAAAAATTTTAGAGCGATCCAACGGTCGGATCTATTGTTATGGACCTTTTTACCCGGTACTCTAGTCATGTCGGTGGTAAGGTCCGACTGGGCATCGTCGGAGTGCGGTACTGATTCCACGCTACTCCAAGTAAAACAGCCTCCGGAAACTCGTGAAAAAACTTTTATAGCGATCCAACGGTCGGATCTATTGTTATGGACCTTTTGAGCCGGTACTCTAGTCATGTCGGTGGTAAGGCCCGACCGGACAGCGTCGGAGTGCGGTTCTGATTACACGCTACTCGAAGTAAAACAGCCTCCGGAAAGTCGTGAAAAAAAATTTAGACCGATCCAACGGTCGGATCTATAGTTATGGACCTTTTGAGCCGGTACTCTACTCATGTCGTGTTAAGGCCCGACCGGACATCGTCGGAGTGCGGTACTGATTCCACGCTACTCCAAGTAAAACAGCTTCCGGAAACTCGTGAAAAAAATTTTAGAGCGATCCAACGGTCGGATCTACTGTTATGGACCTTTTTACCCGTACTCTAGTCATGTCGGTGGTAAGGTCCGACTGGCATCGTCGGAGTGGGGTACTGATTCCACGCTACTCCAAGTAAAACAGCCTCCGGAAACTCGTGAAAAAACTTTTATAGCGATCCAACGGTCGGATCTATTGTTATGGACCTTTTGAGCCGGTACTCTAGTCATGTCGGTGGTAAGGCCCGACCGGACAGCGTCGGAGTGCGGTTCTGATTACACGCTACTCGAAGTAAAACAGCCTCCGGAAAGTCGTGAAAAAAATTTTAGACCGATCCAACGGTCGGATCTATAGTTATGGACCTTTTGAGCGGGTACTCTACTCCTGTCGGTGTTAAGGCCCGACCGGACATCGTCGGAGTGCGGTACTGATTCCACGCTACTCCAAGTAAAACAGCTTCCGGAAACTCGTGAAAAAAATTTTAGAGCGATCCAACGGTCGGATCTACTGTTATGGACCTTTTTACCCGGTACTCTAGTCATGTCCGTGGTAAGGTCCGACTGGCATCGTTGGAGTGGGGTACTGATTCCAAGCTACTCCAAGTAAAACAGCCTCCGGAAACTCGTGAAAAAAATTTTATAGCGATCCAACGGTCGGATCTATTGTTATGGACCTTTTGAGCCGGTACTCTAGTCATGTCGGTGGTAAGGCCCGACCGGACAGCGTCGGAGTGCGGTTCTGATTACACGCTACTCGAAGTAAAACAGCCTCCGGAAAGTCGTGAAAAAAATTTTAGACCGATCCAACGGTCGGATCTATAGTTATGGACCTTTTGAGGGTACTCTACTCATGTCGGTGTTAAGGCCCGACCGGACATCGTCGGAGTGCGGTACTGATTCCACGCTACTCCAAGTAAAACAGCTTCCGGAAACTCGTGAAAAAAATTTTAGAGCGATCCAACGGTCGGATCTATTGTTATGGACCTTTTTACCCGGTACTCTAGTCATGTCGGTGGTAAGGTCCGACTGGCATCGTCGGAGTGGGGTACTGATTCCACGCTACTCCAAGTAAAACAGCCTCCGAAACTCGTGAAAAAACTTTTATAGCGATCCAACGGTCGGATCTATTGTTATGGACCTTTTGAGCCGGTACTCTAGTCATGTCGGTGGTAAGGCCCGACCGGACAGCGTCGGAGTGCGTTCTGATTACACGCTACTCGAAGTAAAACAGCCTCCGGAAAGTCGTGAAAAAAATTTTAGACCGATCCAACGGTCGGATCTATAGTTATGGACCTTTTGAGCGGGTACTCTACTCATGTCGGTGTTAAGGCCCGACCGGACATCGTCGGAGTGCGGTACTGATTCCACGCTACTCCAAGTAAAACAGCTTCCGGAAACTCGTGAAAAAAATTTTAGAGCGATCCAACGGTCGGATCTATTGTTATGGACCTTTTTACCCGGTACTCTAGTCGTGTCCGTGGTAAGGTCCGACTGGCATCGTTGGAGTGGGGTACTGATTCCAAGCTACTCCAAGTAAAACAGCCTCCGGAAACTCGTGAAAAAAATTTTATAGCGATCCAACGGTCGGATCTATTGTTATGGACCTTTTGAGCCGGTACTCTAGTCATGTCGGTGGTAAGGCCCGACCGGACAGCGTCGGAGTGCGGTTCTGATTACACGCTACTCGAAGTAAAACAGCCTCCGAAAGTCGTGAAAAAAATTTTAGACCGATCCAACGGTCGGATCTATAGTTATGGACCTTTTGAGCCGGTACTCTACTCATGTCGGTGTTAAGGCCCGACCGGACATCGTCGGAGTGCGGTACTGATTCCACGCTACTCCAAGTAAAACAGCTTCCGGAAACTCGTGAAAAAAATTTTAGAGCGATCCAACGGTCGGATCTATTGTTATGGACCTTTTTACCCGGTACTCTAGTCATGTCGTGGTAAGGTCCGACTGGCATCGTCGGAGTGGGTACTGATTCCACGCTACTCCAAGTAAAACAGCCTCCGGAAACTCGTGAAAAAACTTTTATAGCGATCCAACGGTCGGATCTATTGTTATGGACCTTTTGAGCCGGTACTCTAGTCATGTCGGTGGTAAGGCCCGACCGGACAGCGTCGGAGTGCGGTTCTGATTACACGCTACTCCAAGTAAAACAGCCTCCGGAAACTCGTGAAAAAATTTTAGAGCGATCCAACGGTCGGATCTATTGTTATGGACCTTTTGAGCCGGTACTCTAGTCATGTCGGTGTAAGGCCCGACCGGACATCGTCGGAGTGCGGTACTGATTCCACGCTACTCCAAGTAAAACAGCCTCCGGAAACTCGTGAAAAAAATTTTAGAGCGATCCAACGGTCGGATCTATTGTTATGGACCTTTTTACCCGGTACTCTAGTCGTGTCCGTGGTAAGGTCCGACTGGCATCGTCGGAGTGGGGTACTGATTCCACGCTACTCCAAGTAAAACAGCCTCCGGAAACTCGTGAAAAAAATTTTATAGCGATCCAACGGTCGGATCTATTGTTATGGACCTTTTGAGCCGGTACTCTAGTCATGTCGGTGGTAAGGCCCGACCGGACATCGTCGGAGTGCGGTACTGATTCCACGCTACTCCAAGTAAAACAGCTTCCGGAAACTCGTGAAAAAAATTTTAGAGCGATCCAACGGTCGGATCTATTGTTATGGACCTTTTTACCCGGTACTCTAGTCATGTCGGTGGTAAGGTCCGACCGGCATCGTCGGAGTGCGGTACTGATTCCACGCTACTCCAAGTAAAACAGCCTCCGAAAACTCGTGAAAAAAATTTTATAGCGATCCAACGGTCGGATCTATTGTTATGGACCTTTTGAGCCGGTACTCTAGTCATGTCGGTGGTAAGGCCCGACCGGACATCGTCGGAGTGCGGTACTGATTACACGCTACCAAGTAAAACAGCTTCCGGAAACTCGTGAAAAAAATTTTAGAGCGATCCAACGGTCGGATCTATTGTTATGGACCTTTTTACCCGGTACTCTAGTCGTGTCCGTGGTAAGGTCCGACTGGCATCGTCGGAGTGGGTACTGATTCCAAGCTACTCCAAGTAAAACAGCCTCCGGAAACTCGTGAAAAAACTTTTATAGCGATCCAACGGTCGGATCTATTGTTATGGACCTTTTGACCCGGTACTCTAGTCATGTCGGTGGTAAGGCCGACCGGCATCGTCGGAGTGCGGTACTGATTCCACGCTACTCCAAGTAAAACAGCCTCCGGAAAGTCGTGAAAAAAATTTTAGACGATCCAACGGTCGGATCTATAGTTATGGACATTTTGAGCCGGTACTCTACTCCTGTCGGTGTTAAGGGCCGACCGGACATCGTCGGAGTGCGGTACTGATTCCACGCTACTCCAAGTAAAACAGCTTCCGGGAACTCGTGAAAAAAATTTTAGAGCGATCCAATGGTCGGATCTACTGTTATGGACCTTTTTACCCGGTACTCTAGTCATGTCGGTGGTAAGGTCCGACTGGGCATCGTCGGAGTGCGGTACTGATTCCAAGCTACTCCAAGTAAAACAGCCTCCGGAAACTCGTGAAAAAACTTTTATAGCGATCCAACGGTCAGATCTACTGTTATGGACCTTTTGAGCGGGTACTCTAGTCATGTCTGTGGTAAGGCCCGACCGGACACCGTCGGAGTGCAGTTCTGATTACACGCTACTAGAAGTAAAACAGCCTCTGGAAAGTCGTGAAAAAAATTTTAGACCGATCCAACGGTCGGATCTATAGTTATGGACCTTTTGAGCGGTACTCTACTCATGTCGGGTTAAGGCCCGACCGGACATCGTCGGAGTGCGGTACTGATTCCACGCTACTCCAAGTAAAACAGCTTCCGGAAACTCGTGAAAAAAATTTTAGAGCGATCCAACGGTCGGATCTATTGTTATGGACCTTTTTACCCGGTACTCTAGTCATGTCGGCGGTAAGGTCCGACTGGCATCGTCGGAGTGGGTACTGATTCCACGCTACTCCAAGTAAAACAGCCTCCGGAAACTCGTGAAAAAACTTTTATAGCGATCCAACGGTCGGATCTATTGTTATGGACCTTTTGAGCCGGTACTCTAGTCATGTCGGTGGTAAGGCCCGACCGGACAGCGTCGGAGTGCGGTTCTGATTACACGCTACTCGAAGTAAAACAGCCTCCGGAAAGTCGTGAAAAAAATTTTAGACCGATCCAACGGTCGGATCTATAGTTATGGACCTTTTGAGCCGGTACTCTACTCATGTCGGTGTTAAGGCCCGACCGGACATCGTCGGAGTGCGGTACTGATTCCACGCTACTCCAAGTAAAACAGCTTCCGGAAACTCGTGAAAAAAATTTTAGAGCGATCCAACGGTCGGATCTATTGTTATGGACCTTTTTACCCGGTACTCTAGTCATGTCCGTGGTAAGGTCCGACTGGCATCGTTGGAGTGGGGTACTGATTCCAAGCTACTCCAAGTAAAACAGCCTCCGGAAACTCGTGAAAAAAATTTTATAGCGATCCAACGGTCGGATCTATTGTTATGGACCTTTTGAGCCGGTACTCTAGTCATGTCGGTGGTAAGGCCCGACCGGACAGCGTCGGAGTGCGGTTCTGATTACACGCTACTCCAAGTAAAACAGCCTCCGGAAAGTCGTGAAAAAAATTTTAGAGCGATCCAACGGTCGGATCTATAGTTATGGACCTTTTTACCCGGTACTCTAGTCATGTCGGTGGTAAGGTCCGACCGGCATCGTCGGAGTGCGGTACTGATTCCACGCTACTCCAAGTAAAACAGCCTCCGGAAACTCGTGAAAAAAACTTTTATAGCGATCCAACGGTCGGATCTATTGTTATGGACCTTTTGAGCCGGTACTCTAGTCATGTCGGTGGTAAGGCCCGACCGGACAGCGTCGGAGTGCGGTTCTGATTACACGCTACTCGAAGTAAAACAGCCTCCGGAAACTCGTGAAAAAATTTTAGAGCGATCCAACGGTCGGATCTATTGTTATGGACCTTTTGAGCCGGTACTCTAGTCATGTCGGTGTTAAGGCCCGACCGGACATCGTCGGAGTGCGGTACTGATTCCACGCTACTCCAAGTAAAACAGCTTCCGGAAACTCGTGAAAAAATTTTTAGAGCGATCCAACGGTCGGATCTATGTTATGGACCTTTTTACCCGGTACTCTAGTCATGTCGGTGGTAAGGTCCGACTGGCATCGTCGAGTGCGGTACTGATTCCACGCTACTCCAAGTAAAACAGCCTCCGGAAACTCGTGAAAAAAATTTTAGAGCGATCCAACGGTCGGATCTATTGTTATGGACCTTTTGACCCGGTACTCTAGTCATGTCGGTGGTAAGGTCCGACGGCATCGTCGGAGTGCGGTACTGATTCCACGCTACTCCAAGTAAAACAGCCTCCGAAAGTCGTGAAAAAAATTTTAGACGATCCAACGGTCGGATCTATAGTTATGGACCTTTTGAGCGGATACTCTACTCCTATCGGTGTTGAGGCCCGACCGGACATCGTCGGAGTGCGGTACTGATTCCACGCTACTCCAAGTAAAACAGCTTCCGGAAACTCGTGAAAAAAATTTTAGAGCGATCCAACGGTCGGATCTATTGTTATGGACCTTTTTACCCGGCCCTCTAATCGTGTCCTTGGTAAGGTCCGACTGGCATAGTTGGTGTGGGGTACTGATTCCAACCTACTCCAAGTAAAATAGCCTCCGGAAACTTGTGATAAAATTTTATAGCGATCCAACGGTCGGATCTATTATTATGGACCTTTTGAGCCGGTACACTAGTGATGTCGGTGGTAAGGCCCGACCGGACAGCGTCGAAGTGGGGTTCTGATTACACGCTACTCGAAGTAAAACAGCCTCCGGAAAGTCGTGAAAAAAATTTTAGACCGATCCAACGGTCGGATCTATAGTTATGGACCTTTTGAGCGGGTTCTCTACTCCTGTCGGTGTTAAGGCCCGACCGGACAACGTCGGAGTGCGGTACTGATTCCACGCTACTCGAAGTAAAACAGCTTCCGGAAACTCGTGAAAAAAATTTTAGAGCGATCCAACGGTCGGAGCTACTGTTATGGACCTTTTTACCCGGTACTCTAGTCGTGTCGGTGGTAAGGTCCGACTGGCATAGTTGGAGTGGGGTACTGATTCCAAGCTACTCCAAGTAAAACAGCCTCCGGAAACTCGTGAAAAAACTTTTATAGCGATCCAACGGTCGGATCTATTGTTATGGACCTTTTGAGCCGGTACTCTAGTCATGTCGTGGTAAGGCCCGACCGGACAGCGTCGGAGTGCGGTTCTGATTACACGCTACTCGAAGTAAAACAGCCTCCGGAAACTCGTGAAAAAAATTTTAGAGCGATCCAACGGTCGGATCTATTGTTATGGACCTTTTGAGCCGGTACTCTAGTCTTGTCGGTGTTAAGGCCCGACCGGACATCGTCGGAGTGCGGTACTGATTCCACGCTACTCCAAGTAAAACAGCTTCCGGAAACTCGTGAAAAAATTTTTAGAGCGATCCAACGGTCGGATCTATTGTTATGGACCTTTTTACCCGGTACTCTAGTCATGTCGGTGGTAAGGTCCGACTGGGCATCGTCGGAGTGGGTACTGATTCCACGCTACTCCAAGTAAAACAGCCTCCGAAAACTCGTGAAAAAACTTTTATAGCGATCCAACGGTCGGATCTATTGTTATGGACCTTTTGAGCCGGTACTCTAGTCATGTCGGTGTTAAGGCCCGACCGGACATCGTCGGAGTGCGGTACTGATTCCACGCTACTCCAAGTAAAACAGCTTCCGGAAACTCGTGAAAAAAATTTTAGAGCGATCCAACGGTCGGATCTATGTTATGGACCTTTTTACCCGGTACTCTAGTCATGTCGGTGTAAGGTCCGACTGGGCATCGTCGGAGTGCGGTACTGATTCCACGCTACTCCAAGTAAAACAGCCTCCGAAAACTCGTGAAAAAACTTTTATAGCGATCCAACGGTCGGATCTATTGTTATGGACCTTTTGAGCCGGTACTCTAGTCATGTCGGTGGTAAGGCCCGACCGGACAGCGTCGGAGTGCGGTTCTGATTACACGCTACTCGAAGTAAAACAGCCTCCGAAAAGTCGTGAAAAAAATTTTAGACCGATCCAACGGTCGGATCTATAGTTATGGACCTTTTGAGCCGGTACTCTACTCATGTCGGTGTTAAGGCCCGACCGGACATCGTCGGAGTGCGGTACTGATTCCACGCTACTCCAAGTAAAACAGCCTCCGGAAACTCGTGAAAAAATTTTATAGCGATCCAACGGTCGGATCTATTGTTATGGACCTTTTGAGCCGGTACTCTAGTCATGTCGGTGGTAAGGCCCGACCGGACATCGTCGGAGTGCGGTACTGATTCCACGCTACTCCAAGTAAAACAGCTTCCGGAAACTCGTGAAAAAAATTTTAGAGCGATCCAACGGTCGGATCTATTGTTATGGACCTTTTTACCCGGTACTCTAGTCATGTCGGTGGTAAGGTCCGACTGGGCATCGTCGGAGTGCGGTACTGATTCCACGCTACTCCAAGTAAAACAGCCTCCGAAAACTCGTGAAAAAAATTTATAGCGATCCAACGGTCGGATCTATTGTTATGGACCTTTTGAGCCGGTACTCTAGTCATGTCGGTGGTAAGGCCCGACCGGACATCGTCGGAGTGCGGTCTGATTACACGCTACTCCAAGTAAAACAGCTTCCGGAAACTCGTGAAAAAAATTTTAGAGCGATCCAACGGTCGGATCTATTGTTATGGACCTTTTTACCGGTACTCTAGTCATGTCCGTGGTAAGGTCCGACCGGCATCGTCGGAGTGGGTACTGATTCCACGCTACTCCAAGTAAAACAGCCTCCGGAAACTCGTGAAAAAAATTTTAGACGATCCAACGGTCGGATCTATAGTTATGGACCTTTTGAGCGGGTACTCTACTCATGTCGGTGTTAAGGCCCGACCGGACATCGTCGGAGTGCGGTACTGATTCCACGCTACTCCAAGTAAAACAGCTTCCGGAAACTCGTGAAAAAAATTTTAGAGCGATCCAACGGTCGGATCTATTGTTATGGACCTTTTTACCCGGTACTCTAGTCATGTCGGTGGTAAGGTCCGACTGGGCATCGTCGGAGTGCGGTACTGATTCCACGCTACTCCAAGTAAAACAGCCTCCGGAAACTCGTGAAAAAACTTTTATAGCGATCCAACGGTCGGATCTATTGTTATGGACCTTTTGAGCCGGTACTCTAGTCATGTCGGTGGTAAGGCCCGACCGGACAGCGTCGGAGTGCGGTTCTGATTACACGCTACTCGAAGTAAAACAGCCTCCGGAAAGTCGTGAAAAAAATTTTAGACCGATCCAACGGTCGGATCTATAGTTATGGACCTTTTGAGCCGGTACTCTACTCATGTCGGTGTTAAGGCCCGACCGGACATCGTCGGAGTGCGGTACTGATTCCACGCTACTCCAAGTAAAACAGCTTCCGGAAACTCGTGAAAAAAATTTTAGAGCGATCCAACGGTCGGATCTATTGTTATGGACCTTTTTACCCGGTACTCTAGTCATGTCGGTGGTAAGGTCCGACTGGCATCGTCGGAGTGGGGTACTGATTCCACGCTACTCCAAGTAAAACAGCCTCCGGAAACTCGTGAAAAAACTTTTATAGCGATCCAACGGTCGGATCTATTGTTATGGACCTTTTGAGCCGGTACTCTAGTCATGTCGGTGGTAAGGCCCGACCGGACATCGTCGGAGTGCGGTTCTGATTCCACGCTACTCGAAGTAAAACAGCCTCCGGAAAGTCGTGAAAAAATTTTAGAGCGATCCAACGGTCGGATCTATAGTTATGGACCTTTTGAGCGGTACTCTACTCCTGTCGGTGTTAAGGCCCGACCGACATCGTCGGAGTGCGGTACTGATTCCACGCTACTCGAAGTAAAACAGCTTCCGGAAACTCGTGAAAAAAATTTTATAGCGATCCAACGGTCGGATCTATTATTATCGACCTTTTGAGCCGGTACTCTAGTCATGTCGATGGTAAGGCCCGACCGGACAGCGTCGGAGTGCGGTTCTGATTACACGCTACTCGAAGTAAAACAACATCCGGAAAGTCGTGAAAAAAATTTTAGACCGATCCAACGGTCGGATCTATAGTTATGGACCTTTTGAGCGGTACTCTACTCATGTCGGTGTTAAGGCCCGACCGGACATCGTCGGAGTGCGGTACTGATTCCACGCTACTCCAAGTAAAACAGCTTCCGGAAACTCGTGAAAAAAATTTTAGAGCGATCCAACGGTCGGAGCTACTGTTATGGACCTTTTTACCTAGTACTCTAGTCGTGTCCGTGGTAAGGTCCGACTGGCATCGTGGAGTGGGTACTGATTCCAAGCTACTCCAAGTAAAACAGCCTCCGGAAACTCGTGAAAAAACTTTTATAGCGATCCAACGGTCGGATCTATTGTTATGGACCTTTTGAGCCGGTACTCTAGTCATGTCGGTGGTAAGGCCCGACCGGACAGCGTCGGAGTGCGGTTCTGATTACACGCTACTCGAAGTAAAACAGCCTCCGGAAACTCGTGAAAAAAATTTTAGAGCGATCCAACGGTCGGATCTATTGTTATGGACCTTTTGAGCCGGTACTCTAGTCATGTCGGTGTTAAGGCCCGACCGGACATCGTCGGAGTGCGGTACTGATTCCACGCTACTCCAAGTAAAACAGCTTCCGGAAACTCGTGAAAAAATTTTTAGAGCGATCCAACGGTCGGATCTACTGTTATGGACCTTTTTACCCGGTACTCTAGTCATGTCGGTGGTAAGGTCCGACTGGGCATCGTCGGAGTGGGTACTGATTCCACGCTACTCCAAGTAAAACAGCCTCCGAAAACTCGTGAAAAAACTTTTATAGCGATCCAACGGTCGGATCTATTGTTATGGACCTTTTGAGCCGGTACTCTAGTCATGTCGGTGTTAAGGCCCGACCGGACATCGTCGGAGTGCGGTACTGATTCCACGCTACTCCAAGTAAAACAGCTTCCGGAAACTCGTGAAAAAATTTTAGAGCGATCCAACGGTCGGATCTATTGTTATGGACCTTTTTACCCGGTACTCTAGTCATGTCGGGTAAGGTCCGACCGGGCATCGTCGGAGTGCGGTACTGATTCCACGCTACTCCAAGTAAAACAGCCTCCGAAAACTCGTGAAAAAAATTTTATAGCGATCCAACGGTCGGATCTATTGTTATGGACCTTTTGAGCCGGTACTCTAGTCATGTCGGTGGTAAGGCCCGACCGGACATCGTCGGAGTGCGGTACTGATTCCACGCTACTCCAAGTAAAACAGCCTCCGAAAACTCGTGAAAAAATTTTAGAGCGATCCAACGGTCGGATCTATTGTTATGGACCTTTTGAGCCGGTACTCTAGTCATGTCGGTGTAAGGCCCGACCGGACATCGTCGGAGTGCGGTACTGATTCCACGTTACTCCAAGTAAAACAGCCTCCGGAAACTCGTGAAAAAACTTTTATAGCGATCCAACGGTCGGATCTATTGTTATCGACCTTTTGAGCCGGTACTCTAGTCATCTCGCTGGTAAGGCCCGATCGGACATCGTCGGAGGGCGGTACTGATTCCACGCTACTCCAAGTAAAACAGCTTCCGGAAACTCGTGACAAAATTTTAAAGCGATCCAACGGTCGGATCTATTGTTATGGACATTTTTACCCGGTACTCTATTCATGTCGGCGGTAAGGTCCGACGGGGCATCGTCGAAGTACGGTACTGATTCCACGCTACTCCAAGTAAAACAGCCTCCGAAAACTCGTGAAAAAACTTTTATAGCGATCCAACGGTCGGATCTATTGTTATGGACCTTTTGAGCCGGTACTCTAGTCATGTCGATGGTAAGGCCTGACCGGACATCGTCGGAGTGCGGTACTGATTCCACGCTACTCCAAGTAAAACAGCCTCCGGAAACTCGTGAAAAAATTTTTAGAGCGATCCAACGGTCGGATCTATTGTTATGGACCTTTTTAGCCGGTACTCTAGTCATGTCCGTGGTAAGGTCCGACGGCATCGTCGGAGTGCGGTACTGATTCCACGCTACTCCAAGTAAAACAGCCTCCGGAAAGTCGTGAAAAAAATTTTAGACGATCCAACGGTCGGATCTATAGTTATGGACCTTTTGAGCGGGTACTCTACTCATGTCGGTGTTAAGGCCCGACCGGACATCGTCGGAGTGCGGTACTGATTCCACGCTACTCCAAGTAAAACAGCTTCCGGAAACTCGTGAAAAAAATTTTAGAGCGATCCAACGGTCGGATCTACTGTTATGGACCTTTTTACCCGGTACTCTAGTCATGTCGGTGGTAAGGTCCGACTGGGCATCGTCGGAGTGCGGTACTGATTCCACGCTACTCCAAGTAAAACAGCCTCCGGAAACTCGTGAAAAAACTTTTATAGCGATCCAACGGTCGGATCTATTGTTATGGACCTTTTGAGCCGGTACTCTAGTCATGTCGGTGGTAAGGCCCGACCGGACAGCGTCGGAGTGCGGTTCTGATTACACGCTACTCGAAGTAAAACAGCCTCCGGAAAGTCGTGAAAAAAATTTAGACCGATCCAACGGTCGGATCTATAGTTATGGACCTTTTGAGCGGTACTCTACTCATGTCCGTGTTAAGGCCCGACCGGACATCGTCGGAGTGCGGTACTGATTCCACGCTACTCCAAGTAAAACAGCTTCCGGAAACTCGTGAAAAAAATTTTAGAGCGATCCAACGGTCGGATCTATTGTTATGGACCTTTTTACCCGGTACTCTAGTCATGTCGGTGGTAAGGTCCGACTGGGCATCGTCGGAGTGGGGTACTGATTCCACGCTACTCCAAGTAAAACAGCCTCCGGAAACTCGTGAAAAAACTTTTATAGCGATCCAACGGTCGGATCTATTGTTATGGACCTTTTGAGCCGGTACTCTAGTCATGTCGTGGTAAGGCCCGACCGGACAGCGTCGGAGTGCGGTTCTGATTA
Source organism: Populus alba x Populus x berolinensis (assembly GCA_029228515.1). Classification (NCBI taxonomy): domain Eukaryota; kingdom Viridiplantae; phylum Streptophyta; class Magnoliopsida; order Malpighiales; family Salicaceae; genus Populus; species Populus alba x Populus x berolinensis. Next base: position 172,067 of record CM055354.1, on the reverse strand, counting down.
CACGCTACTCGAAGTAAAACAGCCTCCAAAAGTCGTGAAAAAAATTTTAGACCGATCCAACGGTCGGATCTATAGTTATGGACCTTTTGAGCCGGTACTCTACTCATGTCGGTGTTAAGGCCCGACCGGACATCGTCGGAGTGCGGTACTGATTCCACGCTACTCCAAGTAAAACAGCTTCCGGAAACTCGTGAAAAAATTTTAGAGCGATCCAACGGTCGGATCTATTGTTATGGACCTTTTGAGCCGGTACTCTAGTCATGTCGGTGGTAAGGCCCGACCGGACATCGTCGGAGTGCGGTTCTGATTACACTCTACTCGAAGTAAAACAACATCCGGAAAGTCGTGAAAAAATTTTAGACCGATCCAACGGTCGGATCTATAGTTATGGACCTTTTCAGCCGGTACTCTACTCCTATCGATGTTGAGGCCCGACCGGACATCGTCGGAGTGCGGTACTGATTCCACGCTACTCCAAGTAAAACAGCTTCCGGAAACTCATGAAAAAAATTTTAGAGCGATCCAACGGTCGGATCTATTGTTATGGACCTTTTTACCCGGCCCTCTAATCGTGTCCGTGGTAAGGTCCGACAGGCATAGTTGGAGTGGGGTACTGATTCCAAGCTACTCCAAGTAAAATAGCCTGCGGAAACTCGTGAAAAAACTTTTATAGCGATCCAACGGTCGGATCTATTGTTATGGACCTTTTGAGCCGGTACTCTAGTCATGTCGTTGGTAGGGCCCGACCGGACAGCGTCGGAGTGCGGTTCTGATTACACGCTACTCGAAGGAAAACAGCCTCCGAAAAGTCGTGAAAAAAATTTTAGACCGATCCAACGGTCGGATCTATAGTTATGGATCTTTTCAGCCGGTACTCTAGTCATGTCGGTGTTAAGGCCCGACCGGACATCGTCGGAGTGCGGTACTGATTCCACGCTACTCCAAGTAAAACAGCTTCCGGAAACTCGTGAAAAAATTTTTAGAGCGATCCAACGGTCGGATCTATTGTTATGGACCTTTTACCCGGTACTCTAGTCATGTCGGTGGTAAGGTCCGACTGGGCATCGTCGGAGTGGGTACTGATTCCACGCTACTCCAAGTAAAACAGCCTCCGAAAACTCGTGAAAAAAATTTTATAGCGATCCAACGGTCGGATCTATTGTTATGGACCTTTTGAGCCGGTACTCTAGTCATGTCGGTGTTAAGGCCGACCGGACATCGTCGGAGTGCGGTACTGATTCCACGCTACTCCAAGTAAAACAGCTTCCGGAAACTCGTGAAAAAATTTTAGAGCGATCCAACGGTCGGATCTACTGTTATGGACCTTTTTACCCGGTACTCTAGTCATGTCGGTGGTAAGGTCCGACTGGGCATCGTCGGAGTGCGGTACTGATTCCACGCTACTCCAAGTAAAACAGCCTCCGAAAACTCGTGAAAAAACTTTTATAGCGATCCAACGGTCGGATCTATTGTTATGGACCTTTTGAGCCGGTACTCTAGTCATGTCGGTGGTAAGGCCCGACCGGACAGCGTCGGAGTGCGGTTCTGATTACACGCTACTCGAAGTAAAACAGCCTCCGGAAAGTCGTGAAAAAAATTTTAGACCGATCCAACGGTCGGATCTATAGTTATGGACCTTTTGAGCCGGTACTCTACTCATGTCGGTGTTAAGGCCCGACCGGACATCGTCGGAGTGCGGTACTGATTCCACGCTACTCCAAGTAAAACAGCCTCCGGAAACTCGTGAAAAAAATTTATAGCGATCCAACGGTCGGATCTATTGTTATGGACCTTTTGAGCCGGTACTCTAGTCATGTCGGTGGTAAGGCCCGACCGGACATCGTCGGAGTGCGGTACTGATTCCACGCTACTCCAAGTAAAACAGCTTCCGGAAACTCGTGAAAAAAATTTTAGAGCGATCCAACGGTCGGATCTATTGTTATGGACCTTTTTACCCGGTACTCTAGTCATGTCGGTGGTAAGGCCGACCGGCATCGTCGGAGTGCGGTACTGATTCACGCTACTCCAAGTAAAACAGCCTCCGAAAACTCGTGAAAAAAATTTTAGCGATCCAACGGTCGGATCTATTGTTATGGACCTTTTGACCGGTACTCTAGTCATGTCGGTGGTAAGGCCCGACCGGACATCGTCGGAGTGCGGTACTGATTCCACGCTACTCCAAGTAAAACAGCTTCCGGAAACTCGTGAAAAAAATTTTAGAGCGATCCAACGGTCGGATCTATTGTTATGGACCTTTTTACCCGGCCCTCTAGTCGTGTCCGTGGTAAGGTCCGACTGGATCGTTGGAGTGGGGTACTGATTCCAAGCTACTCCAAGTAAAACAGCCTCCGGAAACTCGTGAAAAAACTTTTATAGCGATCCAACGGTCGGATCTATTGTTATGGACCTTTTGACCGGTACTCTAGTCATGTCGGTGGTAAGGTCCGACTGGCATCGTCGGAGTGGGGTACTGATTCCACGCTACTCCAAGTAAAACAGCCTCCGGAAAGTCGTGAAAAAAATTTTAGACGATCCAACGGTCGGATCTATAGTTATGGACCTTTTGAGCGGGTACTCTACTCCTGTCGGTGTTAAGGCCCGACCGGACATCGTCGGAGTGCGGTACTGATTCCACGCTACTCCAAGTAAAACAGCTTCCGGAAACTCGTGAAAAAAATTTTAGAGCGATCCAACGGTCGGATCTACTGTTATGGACCTTTTTACCCGGTACTCTAGTCATGTCGGCGGTAAGGTCCGACTGGGCATCGTCGGAGTACGGTACTGATTCCACGCTACTCCAAGTAAAACAGCCTCCGGAAACTCGTGAAAAAACTTTTATAGCGATCCAACGGTCGGATCTATTGTTATGGACCTTTTGAGCCGGTACTCTAGTCATGTCGTGGTAAGGCCCGACCGGACAGCGTCGGAGTGCGGTTCTGATTACACGCTACTCGAAGTAAAACAGCCTCCGGAAAGTCGTGAAAAAAATTTAGACCGATCCAACGGTCGGATCTATAGTTATGGACCTTTTGAGCCGGTACTCTACTCATGTCGGTGTTAAGGCCCGACCGGACATCGTCGGAGTGCGGTACTGATTCCACGCTACTCCAAGTAAAACAGCTTCCGGAAACTCGTGAAAAAAATTTTAGAGCGATCCAACGGTCGGATCTATTGTTATGGACCTTTTTACCCGGTACTCTAGTCATGTCGGCGGTAAGGTCCGACTGGGCATCGTCGGAGTGGGGTACTGATTCCACGCTACTCCAAGTAAAACAGCCTCCGGAAACTCGTGAAAAAACTTTTATAGCGATCCAACGGTCGGATCTATTGTTATGGACCTTTTGAGCCGGTACTCTAGTCATGTCGGTGGTAAGGCCCGACCGGACAGCGTCGGAGTGCGGTTCTGATTACACGCTACTCGAAGTAAAACAGCCTCCGGAAAGTCGTGAAAAAAATTTTAGACCGATCCAACGGTCGGATCTATAGTTATGGACCTTTTGAGCGGTACTCTACTCCTGTCGGTGTTAAGGCCCGACCGGACATCGTCGGAGTGCGGTACTGATTCCACGCTACTCCAAGTAAAACAGCTTCCGGAAACTCGTGAAAAAAATTTTAGAGCGATCCAACGGTCGGATCTACTGTTATGGACCTTTTTACCCGGTACTCTAGTCGTGTCGTGGTAAGGTCCGACTGGCATCGTCGGAGTGGGGTACTGATTCACGCTACTCCAAGTAAAACAGCCTCCGGAAACTCGTGAAAAAAATTTTAGACGATCCAACGGTCGGATCTATTGTTATGGACCTTTTGAGCGGTACTCTAGTCATGTCGGTGGTAAGGCCCGACCGGACATCGTCGGAGTGCGGTACTGATTCCACGCTACTCCAAGTAAAACAGCTTCCGGAAACTCGTGAAAAAAATTTTAGAGCGATCCAACGGTCGGATCTATGTTATGGACCTTTTTACCCGGTACTCTAGTCATGTCGGTGGTAAGGTCCGACTGGGCATCGTCGGAGTGCGGTACTGATTCCACGCTACTCCAAGTAAAACAGCCTCCGGAAACTCGTGAAAAAACTTTTATAGCGATCCAACGGTCGGATCTATTGTTATGGACCTTTTGAGCCGGTACTCTAGTCATGTCGGTGGTAAGGCCCGACCGGACAGCGTCGGAGTGCGGTTCTGATTACACGCTACTCGAAGTAAAACAGCCTCCGGAAACTCGTGAAAAAAATTTTAGAGCGATCCAACGGTCGGATCTATTGTTATGGACCTTTTGAGCGGGTACTCTAGTCATGTCGGTGTTAAGGCCCGACCGGACATCGTCGGAGTGCGGTACTGATTCCACGCTACTCCAAGTAAAACAGCTTCCGGAAACTCGTGAAAAAAATTTTAGAGCGATCCAACGGTCGGATCTATTGTTATGGACCTTTTGAGCCGGTACTCTAGTCATGTCCGTGGTAAGGCCCGACCGGACAGCGTCGGAGTGCGGTTCTGATTACACGCTACTCCAAGTAAAACAGCCTCCGGAAAGTCGTGAAAAAAATTTAGAGCGATCCAACGGTCGGATCTATAGTTATGGACCTTTTGAGGGGTACTCTACTCATGTCCGTGTTAAGGCCCGACCGGACATCGTCGGAGTGCGGTACTGATTCCACGCTACTCCAAGTAAAACAGCTCCGGAAACTCGTGAAAAAAATTTTAGAGCGATCCAACGGTCGGATCTACTGTTATGGACCTTTTACCCCGTACTCTAGTCATGTCGCGGTAAGGTCCGACTGGGCATCGTCGGAGTGGGTACTGATTCCACGCTACTCCAAGTAAAACAGCCTCCGGAAACTCGTGAAAAAACTTTTATAGCGATCCAACGGTCGGATCTATTGTTATGGACCTTTTGAGCCCGCTCTAAAATGTCGTTCACGGTTTCCTCCGGAAGCTGTTTTCTTGGAGTAGCGGTATCAGTACCGCAACCCGAGAAAAGTCCGGTCGGGAAACACCGAAAAAAATAGAGTACCGATCCAACGGTCGATCTATAGTTATGACCTTTTGATAGCTATAAAAGTCGTTTCACGTTTGCGGAGGGCTGTTTTACCTTGGAGTAGCGTGGAATCAGTATCCGTACTCCCGACGAAAACCCCCGTCGGACTTACCAACCGACAGACTAGAGTACCACGGTAAAAAGGTCCGGAACCTTAGATCCCGACCGTTGATCGCTCTCCGACTGGCATCGTCGGAGTGCGGTACTGATTCCACGCTACTCCAAGTAAAACAGCTCCCGAAACTCGTGAAAAAACTTTTATAGCGATCCAACGGTCGGATCTATTGTTATGGACCTTTTGAGCCGGTACTCTAGTCATGTCGGTGGTAAGGCCCGACCGGACAGCGTCGGAGTGCGTTCTGATTACACGCTACTCGAAGTAAAACAGCCTCCGGAAAGTCGTGAAAAAATTTTAGACCGATCCAACGGTCGGATCTATAGTTATGGACCTTTTGAGCCGGTACTCTACTCATGTCGGTGTTAAGGCCCGACCGGACATCGTCGGAGTGCGGTACTGATTCCACGCTACTCCAAGTAAAACAGCTTCCGGAAACTCGTGAAAAAAATTTTAGAGCGATCCAACGGTCGGATCTATTGTTATGGACCTTTTTACCCGGTACTCTAGTCGTGTCCGTGGTAAGGTCCGACTGGCATCGTTGGAGTGCGGTACTGATTCAAGCTACTCCAAGTAAAACAGCCTCCGGAAACTCGTGAAAAAACTTTTTAGCGATCCAACGGTCGGATCTATTGTTATGGACCTTTTGACCCGGTACTCTAGTCATGTCGCGTAAGGTCCGACCGGCAGCGTCGGAGTGGGTTCTGATTACACGCTACTCCAAGTAAAACAGCCTCCGGAAAGTCGTGAAAAAAATTTTAGACGATCCAACGGTCGGATCTATAGTTATGGACCTTTTGAGCGGGTACTCTACTCCTGTCGGTGTTAAGGCCCGACCGGACATCGTCGGAGTGCGGTACTGATTCCACGCTACTCCAAGTAAAACAGCTTCCGGAAACTCGTGAAAAAAATTTTAGAGCGATCCAACGGTCGGATCTATTGTTATGGACCTTTTTACCCGTACTCTAGTCGTGTCCGTGGTAAGGTCCGACTGGCATCGTTGGAGTGGGGTACTGATTCCAAGCTACTCCAAGTAAAACAGCCTCCGGAAACTCGTGAAAAAACTTTTATAGCGATCCAACGGTCGGATCTATTGTTATGGACCTTTTGAGCCGGTACTCTAGTCATGTCGGTGGTAAGGCCCGACCGGACAGCGTCGGAGTGCGGTTCTGATTACACGCTACTCGAAGTAAAACAGCCTCCGGAAAGTCGTGAAAAAAATTTTAGACCGATCCAACGGTCGGATCTATAGTTATGGACCTTTTGAGCCGGTACTCTACTCATGTCGGTGTTAAGGCCCGACCGGACATCGTCGGAGTGCGGTACTGATTCCACGCTACTCCAAGTAAAACAGCTTCCGGAAACTCGTGAAAAAAATTTTAGAGCGATCCAACGGTCGGATCTATAGTTATGGACCTTTTGAGCCGGTACTCTAGTCATGTCGGTGTTAAGGCCCGACCGACATCGTCGGAGTGCGGTACTGATTCCACGCTACTCCAAGTAAAACAGCTCCGGAAACTCGTGAAAAAAATTTTAGAGCGATCCAACGGTCGGATCTATTGTTATGGACCTTTTACCCGGTACTCTAGTCATGTCGGTGGTAAGGTCCGACCGGGCATCGTCGGAGTGCGGTACTGATTCCACGCTACTCCAAGTAAAACAGCCTCCGGAAACTCGTGAAAAAAATTTTATAGCGATCCAACGGTCGGATCTATAGTTATGGACCTTTTGAGCCGGTACTCTAGTCATGTCGGTGTAAGGCCCGACCGGACATCGTCGGAGTGCGGTACTGATTCCGCTACTCCAAGTAAAACAGCTTCCGGAAACTCGTGAAAAAAATTTTAGAGCGATCCAACGGTCGGATCTATTGTTATGGACCTTTTTACCCGGTACTCTAGTCATGTCGGTGGTAAGGTCCGACCGGGCATCGTCGGAGTGCGGTACTGATTCCACACGCTACTCCAAGTAAAACAGCCTCCGGAAAGTCGTGAAAAAAATTTTAGACCGATCCAACGGTCGGATCTATAGTTATGGACCTTTTGAGCCGGTACTCTACTCTTGTCGGTCGTGTAAGGCCCGACCGGACATCGTCGGAGTGCGGTACTGATTCCACGCTACTCCAAGTAAAACAGCTTCCGGAAACTCGAAAAAAATTTTAGAGCGATCCAACGGTCGGATCTATTGTTATGGACCTTTTTACCCGGTACTCTAGTCATGTCGGTGGTAAGGTCCGACTGGGCATCGTCGGAGTGCGGTACTGATTCCACGCTACTCCAAGTAAAACAGCCTCCGGAAACTCGTGAAAAAACTTTATAGCGATCCAACGGTCGGATCTATTGTTATGGACCTTTGAGCCGGTACTCTAGTCATGTCGGTGGTAAGGCCCGACCGGACATCGTCGGAGTGCGGTTCTGATTACACGCTACTCCAAGTAAAACAGCCTCCGAAAGTCGTGAAAAAAATTTTAGACCGATCCAACGGTCGGATCTATAGTTATGGACCTTTTGAGCCGGTACTCTACTCATGTCGGTGTTAAGCCCGACCGGACATCGTCGGAGTGCGGTACTGATTCCACGCTACTCCAAGTAAAACAGCTTCCGGAAACTCGTGAAAAAAATTTTAGAGCGATCCAACGGTCGGATCTATTGTTATGGACCTTTTACCCGGTACTCTAGTCGTGTCCGTGTAAGGTCCGACTGGATCGTTGGAGTGCGGTACTGATTCCACGCTACTCCAAGTAAAACAGCCTCCGGAAACTCGTGAAAAAAATTTATAGCGATCCAACGGTCGGATCTATTGTTATGGACCTTTTGAGCCGGTACTCTACTCATGTCGGTGTAAGGCCCGACCGGACATCGTCGGAGTGCGGTACTGATTCCACGCTACTCCAAGTAAAACAGCTTCCGGAAACTCGTGAAAAAAATTTTAGAGCGATCCAACGGTCGGATCTATTGTTATGGACCTTTTACCCGGTACTCTAGTATCGGTCGGTGGTAAGGTCCGACTGGCATCGTTGGAGTGGGGTACTGATTCCAAGCTACTCCAAGTAAAACAGCCTCCGGAAACTCGTGAAAAAACTTTTATAGCGATCCAACGGTCGGATCTATTGTTATGGACCTTTTGAGCCGGTACTCTAGTCATGTCGGTGTAAGGCCCGACCGGACAGCGTCGGAGTGCGGTTCTGATTACACGCTACTCCAAGTAAAACAGCCTCCGGAAAGTCGTGAAAAAAATTTTAGACCGATCCAACGGTCGGATCTATAGTTATGGACCTTTTGAGCCGGTACTCTACTCATGTCGGTGTTAAGGCCCGACCGGACATCGTCGGAGTGCGGTACTGATTCCACGCTACTCCAAGTAAAACAGCTTCGGAAACTCGTGAAAAAATTTTTAGAGCGATCCAACGGTCGGATCTATTGTTATGGACCTTTTGACCCGGTACCCTCTAGTCGTGTCCGTGGTAAGGTCCGACTGGCATCGTTGGAGTGGGGTACTGATTCCAAGCTACTCCAAGTAAAACAGCCGGAAACTCGTGAAAAAACTTTATAGCGATCCAACGGTCGGATCTATTGTTATGGACCTTTTGAGCCGGTACTCTAGTCATGTCGGTGGTAAGGCCCGACCGGACAGCGTCGGAGTGCGGTTCTGATTACACGCTACTCGAAGTAAAACAGCCTCCGAAAGTCGTGAAAAAAATTTTAGACCGATCCAACGGTCGGATCTATAGTTATGGACCTTTTGAGCCGGTACTCTACTCATGTCGGTGTTAAGGCCCGACCGGACATCGTCGGAGTGCGGTACTGATTCCACGCTACTCCAAGTAAAACAGCTTCCGGAAACTCGTGAAAAAAATTTTAGAGCGATCCAACGGTCGGATCTATTGTTATGGACCTTTTTACCCGGTACTCTAGTCATGTCGGTGGTAAGGTCCGACGGGGCATCGTCGGAGTGCGGTACTGATTCCACGCTACTCCAAGTAAAACAGCCTCCGAAACTCGTGAAAAAACTTTTATAGCGATCCAACGGTCGGATCTATAGTTATGGACCTTTTGAGCCGGTACTCTACTCATGTCGGTGTTAAGGCCCGACCGGACATCGTCGGAGTGCGGTACTGATTCCACGCTACTCCAAGTAAAACAGCTTCCGGAAACTCGTGAAAAAAATTTTAGAGCGATCCAACGGTCGGATCTATGTTATGGACCTTTTTACCCGGTACTCTAGTCATGTCGGTGGTAAGGTCCGACTGGCATCGTCGGAGTGCGGTACTGATTCCACGCTACTCCAAGTAAAACAGCCTCCGGAAACTCGTGAAAAAAACTTTTATAGCGATCCAACGGTCGGATCTATTGTTATGGACCTTTTGAGCCGGTACTCTAGTCATGTCGGTGGTAAGGCCCGACCGGACAGCGTCGGAGTGCGGTTCTGATTCCACGCTACTCGAAGTAAAACAGCCTCCGGAAACTCGTGAAAAAAATTTTAGACCGATCCAACGGTCGGATCTATAGTTATGGACCTTTTGAGCCGGTACTCTACTCATGTCGGTGTTAAGGCCCGACCGGACATCGTCGGAGTGCGGTACTGATT
>CM055354.1:150923-162236 GCA_029228515.1 Populus alba x Populus x berolinensis | reverse complement strand
CGACGCTGTCCGGTCGGGCCTTACCACCGCCATAACTAGAGTACCGACTCAAAAGGTCCATAACAATAGATCCGACCGTTGGATCGCTATAAAAGTTTTTTCACGAGTTTCCGGAGGCTGTTTTACTTGGAGTAGCGTGGAATCAGTACCGTACTTCGACGATGCCCAGTCGGACCTTACCGCCGACATGACTAGAGTACCGGTAAAAAGGTCCACAACAATAGATACGATCGTTGGATCGCTCTAAAAATTTTTTCACGAGTTTCTGGACGCTGTTTTACTTGGAGTAGCGTGGAATCAGTACCGCACTCCGACGATGTCCGGTCGGGCTTAACACCGACAGGAGTAGAGTACCCGCTCAAAAGGTCCATAACTATAGATCCGACCGTTGGATCGGTCTAAAATTTTTTTCACGACTTTGCGGAGGTTGTTTTACTTCGAGTACCGTGTAATCAGAATCGCATTCCGACGTTGTCCGGTCGGGCCTTACCACCGCCATGAGTAGAGTACCGGCTCAAAAGGTCCATAACAATAGATCCGACCGTTGGATCGCTATAAAAGTTTTTTCACGAGTTTTCGGAGGCTGTTTTACTTCGAGTAGCGTGGAATCAGTACCGTACTCCGATGATGCCCAGTCGGACCTTACCGCCGACATGACTAGAGTACCGGGTAAAAAGGTCCATAACAGTAGATCCGACCGTTGGATCGCTCTAACATTTTTTTCACGAGTTTCCGGAAGCTGTTTTAGTTGGAGTAGCGTGGAATCAGTACCGCACTCCGACGATGTCCGGTCGGCCCTTAACACGGACATGAGTAGAGTACCGGCTCAAAAGGTCCATAACTATAGATCCGACCGTTGGATCGGTCTAAACTTTTTTTCACGACTTTGCGAAGGCTGTTTTACTTCGAGTAGCGTGTAATCAGAACCGCACTCCGACGCTGTCCGGTCGGGCCTTACCACCGCCATAACTAGAGTACCGGCTCAAAAGGTCCATAACAATAGATCCGACCGTTGGATCGCTATAAAAGTTTTTTCACGAGTTTTCGGAGGCTGTTTTACTTGGAGTAGCGTGGAATCAGTATCGTACTCCGAGGATGCCCAATCGGACCTTACCGCCGACATGACTAGAGTACCGGGTAAAAAGGTCCATAACAGTAGATCCGACCGTTGGATCGCTCTAAAATTATTTTCAGGAGTTTCCGGAAGCTGTTTTAGTTGGAGTAGCGTGGAATCAGTACCGCACTCCGACGATGTCCGGTCGGGCCTTACCACCGACATGACTAGTGTACCGGCTCAAAAGGTCCATAATAATAGATCCGACCGTTGGATCGCTATAAAATTTTATCACGAGTTTCCGGAGGCTAGTTACTTGAAGTAGCTTGGAATCCGTACCCCACTCCAACTATGCCAGTCGAACCTTACCACGGACACGATTAGAGGGCCGGGTAAAAAGGTCCATAACAATAGATCCGACCGTTGGATCGCTTTAAAATTTTTTTCACGACTTTCCGGAGGCTGTTTTACTTCGAGTAGCGTGTAATCAGAACCGCACTCCGACGCTGTCCGGTCGGGCCTTACCAGCGAGATGACTAGAGTACCGGCTCAAAAGGTCGATAACAATAGATTCGACCGTTGGATCGCTATAAAAGTTTTTTCACGAGTTTCCGGAGGCTGTTTTACTTGGAGTAGCGTGTAATCAATACCGTACTTCGACGATGCCCAGTCGGACCTTACCGCCGACATGACTAGAGTACCGGGTAAAAAGGTCCATAACACTAGATCCGACCGTTGGATCGCTCTAAAATGTTTTTCACGAGTTTCCGGAAGCTGTTTTACTTGGAGTAGCGTTGAATCAGTACCGCACTCCGACGATGTCCGGTCGGGCCTTAACACCGACAAGACTAGAGTACCGGCTCAAAAGGTCCATAACAATAGATCCGACCGTTGGATCGCTATAAAAGTTTTTTCACGAGTTTTCGGAGGCTGTTTTACTTGGAGTAGCGTGGAATCAGTACCGTACTCCAACGATGCCCAGTCGGACCTTACCGCCGACATGACTAGAGTACCGGGTAAAATGGTCCATAACAGTAGATCCGACCGTTGGATCGCCCTAAAAATTTTTTGAGGAGTTTCCGGAAGCTGTTTTACTTGGAGTAGCATGGAATCAGTACCGCACTCCGACGATGTCCGGTCGGGCCTTAACACCGACAAGACTAGAGTACCGGCTCAAAAGGTCCATAACAATAGATCCGACCGTTAGATCGCTGTAAAATTTTTTTCACGAGTTTCCGGAGGCTTTTTTACTTCGAGTAGCGTGTAATCAGAACCGCACTCCGACGCTGTCCGGTCGGGCCTTACCACAGACATGACTAGAGTACCGGCTCAAAAGGTCCATAACAATAGATCCGACCGTTGGATCGCTATAAAAGTTTTTTCACGAGTTCCGGAGGCTGTTTTACTTGGAGTAGCTTGGAATTAGCACCCCACTCCAATGATGCCAGTCGGACCTTACCATGGAAACGACTAGAGGGCCGGGTAAAAAGGTCCATAACAGTAGATCCGACCGTTGGATCGCTCTAAAATTTTTTTCTCGAGTTTCCGGAAGCTGTTTTCCTTGGAGTAGCGTGGAATCAGTACCGCACTCCGACGATGTCCGGTCGGGTCTTAACACCGACAGGAGTAGAGTACCCGCTCAAAAGGTGCATAACTATAGATCCGACCATTTGATCGGTCTAAAATTTTTTTCACGACTTTCCGGAGGCTGTTTTACTTCGAGTAGCGTGTAATCAGAACCGCACTCCGACGCTGTCCGGTCGGGCCTTACCATCGACATGACTAGAGTACCGGCTCAAAAGGTCGCTAACAATAGATCCGACCGTTGGAACGCTATAAATTTTTTTTCACGAGTTTCCGGAGGCTGTTTTACTTGGAGTCGATTGGAATCAGTACCCCACTCCAACTATGCCAGTCGGACCTTACCACGGACACGACTAGAGTGCCGGGTAAAAAGGTCCATAACAGTAGATCCGACCGTTGGATCGCTCTAAAATTTTTTTCACGAGTTTCCGGAAGCTGTTTTACTTGGAGTAGCGTGGAATCAGTACCGCACTCCGACGATGTCCGGTCGGGCCTTAACACCGACAGGAGTAGAGTACCCGCTCAAAAGGTCCATAACTATAGATCCGAACGTTGGATCGGTCTAAAATTTTTTTCACGACTTTTTGGAGGCTCTTTTACTTCGAGTAGCGTGTAATCAGAACCGCACTCCGACGCTGTCCGGTCGGGCCTTACCATCGACAGGACTAGAGTACCGGCTCAAAAGGTCCATAACAATAGATCCGACCGTTGGAACGCTATAAAAGTTTTTTCACGAGTTTTCGGAGGCTGTTTTACTTGGAGTAGCGTGGAATCAGTACCGTACTCCGATGATGCCCAGTCGGACCTTACCGCCGACATGACTAGAGTACCGGGTAAAAAGGTCCATAACAGTAGATCCGACCGTTGGATCGCTCTAACATTTTTTTCACGAGTTTCCGGAAGCTGTTTTAGTTGGAGTAGCGTGGAATCAGTACCGCACTCCGACGATGTCCGGTCGGCCCTTAACACGGACATGAGTAGAGTACCGGCTCAAAAGGTCCATAACTATAGATCCGACCGTTGGATCGGTCTAAACTTTTTTTCACGACTTTGCGGAGGCTGTTTTACTTCGAGTAGCGTGTAATCAGAACCGCACTCCGACGCTGTCCGGTCGGGCCTTACCACCGCCATAACTAGAGTACCGACTCAAAAGGTCGATAACAATAGATCCGACCGTTGGATCGCTATAAAAGTTTTTTCACGAGTTTCCGGAGGCTGTTTTACTTGGAGTAGCGTGGAATCAGTACCGTACTTCGACGATGCCCAGTCGGACCTTACCGCCGACATGACTAGAGTACCGGGTAAAAAGGTCCACAACAATAGATACGATCGTTGGATCGCTCTAAAAATTTTTTCACGAGTTTCTGGACGCTGTTTTACTTGGAGTAGCGTGGAATCAGTACCGCACTCCGACGATGTCCGGTCGGGCTTAACACCGACAGGAGTAGAGTACCCGCTCAAAAGGTCCATAACTATAGATCCGACCGTTGGATCGGTCTAAAATTTTTTTCACGACTTTGCGGAGGTTGTTTTACTTCGAGTACCGTGTAATCAGAATCGCATTCCGACGTTGTCCGGTCGGGCCTTACCACCGCCATGAGTAGAGTACCGGCTCAAAAGGTCCATAACAATAGATCCGACCGTTGGATCGCTATAAAAGTTTTTTCACGAGTTTTCGGAGGCTGTTTTACTTCGAGTAGCGTGGAATCAGTACCGTACTCCGATGATGCCCAGTCGGACCTTACCGCCGACATGACTAGAGTACCGGGTAAAAAGGTCCATAACAGTAGATCCGACCGTTGGATCGCTCTAACATTTTTTTCACGAGTTTCCGAAAGCTGTTTTAGTTGGAGTAGCGTGGAATCAGTACCGCACTCCGACGATGTCCGGTCGGCCCTTAACACGGACATGAGTAGAGTACCGGCTCAAAAGGTCCATAACTATAGATCCGACCGTTGGATCGGTCTAAACTTTTTTTCACGACTTTGCGGAGGCTGTTTTACTTCGAGTAGCGTGTAATCAGAACCGCACTCCGACGCTGTCCGGTCGGGCCTTACCACCGCCATAACTAGAGTACCGGCTCAAAAGGTCCATAACAATAGATCCGACCGTTGGATCGCTATAAAAGTTTTTTCACGAGTTTTCGGAGGCTGTTTTACTTGGAGTAGCGTGGAATCAGTATCGTACTCCGAGGATGCCCAATCGGACCTTACCGCCGACATGACTAGAGTACCGGGTAAAAAGGTCCATAACAGTAGATCCGACCGTTGGATCGCTCTAAAATTATTTTCAGGAGTTTCCGGAAGCTGTTTTAGTTGGAGTAGCGTGGAATCAGTACCGCACTCCGACGATGTCCGGTCGGGCCTTACCACCGACATGACTAGTGTACCGGCTCAAAAGGTCCATAATAATAGATCCGACCGTTGGATCGCTATAAAATTTTATCACGAGTTTCCGGAGGCTAGTTACTTGAAGTAGCTTGGAATCCGTACCCCACTCCAACTATGCCAGTCGAACCTTACCACGGACACGATTAGAGGGCCGGGTAAAAAGGTCCATAACAATAGATCCGACCGTTGGATCGCTTTAAAATTTTTTTCACGACTTTCCGGAGGCTGTTTTACTTCGAGTAGCGTGTAATCAGAACCGCACTCCGACGCTGTCCGGTCGGGCCTTACCAGCGAGATGACTAGAGTACCGGCTCAAAAGGTCGATAACAATAGATTCGACCGTTGGATCGCTATAAAAGTTTTTTCACGAGTTTCCGGAGGCTGTTTTACTTGGAGTAGCGTGTAATCAATACCGTACTTCGACGATGCCCAGTCGGACCTTACCGCCGACATGACTAGAGTACCGGGTAAAAAGGTCCATAACACTAGATCCGACCGTTGGATCGCTCTAAAATGTTTTTCACGAGTTTCCGGAAGCTGTTTTACTTGGAGTAGCGTTGAATCAGTACCGCACTCCGACGATGTCCGGTCGGGCCTTAACACCGACAAGACTAGAGTACCGGCTCAAAAGGTCCATAACAATAGATCCGACCGTTGGATCGCTATAAAAGTTTTTTCACGAGTTTTCGGAGGCTGTTTTACTTGGAGTAGCGTGGAATCAGTACCGTACTCCAACGATGCCCAGTCGGACCTTACCGCCGACATGACTAGAGTACCGGGTAAAATGGTCCATAACAGTAGATCCGACCGTTGGATCGCCCTAAAAATTTTTTGAGGAGTTTCCGGAAGCTGTTTTACTTGGAGTAGCATGGAATCAGTACCGCACTCCGACGATGTCCGGTCGGGCCTTAACACCGACAAGACTAGAGTACCGGCTCAAAAGGTCCATAACAATAGATCCGACCGTTAGATCGCTGTAAAATTTTTTTCACGAGTTTCCGGAGGCTTTTTTACTTCGAGTAGCGTGTAATCAGAACCGCACTCCGACGCTGTCCGGTCGGGCCTTACCACAGACATGACTAGAGTACCGGCTCAAAAGGTCCATAACAATAGATCCGACCGTTGGATCGCTATAAAAGTTTTTTCACGAGTTCCGGAGGCTGTTTTACTTGGAGTAGCTTGGAATTAGCACCCCACTCCAATGATGCCAGTCGGACCTTACCATGGAAACGACTAGAGGGCCGGGTAAAAAGGTCCATAACAGTAGATCCGACCGTTGGATCGCTCTAAAATTTTTTTCTCGAGTTTCCGGAAGCTGTTTTCCTTGGAGTAGCGTGGAATCAGTACCGCACTCCGACGATGTCCGGTCGGGTCTTAACACCGACAGGAGTAGAGTACCCGCTCAAAAGGTGCATAACTATAGATCCGACCATTTGATCGGTCTAAAATTTTTTTCACGACTTTCCGGAGGCTGTTTTACTTCGAGTAGCGTGTAATCAGAACCGCACTCCGACGCTGTCCGGTCGGGCCTTACCATCGACATGACTAGAGTACCGGCTCAAAAGGTCGCTAACAATAGATCCGACCGTTGGAACGCTATAAATTTTTTTTCACGAGTTTCCGGAGGCTGTTTTACTTGGAGTCGATTGGAATCAGTACCCCACTCCAACTATGCCAGTCGGACCTTACCACGGACACGACTAGAGTGCCGGGTAAAAAGGTCCATAACAGTAGATCCGACCGTTGGATCGCTCTAAAATTTTTTTCACGAGTTTCCGGAAGCTGTTTTACTTGGAGTAGCGTGGAATCAGTACCGCACTCCGACGATGTCCGGTCGGGCCTTAACACCGACAGGAGTAGAGTACCCGCTCAAAAGGTCCATAACTATAGATCCGAACGTTGGATCGGTCTAAAATTTTTTTCACGACTTTTTGGAGGCTCTTTTACTTCGAGTAGCGTGTAATCAGAACCGCACTCCGACGCTGTCCGGTCGGGCCTTACCATCGACAGGACTAGAGTACCGGCTCAAAAGGTCCATAACAATAGATCCGACCGTTGGAACGCTATAAAAGTTTTTTCACGAGTTTTCGGAGGCTGTTTTACTTGGAGTAGCGTGGAATCAGTACCGTACTCCGATGATGCCCAGTCGGACCTTACCGCCGACATGACTAGAGTACCGGGTAAAAAGGTCCATAACAGTAGATCCGACCGTTGGATCGCTCTAACATTTTTTTCACGAGTTTCCGGAAGCTGTTTTAGTTGGAGTAGCGTGGAATCAGTACCGCACTCCGACGATGTCCGGTCGGCCCTTAACACGGACATGAGTAGAGTACCGGCTCAAAAGGTCCATAACTATAGATCCGACCGTTGGATCGGTCTAAACTTTTTTTCACGACTTTGCGGAGGCTGTTTTACTTCGAGTAGCGTGTAATCAGAACCGCACTCCGACGCTGTCCGGTCGGGCCTTACCACCGCCATAACTAGAGTACCGACTCAAAAGGTCGATAACAATAGATCCGACCGTTGGATCGCTATAAAAGTTTTTTCACGAGTTTCCGGAGGCTGTTTTACTTGGAGTAGCGTGGAATCAGTACCGTACTTCGACGATGCCCAGTCGGACCTTACCGCCGACATGACTAGAGTACCGGGTAAAAAGGTCCACAACAATAGATACGATCGTTGGATCGCTCTAAAAATTTTTTCACGAGTTTCTGGACGCTGTTTTACTTGGAGTAGCGTGGAATCAGTACCGCACTCCGACGATGTCCGGTCGGGCTTAACACCGACAGGAGTAGAGTACCCGCTCAAAAGGTCCATAACTATAGATCCGACCGTTGGATCGGTCTAAAATTTTTTTCACGACTTTGCGGAGGTTGTTTTACTTCGAGTACCGTGTAATCAGAATCGCATTCCGACGTTGTACGGTCGGGCCTTACCACCGCCATGACTAGAGTACCGGCTCAAAAGGTCCATAACAATAGATCCGACCGTTGGATCGCTATAAAAGTTTTTTCACGAGTTTTCGGAGGCTGTTTTACTTGGAGTAGCGTGGAATCAGTACCGTACTCCGATGATGCCCAGTCGGACCTTACCGCCGACATGACTAGAGTACCGGGTAAAAAGGTCCATAACAGTAGATCCGACCGTTGGATCGCTCTAACATTTTTTTCACGAGTTTCCGGAAGCTGTTTTAGTTGGAGTAGCGTGGAATCAGTACCGCACTCCGACGATGTCCGGTCGGCCCTTAACACGGACATGAGTAGAGTACCGGCTCAAAAGGTCCATAACTATAGATCCGACCGTTGGATCGGTCTAAACTTTTTTTCACGACTTTGCGGAGGCTGTTTTACTTCGAGTAGCGTGTAATCAGAACCGCACTCCGACGCTGTCCGGTCGGGCCTTACCACCGCCATAACTAGAGTACCGACTCAAAAGGTCGATAACAATAGATCCGACCGTTGGATCGCTATAAAAGTTTTTTCACGAGTTTTCCGGAGGCTGTTTTACTTGGAGTAGCGTGGAATCAGTACCGTACTTCGACGATGCCCAGTCGGACCTTACCGCCGACATGACTAGAGTACCGGGTAAAAAGGTCCACAACAGTAGATACGACCGTTGGATCGCTCTAAAAATTTTTTCACGAGTTTCTGGACGCTGTTTTACTTGGAGTAGCGTGGAATCAGTACCGCACTCCGACGATGTCCGGTCGGGCTTAACACCGACAGGAGTAGAGTACCCGCTCAAAAGGTCCATAACTATAGATCCGACCGTTGGATCGGTCTAAAATTTTTTTCACGACTTTGCGGAGGTTGTTTTACTTCGAGTACCGTGTAATCAGAATCGCATTCCGACGTTGTACGGTCGGGCCTTACCACCGCCATGACTAGAGTACCGGCTCAAAAGGTCCATAACAATAGATCCGACCGTTGGATCGCTATAAAAGTTTTTTCACGAGTTTTCGGAGGCTGTTTTACTTGGAGTAGCGTGGAATCAGTACCGTACTCCGATGATGCCCAGTCGGACCTTACCGCCGACATGACTAGAGTACCGGGTAAAAAGGTCCATAACAGTAGATCCGACCGTTGGATCGCTCTAAATTTTTTTCACGAGTTTCCGGAAGCTGTTTTAGTTGGAGTAGCGTGGAATCAGTACCGCACTCCGACGATGTCCGGTCGGCCCTTAACACGGACATGAGTAGAGTACCCCTCAAAAGGTCCATAACTATAGATCCGACCGTTGGATCGCTCTAAAATTTTTTTCACGAGTTTCCGGAGGCTGTTTTACTTGGAGTAGCGTGGAATCAGTACCGTACTTCGACGATGCCCAGTCGGACCTTACCGCCGACATGACTAGAGTACCGGGTAAAAAGGTCCACAACAATAGATACGATCGTTGGATCGCTCTAAAAATTTTTTCACGAGTTTCTGGACGCTGTTTTACTTGGAGTAGCGTGGAATCAGTACCGCACTCCGACGATGTCCGGTCGGGCTTAACACCGACTTGAGTAGAGTACCCGCTCAAAAGGTCCATAACTATAGATCCGAACGTTGGATCGGTCTAAAATTTTTTTCACGACTTTTTGGAGGCTCTTTTACTTCGAGTAGCGTGTAATCAGAACCGCACTCCGACGCTGTCCGGTCGGGCCTTACCACCGACATGACTAGAGTACCGGGTAAAAAGGTCCATAACAGTAGATCCGACCGTTGGATCGCTCTAACATTATTGTCACGAGTTTCCGGAAGCTGTTTTACTTGGAGAAGCGTGGAATCAGTACCGCACTCCGACGATGTCCGGTCGGACCTTAACACGGACATGAGTAGAGTACCGGCTCAAAAGGTCCATAACTATAGATCCGACCGTTGGATCGGTCTCAAATTTTTTTCACGACTTTGCGGAGGCTGTTTTACTTCGAGTAGCGTGTAATCAGAACCGCACTCCGACGCTGTCCGGTCGGCCTTACCACCGCCATCACTAGAGTACCGGCTCAAAAGGGCCATAACAATAGATCCGACCGTTGGATCGTCATAAAAGTTTTTTCACGAGTTTTCGGAGGCTGTTTTACTTGGAGTAGCGTGGAATCAGTACCGTACTCCGAGGATGCCCAGTCGGACCTTACCGCCGACATGACTAGAGTACCGGGTAAAAAGGTCCATAACAGTAGATCCGACCGTTGGATCGCTCTAAAATTTTTTTCTCGAGTTTCCGGAAGCTGTTTTAGTTGGAGTAGCGTGGAATCAGTACCGCACTCCGACGATGTCCGGTCGGCCCTTAACACGGACATGAGTAGAGTACCCCTCAAAAGGTCCATAACTATAGATCCGACCGTTGGATCGCTCTAAAATTTTTTTCACGAGTTTCCGGAGGCTGTTTTACTTGGAGTAGCGTGGAATCAGTACCGTACTTCGACGATGCCCAGTCGGACCTTACCGCCGACATGACTAGAGTACCGGGTAAAAAGGTCCACAACAATAGATACGATCGTTGGATCGCTCTAAAAATTTTTTCACGAGTTTCTGGACGCTGTTTTACTTGGAGTAGCGTGGAATCAGTACCGCACTCCGACGATGTCCGGTCGGGCTTAACACCGACTTGAGTAGAGTACCCGCTCAAAAGGTCCATAACTATAGATCCGAACGTTGGATCGGTCTAAAATTTTTTTCACGACTTTTTGGAGGCTCTTTTACTTCGAGTAGCGTGTAATCAGAACCGCACTCCGACGCTGTCCGGTCGGGCCTTACCACCGACATGACTAGAGTACCGGGTAAAAAGGTCCATAACAGTAGATCCGACCGTTGGATCGCTCTAACATTTTTTTCACGAGTTTCCGGAAGCTGTTTTACTTGGAGTAGCGTGGAATCAGTACCGCACTCCGACGATGTCCGGTCGGCCCTTAACACGGACATGAGTAGAGTACCGGCTCAAAAGGTCCATAACTATAGATCCGACCGTTGGATCGGTCTCAAAATTTTTTCACGACTTTGCGGAGGCTGTTTTACTTCGAGTAGCGTGTAATCAGAACCGCACTCCGACGCTGTCCGGTCGGCCTTACCACCGCCATCACTAGAGTACCGGCTCAAAAGGTCCATAACAATAGATCCGACCGTTGGATCGTCATAAAAGTTTTTTCACGAGTTTTCGGAGGCTGTTTTACTTGGAGTAGCGTGGAATCAGTACCGTACTCCGAGGATGCCCAGTCGGACCTTACCGCCGACATGACTAGAGTACCGGGTAAAAAGGTCCATAACAGTAGATCCGACCGTTGGATCGCTCTAAAATTTTTTTCTC
>CM055354.1:139274-141774 GCA_029228515.1 Populus alba x Populus x berolinensis | reverse complement strand
AATCAAGGAAATACGCAAAAATAGGAACCGGCCCGGAATGACCCCAAATTTGGCTGGCAGCCTCACAAAAATATGGCTGATTTTACTGGATTGGTTTCATGTGGAACGCACGACGTTTTCTTGGCGGGATGCGAGAAAACCGGCAGCGCGCATGCGCGGCCAGCGACGTCGGGCTGGCCCCAGCAGCGCCTAGCCTCTCCCGCGCGGGGGGCAGGCAAGAGCGCAGCTGCCCCGGGCCCGAAGGCAGCCCCCCCGCGGGCAAGATAGCAAGCCAGCAGGGGCTGTCCGCGCTGCCGATATTTCCCACCGCTGGCATCGCTGCCGCTGCCACGGGCCCGAAGGCAGCCCCCCCGCGGGCAAGATAGCAAGCCAGCAGGGGCTGTCCGCGCTGCCGATATTTCCCACCGCTGGCATCGCTGCCGCTGCCCCGGGCCCGAAGGCAGCCCCCCCGCGGGCAAGATAGCAAGCCAGCAGGGGCTGTCCGCGCTGCCGATATTTCCCACCGCTGGCATCGCTGCCGCTGCCACGGGCCCGAAGGCAGCCCCCCCGCGGGCAAGATAGCAAGCCAGCAGGGGCTGTCCGCGCTGCCGATATTTCCCACCGCTGGCATCGCTGCCGCTGCCCCGGGCCCGAAGGCAGCCCCCCCGCGGGCAAGATAGCAAGCCAGCAGGGGCTGTCCGCGCTGCCGATATTTCCCACCGCTGGCATCGCTGCCGCTGCCACGGGCCCGAAGGCAGCCCCCCCGCGGGCAAGATAGCAAGCCAGCAGGGGCTGTCCGCGCTGCCGATATTTCCCACCGCTGGCATCGCTGCCGCTGCCCGGGCCCGAAGGCAGCCCCCCCGCGGGCAAGATAGCAAGCCAGCAGGGGCTGTCCGCGCTGCCGATATTTCCCACCGCTGGCATCGCTGCCGCTGCCACGGGCCCGAAGGCAGCCCCCCCGGGCAAGATAGCAAGCCAGCAGGGGCTGTCCGCGCTGCCGATATTTCCCACCGCTGGCATCGCTGCCGCTGCCACGGGCCCGAAGGCAGCCCCCCCGCGGGCAAGATAGCAAGCCAGCAGGGGCTGTCCGCGCTGCCGATATTTCCCACCGCTGGCATCGCTGCCGCTGCCACGGGCCCGAAGGCAGCCCCCCCGCGGGCAAGATAGCAAGCCAGCAGGGGCTGTCCGCGCTGCCGATATTTCCCACCGCTGGCATCGCTGCCGCTGCCCCGGGAAGGCAGCCCCCCGCGGGCAAGATAGCAAGCCAGCAGGGGCTGTCCGCGCTGCCGATATTTCCCACCGCTGGCATCGCTGCCGCTGCCACGGGCCCGAAGGCAGCCCCCCGCGGGCAAGATAGCAAGCCAGCAGGGGCTGTCCGCGCTGCCGATATTTCCCACCGCTGGCATCGCTGCCGCTGCCCCGGGCCCGAAGGCAGCCCCCCCGCGGGCAAGATAGCAAGCCAGCAGGGGCTGTCCGCGCTGCCGATATTTCCCACCGCTGGCATCGCTGCCGCTGCCACGGGCCCGAAGGCAGCCCCCCCGCGGGCAAGATAGCAAGCCAGCAGGGGCTGTCCGCGCTGCCGATATTTCCCACCGCTGGCATCGCTGCCGCTGCCACGGGCCCGAAGGCAGCCCCCCCGCGGGCAAGATAGCAAGCCAGCAGGGGCTGTCCGCGCTGCCGATATTTCCCACCGCTGGCATCGCTGCCGCTGCCCCGGGCCCGAAGGCAGCCCCCCCGCGGGCAAGATAGCAAGCCAGCAGGGGCTGTCCGCGCTGCCGATATTTCCCACCGCTGGCATCGCTGCCGCTGCCACGGGCCCGAAGGCAGCCCCCCCGCGGGCAAGATAGCAAGCCAGCAGGGGCTGTCCGCGCTGCCGATATTTCCCACCGCTGGCATCGCTGCCGCTGCCCCGGGCCCGAAGGCAGCCCCCCCGCGGGCAAGATAGCAAGCCAGCAGGGGCTGTCCGCGCTGCCGATATTTCCCACCGCTGGCATCGCTGCCGCTGCCCCGGGCCCGAAGGCAGCCCCCCGCGGGCAAGATAGCAAGCCAGCAGGGGCTGTCCGCGCTGCCGATATTTCCCACCGCTGGCATCGCTGCCGCTGCCCCGGGCCCGAAGGCAGCCCCCCCGCGGGCAAGATAGCAAGCCAGCAGGGGCTGTCCGCGCTGCCGATATTTCCCACGCTGGCATCGCTGCCGCTGCCCCGGGCCCGACGGCAGCCCCCCCGCGGGCAAGATAGCAAGCCAGCAGGGGCTGTCCCCGCGTCAGCCCCCGTTGCCGTGAGCCTACCCCCTAGACGAATTTTCCTGCCAGGCCTGGCCAGCCCAGCGTCCAGCCCGTGTTCGTCAACAAATCTGCGCTGCCGATTTTCCGCGACGGGCCTCCAGCGGCATTTACCGCGCTGCCGATTTTTCCCACTGTTGTTATCGCTGCCGCTGCCCCAGCGTGTGCCTAGCCTCACCCGCGCGGGGGGCAGGCAAGAGCGCAGGGGGCCAGGGCCCGAAGGCAGCCCCCCCGGGGTAA
>CM055354.1:111103-129174 GCA_029228515.1 Populus alba x Populus x berolinensis | reverse complement strand
ATGTATGCTCTGCTACTTGTTCTACATCATACTTCCTTCCGCAAAACGGCGAAACGCTTTGACTCGGTGAGTTTCGCGGCATTCCGACTTCGATGCCCCGGTTGCCGAAATTCATTGCCTTTGAATTTCGGGTATCCCTCTTGAGCATGTATGCTTCTGCTACTTGTTCTACATCAGACTTCTTCCGCAAACGCGAAACGCTTTGACTCGGTGAGTTTCGCGGCATTCCGACTTCGATGCCCCTTGCCGAAATTCAGTTGCCTTTGAATTTCGGTGATCCCTCTTGAGCATGTATGCTTCTGCTACTTGTTCTACATCAGACTTCCTTCCGCAAACGGCGAAACGCTTTGACTCGGAGAGTTTCGCGGCATTCCGACTTCGATGCCCCGGTTGCCGAAATTCAGTTGCCTTTGAAATTCGGGTGATCCCTCTTGAGCATGTATGCTTCTGCTACTTGTTCTACATCAACTTCTTCCGCAAACAGCGAAACGCTTTGACTCGGTGAGTTTCGCGGCATTCCGACTTCGATGCCCCGTTGCCGAAATTCAGTTGCCTTTGAATTTCGGGTGATCCCTCTTGAGCATGTATGCTTCTGCTACTTGTTCTACATCAGACTCTTCCGCAAACGGCGAAACGCTTTGACTCGGTGAGTTTCGCGGCATTCCGACTTCGATGCCCCGGTTGCCGAAATTCAGTTGCCTTTGAATTTCGGGTGATCCCTCTTGAGCATGTATGCTTCTGCTACTTGTTCTACATCAGACTTCCTTCCGCAAACGCGAAAACGCTTTGACTCGGTGAGTTTCGCGGCATTCCGACTTCGATGCCCCGGTTGCCGAAATTCAGTTGCCTTTGAATTTCGGTGATCCCTCTTGAGCATGTATGCTTCTGCTACTTGTTCTACATCAGACTTCCTTCCGCAAACGGCGAAACGCTTTGACTCGGTGAGTTTCGCGGCATTCCGACTTCGATGCCCCGGTTGCCGAAATTCAGTTGCCTTTGAATTTCGGGTGATCCCTCTTGAGCATGTATGCTTCTGCTACTTGTTCTACATCACACTTCCTTCCGCAAACGGCGAAACGCTTTGACTCGGTGAGTTTCGCGGCATTCCGACTTCGATGCCCCGGTTGCCGAAATTCAGTTGCCTTTGAATTTCGGGTGATCCCTCTTGAGCATGTATGCTTCTGCTACTTGTTCTACATCAGACTTTCTTCCGCAAACGGCGAAACGCTTTGACTCGGTGAGTTTCGCGGCATTCCGACTTCGATGCCCGGTTGCCGAAATTCAGTTGCCTTTGAATTTCGGTGATCCCTCTTGAGCATGTATGCTTCTGCTACTTGTTCTACATCACACTTCTTCCGCAAACGGCGAAACGCTTTGACTCGGTGAGTTTCGCGGCATTCCGACTTTGAAGCCCTGGTTGCCGAAATTCAGTTGCCTTTGAATTTTGGGTGATCCGTCTTGAGCATGTATGCTTCTGCTACTTGTTCTACATCAGACTTGCTTCCACAAACGGCAAAACGCTTTGACTCAGTGAGTTTCGCGGTGTTCCGACTTCGATGACCCGGTTGCCGAAATTCAGTTGCCTATGAATTTCGGGTGATCCCTCTTGAGCATGTATGCTTCTGCTACTTGTTCTACATCACACTTCCTTCCGCAAACAGCGAAACGCTTTTACTCGGTGAGTTTCGCGACATTCCGACTTCGATGCCCCGGTTGCCGAAATTCAGTTGCCTTTGAATTTCGGGTGATCCCTCTAGAGCATGTATGCTTCTGCTACTATGTTCTACATCAGACTTTCTTCCGCAAACACCGAAACGCTTTGACTCGGTGAGTTTTTCGCGGCATTCCGACTTCGATGCCCCGGTTGCCGAAATTCAATTGCCTTTGAATTTCGGGTGATCCCTCTTGAGCATGTGTGCTTCTGCTACTTGTTCTACGTCACACTGCCTTCCTCAAACAGCGACACGCTTTGACTCGGTGACTTTTGCGGCATTCCGACTTCGATGCCCCGGTTGCCGAAATTCAGTTGCCTTTGAATTTCGAGTGATCCCTCTTGAGCATGTATGCTTCTGCTACTTGGTCTAGATCAGACTTCCTCTGCAAAGGGTCAAACGCTTTGACTCGGTGAGTTTTCCGCCATTCCGACTTGGATTCCCCGGTTGCCGAAATTCAGTTGCCTTTGAATTTCGGGTGATCCCTCTTGAGCATGTATGCTTCTGCAACTTTTTCTACATCAGACTTCTTCCGCAAATGGTCAAACGCTTTGACTCGGTGAGTTTCGCGGCATTCCGACTTCGATGCCCCGGTTGCCGACATTCAGTTGCCTTTGCATTTCGGGTGATCCCTCTTGAGCATGTATGCTTCTGCTACTTGTTCTACATCAGACTTCCTTCCGCAAACGGCGAAACGCTTTGACTCGGTGAGTTTCGCGGCATTCCGACTTCGATGTCCCGGTTGCCGAAATTTAGTTGCCTTTGAGTTTCGGCTGATCCCTCTTCAGCATGTATGCTTCTGCTACTTGTTCTACATCAGACTTTCTTCCGAAAATGGCGAAACGCTTTGACTAAGTGAATTTCCCAGCATTCCGACTTTGATGCCCCGGTTGCCGAAATTCAGTTGCCTTTGATTTTCGAGTGATCCCTCTTGAGCATGTATGCTTCTGCTACTTGTTCTACGTCAGACTTTCTTCCACAAACGGCGACACGCTTTGACTCGTTGAGTTTCGCGGCATTCCAACTTCGATGCCCAGGTTGCCGAAATTCAGTTGCCTTTGAATTTCGGGTGATCCCTCTTGAGCATGTAATCTTCTGCTACTTGTTCTACATCACACTTCCATCCGCAAACGGCGAAACGCTTTGACTTGGTGAGTTTCGCGTCATTCCGACTTCGATGACCCCGTTGCCGAAATTCAGTTCCCTTTGAATTTCGAGTGATCCCTCTTGAGCATGTATGCTTCTGCTACTTGTTCTACATCAGACTTCTTCCGCAATTGGCCAAATGCTTTGACTCGGTGAGTTTCGCGGCCTTCCGACTTTCGATGCCCCGGTTGCCGAAATTCAGTTGCCTTTGAATTTCGGGTGATCCCGCTTGAGCATGTATGCTTCTGCTACTTGTTCTACATCAGACTTTCTTCCGCAAACGGCGAAACGCTTTGACTCGGCGAGTTTCGCGCATTCCGACTTCGATGCCCCGGTTGCCGAAATTTAGTATGCCTTTGAAAATTTCGGGAGATCCCTCTTGAGCATGTATGCTTCTGCTACTTTGTTCTATCATCACACTTTTCCTTCCGCAAACGGCGAAACGCTTTGAACTCGTGAGTTATCGCGGCAATTCCGATTTTTTTTTTTGTTTCTTCGATGCCCCGGTTTGCCGAAATTCAGTTGCCTTTGAATTTCGGTGATCCCTCTTAAGCATGTATGCTTCTGCTACTTGTTCTACATCACACTTCCTTCCGCAAACAGCGAAACGCTTTGACTCGGTGAGTTATCGCGGCATTCCGACTTCGATGCCCCGGTTGCCGAAATTCAGTTGCCTTTGAATTTCGGGTGATCCCTCTTGAGCATGTATGCTTCTGCTACTTGTTTCATACATCACACTTTCCTTTCCGCAACACAGCGAAACGCTTTGACTCGGTGAGTTTCGTGGCATTCCCGACTTCGATGCCCCTGGTTGCCCCGAAAAAATTCAGTTGACCTTTTGAAATTTCTGGTGATCCCTGCCCTCACTACCCGCTTGAGCATGTATGCTTCTGCTACTTGTTCTGACATCACACTTCCCTTTCCGCAAACGGCGAAACGCTTTGACACGTGTGAGTATTCGCGACATTCCGACTTCCGATGCCCCGGTTGCCGAAATTCAGTTGCCTTTGAATTTCGGGTTTTTTGATACCCTCTTGAGCATGTATGCGTTCCTGCTACTTGTTCTACATCACACTTCCCTTCCTCAAATACGAAACGCTTTGACTCTGGTGGACTTTCGCGTCAATTCCGACTTCGATGCCCCGGTTGCCGAAATTGCAGTTGACTTTGCATTTTGGGTGATCCCGCTTGAGCATGTATGCTTCTGCTACTTTGTTCTACATTCATACTTCTTCCGCAAACGGCGAAACTCTGCTTCGACTCAGTGACTTTTCGCAGGCATTCCGACTTCGATGCCCCCGGTTGGCCGAATATTTAGTTGCCTTTTTTTTGAATTTCGGGTGATCCCTCTTGAGCATGTATTCTTCTGCAACTTGTTCTAGCATCACACTTCCTTCCATCAAACAAGCGAAACGCTTTGACTCGGTGAGTTTTCGCGGCATTCCGACTGTCGATGCCCCGGTTGCCGAAATTCCAGTTGCCTTTGAATTTCCGGTTGATCCCGCTTGAGCATGAAATGGCTTCTGCTACTATGTTCTACATCACAAAAAATACTTTTCTTCCTTCCGCACAAACAGCGAAACTCTTTGACTCGGTGAGTTTTCCACGGCATTCCGACTTCGATTGCCCGTGGTGCCGAAATTTCAGTTGCCTTTGAATTTCGGGTGATCCCTCTAGAGCATGTATGCTTCTGCTACTTGTTTTCTGCATCATACTTTCTTCCACAAATGGCGAAACGCTTTGACTCGGTGATTTTCTGCGGCATTCCGACTTCGAAGCCCCCGGTTGCCGAAATTCTGTTGCCTTTGCTTTGTAAGTGATTCCCTTCTTGAGCTTGGATGCTTCTGCTACTTGTTTTCTATACATCATACTTTCTTCTGCAAACGGCGAAAACGCTTTGATTCAGTATTTTTTACGGCTTTCCGACTTCGATGCCGGCCGGTTGCCGAAATTCAGTTGCCGTTGAAAATTTTCGGGTGATCCCTCTTGAGCATGTATACTTCTGCTATACTTCTTCTACATCATACTTTCTTTCCGCAAAACGGCGAAACGCTTTGACTCGGTGAGTTTCGAGGCATTCAAACTTGGATGCCCCGGTTGCCGAAATTCAGTTGCCTTTGGCATTTAGGGTGTAGCCCTCTTAAGCATATATGCTTGTGCTACGTGTTCTACTTCTACTTTCTTTCAGCAAAACGGCGAAACTCTTTGACTCTGTGATTTTCCGAGGCATTCCGACTTCGATGCCCCGGTTGCCGAAATTCAGTTGCCTTTGAATTTCGGGTGATCCCTCTTGAGCATGTATGCTTCTGCTACTTGTTCTACATCAGACTTCCTTCCGCAAACGGCGAAACGCTTTGACTCGGTGAGTTTCGCGGCATTCCGACTTCGATGCCCGGTTGCCGAAATTCAGTTGCCTTTGAATTTCGGTGATCCCTCTTGAGCATGTATGCTTCTGCTACTTGTTCTACATCAGACTTCCTTCCCAAACGGCGAAACGCTTTGACTCGGTGAGTTTCGCGGCATTCCGACTTCGATGCCCCGGTTGCCGAAATTCAGTTGCCTTTGAATTTCGGGTGATCCCTCTTGAGCATGTATGCTTCTGCTACTTGTTCTACATCAGACTTCTTCCGCAAACGGCGAAACGCTTTGACTCGGTGAGTTTCGCGCATTCCGACTTCGATGCCCCGTTGCCGAAATTCAGTTGCCTTTGAATTTCGGGTGATCCCTCTTGAGCATGTATGCTTCTGCTACTTGTTCTACATCAGACTTCCTTCCGCAAACGGCGAAACGCTTTGACTCGGTGAGTTTCGCGGCATTCCGACTTCGATGCCCCGGTTGCCGAAATTCAGTTGCCTTTGAATTTCGGGTGATCCCTCTTGAGCATGTATGCTTCTGCTACTTGTTCTACATCAGACTTCCTTCCGCAAACGGCGAAACGCTTTGACTCGGTGAGTTTCGCGGCATTCCGACTTCGATGCCCCGGTTGCCGAAATTCAGTTGCCTTTGAATTTCGGGTGATCCCTCTTGAGCATGTATGCTTCTGCTACTTGTTCTACATCAGACTTCTTCCGCAAACGGCGAAACGCTTTGACTCGGTGAGTTTCGCGGCATTCCGACTTCGATGCCCCGGTTGCCGAAATTCAGTTGCCTTTGAATTTCGGGTGATCCCTCTTGAGCATGTATGCTTCTGCTACTTGTTCTACATCAGACTTCCTTCCGCAAACGGCGAAACGCTTTGACTCGGTGAGTTTCGCGGCATTCCGACTTCGATGCCCCGGTTGCCGAAATTCAGTTGCCTTTGAATTTCGGGTGATCCCTCTTGAGCATGTATGCTTCTGCTACTTGTTCTACATCAGACTTCCTTCCGCAAACGGCGAAACGCTTTGACTCGGTGAGTTTCGCGGCATTCCGACTTCGATGCCCCGTTGCCGAAATTCAGTTGCCTTTGAATTTCGGGTGATCCCTCTTGAGCATGTATGCTTCTGCTACTTGTTCTACATCAGACTTCTTCCGCAAACGGCGAAACGCTTTGACTCGGTGAGTTTCGCGGCATTCCGACTTCGATGCCCCGGTTGCCGAAATTCAGTTGCCTTTGAATTTCGGGTGATCCCTCTTGAGCATGTATGCTTCTGCTACTTGTTCTACATCAGACTTCCTTCGCAAACGGCGAAACGCTTTGACTCGGTGAGTTTCGCGGCATTCCGACTTCGATGCCCCGGTTGCCGAAATTCAGTTGCCTTTGAATTTCGGGTGATCCCTCTTGAGCATGTATGCTTCTGCTACTTGTTCTACATCAGACTTCTTCCGCAAACGCGAAACGCTTTGACTCGGTGAGTTTCGCGGCATTCCGACTTCTTCGATGCCCCGGTTGCCGAAATTCAGTTGCCTTTGAATTTCGGGTGATCCCTCTTGAGCATGTATGCTTCTGCTACTTGTTCTACATCAGACTTCCTTCCGCAAACGGCGAAACGCTTTGACTCGGTGAGTTTCGCGGCATTCCGACTTCGATGCCCCGGTTGCCGAAATTCAGTTGCCTTTGAATTTCGGGTGATCCCTCTTGAGCATGTATGCTTCTGCTACTTGTTCTACATCAGACTTCTTCCGCAAACGGCGAAACGCTTTGACTCGGTGAGTTTCGCGGCATTCCGACTTCGATGCCCCGGTTGCCGAAATTCAGTTGCCTTTGAATTTCGGTGATCCCTCTTGAGCATGTATGCTTCTGCTACTTGTTCTACATCAGACTTCTTCCGCAAACGGCGAAACGCTTTGACTCGGTGAGTTTCGCGGCATTCCGACTTCGATGCCCCGTTGCCGAAATTCAGTTGCCTTTGAATTTCGGGTGATCCCTCTTGAGCATGTATGCTTCTGCTACTTGTTCTACATCAACTTCCTTCCGCAAACGGCGAAACGCTTTGACTCGGTGAGTTTCGCGGCATTCCGACTTCGATGCCCGGTTGCCGAAATTCAGTTGCCTTTGAATTTCGGGTGATCCCTCTTGAGCATGTATGCTTCTGCTACTTGTTCTACATCAGACTTCCTTCCGCAAACGGCGAAACGCTTTGACTCGGTGAGTTTCGCGGCATTCCGACTTCGATGCCCCGGTTGCCGAAATTCAGTTGCCTTTGAATTTCGGGTGATCCCTCTTGAGCATGTATGCTTCTGCTACTTGTTCTACATCAGACTTCTTCCGCAAACGGCGAAACGCTTTGACTCGGTGAGTTTCGCGGCATTCCGACTTCGATGCCCCGGTTGCCGAAATTCAGTTGCCTTTGAATTTCGGGTGATCCCTCTTGAGCATGTATGCTTCTGCTACTTGTTCTACATCAGACTTCCTTCCGCAAACGGCGAAACGCTTTGACTCGGTGAGTTTCGCGGCATTCCGACTTCGATGCCCCGGTTGCCGAAATTCAGTTGCCTTTGAATTTCGGGTGATCCCTCTTGAGCATGTATGCTTCTGCTACTTGTTCTACATCAGACTTCCTTCCGCAAACGGCGAAACGCTTTGACTCGGTGAGTTTCGCGGCATTCCGACTTCGATGCCCCGGTTGCCGAAATTCAGTTGCCTTTGAATTTCGGGTGATCCCTCTTGAGCATGTATGCTTCTGCTACTTGTTCTACATCAGACTTCTTCCGCAAACGGCGAAACGCTTTGACTCGGTGAGTTTCGCGGCATTCCGACTTCGATGCCCCGGTTGCCGAAATTCAGTTGCCTTTGAATTTCGGGTGATCCCTCTTGAGCATGTATGCTTCTGCTACTTGTTCTACATCAGACTTTCTTCCGCAAACGGCGAAACGCTTTGACTCGGTGAGTTTCGCGGCATTCCGACTTCGATGCCCCGGTTGCCGAAATTCAGTTGCCTTTGAATTTCGGGTGATCCCTCTTGAGCATGTATGCTTCTGCTACTTGTTCTACATCAGACTTCCTCCCGCAAACGGCGAAACGCTTTGACTCGGTGAGTTTCGCGGCATTCCGACTTCGATGCCCGGTTGCCGAAATTCAGTTGCCTTTGAATTTCGGGCGATCCCTCTTGAGCATGTATGCTTCTGCTACTTGTTCTACATCAGACTTCCTTCCGCAAACGGCGAAACGCTTTGACTCGGTGAGTTTCGCGGCATTCCGACTTCGATGCCCCGGTTGCCGAAATTCAGTTGCCTTTGAATTTCGGGTGATCCCTCTTGAGCATGTATGCTTCTGCTACTTGTTCTACATCAGACTTCCTTCCGCAAACGGCGAAACGCTTTGACTCGGTGAGTTTCGCGGCATTCCGACTTCGATGCCCCGGTTGCCGAAATTCAGTTGCCTTTGAATTTCGGGTGATCCCTCTTGAGCATGTATGCTTCTGCTACTTGTTCTACATCAGACTTCTTCCGCAAACGGCGAAACGCTTTGACTCGGTGAGTTTCGCGGCATTCCGACTTCGATGCCCCGTTGCCGAAATTCAGTTGCCTTTGAATTTCGGGTGATCCCTCTTGAGCATGTATGCTTCTGCTACTTGTTCTACATCAGACTTCCTTCCGCAAACGGCGAAACGCTTTGACTCGGTGAGTTTCGCGGCATTCCGACTTCGATGCCCCGGTTGCCGAAATTCAGTTGCCTTTGAATTTCGGGTGATCCCTCTTGAGCATGTATGCTTCTGCTACTTGTTCTACATCAGACTTCTTCCGCAAACGGCGAAACGCTTTGACTCGGTGAGTTTCGCGGCATTCCGACTTCGATGCCCCGGTTGCCGAAATTCAGTTGCCTTTGAATTTCGGGTGATCCCTCTTGAGCATGTATGCTTCTGCTACTTGTTCTACATCAGACTTCCTTCCGCAAACGGCGAAACGCTTTGACTCGGTGAGTTTCGCGGCATTCCGACTTCGATGCCCCGGTTGCCGAAATTCAGTTGCCTTTGAATTTCGGGTGATCCCTCTTGAGCATGTATGCTTCTGCTACTTGTTCTACATCAGACTTCCTTCCGCAAAAAGCGAAACGCTTTGACTCGGTGAGTTTCGCGGCATTCCGACTTCGATGCCCCGGTTGCCGAAATTCTGTTGCCTTTGAATTTCGGGCGATCCCTCTTGAGCATGTATGCTTCTGCTACTTGTTCTACATCAGACTTCCTTCCGCAAACGGTGAAACGCTTTGACTCGGTGAGTTTCGCAGCATTCCGCCTTCGATGCCTCGGTTGCCGAAATTCAGTTGCCTTTGAATTTCGGGTGATCCCTCTTGAGCATGTATGCTTCTGCTACTTGTTCTACATCAGACTTCCTTCCGCAAACGCGAAACGCTTTGACTCGGTGAGTTTCGCGGCATTCCGACTTCGATGCCCCGGTTGCCGAAATTCAGTTGCCTTTGAATTTCGGGTGATCCCTCTTGAGCATGTATGCTTCTGCTACTTGTTCTACATCAGACTTCCTTCCGCAAACGGCGAAAAGGTTTGACTCGGTGAGTTTCGCGGCATTCCGACTTCGATGCCCCGTTGCCGAAATTCAGTTGCCTTTGAATTTTGGGCGATCCCTCTTTAGCATGTATGCTTCTGCTACTTGTTCTACATCAGACTTCCTTCCGAAAACAGCGAAAAGGTTTGACTCGGTGAGTTTCGCGGCATTCCGACTTCGATGCCCCGGTTGGCGAAATTCAGTTGCCTTTGAATTTCGGGTGATCCCTCTTGAGCATGTATGCTTCTGCTACTTGTTCTACATCAGACTTCCTTCCGCAAACGGTGAAACGCTTTGACTCAGTGAGTTTCGCGGCATTCCGACTTCGATGCCCAGGTTGCCGAAATTCAGTTGCCTTTGAATTTCGGGTGCCCTCTTGAGCATGTATGCTTCTGCTACTTGTTCTACATCAGACTTCCTTCCGCAAACGGCGAAACGCTTTGACTCGGTGAGTTTCGCGGCATTCCGACTTTGATGCCCCGGTTGCCGAAATTCTGTTGCCTTTGAATTTCGGGTGATCCCTCTTGAGCATGTATGCTTCTGCTACTTGTTCTACATCAGACTTCCTTCCGCAAACGGCGAAACGCTTTGACTCGGTGAGTTTCGCGGCATTCCGACTTCGATGCCCCGGTTGCCGAAATTCAGTTGCCTCTGAATTTCGGGTGATCCCTTTTGAGCATGTATGCTTCTGCTACTTGTTCTACATCAGACTTCCTTCCGCAAACGGCGAAATGCTTTGACTCGGTGAGTTTCGCGGCATTCCAACTTCGATACCCAGGTTGCCGAAATTCAGTTGCCTTTGAATTTCAAGGGATCCCTCTTAACAACGTATGCTTCTGCTACTTGTTCTAGATCAGACTTCCTTCCGCAAACGGCAAAAAGCTTTGACTCGATGAGTTTCGCGACATTCCGACTTTGATTCCCCGGTTGCCAAAATGCAGTTCCCTTTGAATTTCGGGTGATCCCTCTTGAGCATGTATGCTTCTGCTACTTGTTCTACATCAGACTTCCTTCCGCAACCGGCGAAACGCTTTGACTCGGTGAGTTTCGCGGCATTCCGACTTCGATGCCCCGTTGCCGAAATTCAGTTGCCTTTGAATTTCGGGTGATCCTCTTGAGCATGTATGCTTCTGCTACTTGTTCTACATCAGACTTCCTTCCGCAAACGGCGAAACGCTTTGACTCGGTGAGTTTCGCGGCATTCCGACTTCGATGCCCCGTTGCCGAAATTCAGTTGCCTTTGAATTTCGGGTGATCCCTCTTGAGCATGTATGCTTCTGCTACTTGTTCTACATCACACTTCCTTCCGCAAACAACGAAACGCTTTGACTCGGTGAGTTTTGCGCCATTCTGACTTCGATGCCCCGGTTCCAGAAATTCAGTTGCCTTTGAATTTCGGGGATCCCTCTTGAGCATGTATGCTTCTGCTACTTGTTCTACATCAGTCTTCTTCCGCAAATGGCCAAATGCTTTGACTCGGTGAGTTTCGTGGCATTTCGACTTCGATGCCCCGGTTGCCGAAATTCAGTTGCCTTTGAATTTCGGGTGATCCCTCTTGAGCATGTATGCTTCTGCTACTTGTTCTATGTCACACTTCCTTCCGCAAACGGCGAAACGCTTTGACTCGGTCAGTTTCGCGGCATTCCGACTTCGATGCCCCGGTTGCCGAAATTCAGTTGCCTTTGAATTTCGGGTGATCCCTCTTGAGCATGTATGCTTCTGCTACTTGTTCTATGTCACACTTCCTTCCGCAAACGGCGAAACGCTTTGACTCGGTCAGTTTCGCGGCATTCCGACTTCGATGCCCCGGTTGCCGAAATTCAGTTGCCTTTGAATTTCGGGTGATCCCTCTTGAGCATGTATGCTTCTGCTACTTGTTCTACATCACACTTCCTTCCGCAAATGGCGAAACGCTTTTACTCGGTGAGTTTCGCGGCATTCCGACTTCGATGCCCCGGTTGCCGAAATTCAGTTGCCTTTGAATTTCGGGTGATCCTCTTGAGCATGTATGCTTCTGCTACTTGTTCTACATCAGACTTCCTTCCGCAAACGGCGAAACGCTTTGACTCGGTGAGTTTCGCGGCATTCCGACTTCGATGCCCCGGTTGCCGAAATTCAGTTGCCTTTGAATTTCGGGTGATCCCTCTTGAGCATGTATGCTTCTGCTACTTGTTCTACATCAGACTTCCTTCCGCAAACGGCGAAACGCTTTGACTCGGTAGTGGCATTCCGACTTCGATGCCCCGGTTGCCGAAATTCAGTTGCCTTTGAATTTCGGGTGATCCTCTTGAGCATGTATGCTTCTGCTACTTGTTCTACATCAGACTTCCTTCCGCAAACGGCGAAACGCTTTGACTCGTGAGTTTCGCGGCATTCCCGACTTCGATGCCCCGGTTGCCGAAATTCAGTTGCCTTTGAATTTCGGTGATCCCTCTTGAGCATGTATGCTTCTGCTACTTGTTCTACATCAGACTTCCTTCCGCAAACGGCGAAACGCTTTGACTCGGTGAGTTTCGCGGCATTCCGACTTCGATGCCCCGGTTGCCGAAATTCAGTTGCCTTTAATTTCGGGATCCCTCTTGAGCATGTATGCTTCTGCTACTTGTTCTACATCAGACTTCCTTCCGCAAACAGCGAAACGCTTTGACTCGTGAGTTTCGCGGCATTCCGACTTCGATGCCCCGGTTGCCGAAATTCAGTTGCCTTTGAATTTCGGGTGATCCCTCTTGAGCATGTATGCTTCTGCTACTTGTTCTACATCAGACTTCCTTCCGCAAACGGCGAAACGCTTTGACTCGGTGAGTTTCGCGGCATTCCGACTTCGATGCCCGGTTGCCGAAATTCAGTTGCCTTTGAATTTCGGGTGATCCCTCTTGAGCATGTATGCTTCTGCTACTTGTTCTACATCAGACTTCCTTCCGCAAACGGCGAAACGCTTTGACTCGTGAGTTTCGCGGCATTCCGACTTCGATGCCCCGGTTGCCGAAATTCAGTTGCCTTTGAATTTCGGGTGATCCCTCTTGAGCATGTATGCTTCTGCTACTTGTTCTACATCAGACTTCCTTCACAAACGGCGAAACGCTTTGACTCGGTGAGTTTTCGGCATTCCGACTTCGATGCCCCGGTTGCCGAAATTCAGTTGCCTTTGAATTTCGGGTGATCCCTCTTGAGCATGTATGCTTCTGCTACTTGTTCTACATCAGACTTCCTTCCGCAAACGGCGAAACGCTTTGACTCGGTGAGTTTCGCGGCATTCCGACTTCGATGCCCGGTTGCCGAAATTCAGTTGCCTTTGAATTTCGGGTGATCCCTCTTGAGCATGTATGCTTCTGCTACTTGTTCTACATCAGACTTCTTCCGCAAACGGCGAAACGCTTTGACTCGGTGAGTTTCGCGGCATTCCGACTTCGATGCCCCGTTGCCGAAATTCAGTTGCCTTTGAATTTCGGGTGATCCCTCTTGAGCATGTATGCTTCTGCTACTTGTTCTACATCAGACTTCCTTCCGCAAACGCGAAACGCTTTGACTCGGTGAGTTTCGCGGCATTCCGACTTCGATGCCCCGGTTGCCGAAATTCAGTTGCCTTTGAATTTCGGGTGATCCCTCTTGAGCATGTATGCTTCTGCTACTTGTTCTACATCAGACTTCCTTCCGCAAACGGCGAAACGCTTTGACTCGGTGAGTTTCGCGGCATTCCGACTTCGATGCCCCGGTTGCCGAAATTCAGTTGCCTTTGAATTGGGTGATCCCTCTTGAGCATGTATGCTTCTGCTACTTGTTCTACATCACACTTCCTTCCGCAAACAGGAAACGCTTTGACTCGGTGAGTTTCGCGGCATTCCGACTTCGATCCCGGTTGCCGAAATTCAGTTGCCTTTGAATTTCGGGTGATCCCTCTTGAGCATGTATGCTTCTGCTACTTGTTCTACATCAGACTTCCTTCCGCAAACGCGAAACGCTTTGAATTTGGCATTCCGACTTTGATGTCGCGGTTGCCAAAATTCAGTTGCCTTTGAATTTCGGGGGATCCCTCTTGAGCATGTATGCTTCTGGTACTTGTTCTACATCAGACTTCCTTCCGCAAACGGCGAAACGCTTTGACTAGATGAGTTTCGCGGCATTCCGACTTCGATGCTCTGGTTGCCAAATTTTAGTTGCCTTTGAATTTCAGGCGATCCTTCTTGAGCATGTATGCTTCTGCTACTTGTTCTACATCAGACTTCCTTCTGCAAACGGCGAAATGCTTTGACTCGGTGAGTTTCGCGGCATTCCGACTTCGATGCCCCGGTTGACGAAATTCATTTGCCTTTGAATTTGGGGGATCCCTCTTGAGCATGTATGCTTCTGCTACTTGTTCTACATAAGACTTCCTTCCGCAAACCTAAAACGCTTTGAATCCGTCGCATACCGACTTCGATGCCCCGATTGCCGAAATTAGTTGCCTTTGAATTTCGGGCCATCCCTCTTGAGCATGTATGCTTCTGCTACTTGTTCTAATCAGACTTCCTTCCGCAAACGGCGAAACGCTTTGAGTCGGTGACTTTCGCGGCATTCCGACTTCGATGCCCTGGTTGCCGAAATTCAGTTGCCTTTGAATTTCGGGCATTTCCTCTTCAACATGTATGCTTCTGCTACTTGTTCTACATTAGACTTCCTTCCGCAAACGGCGAAACGCTTTGACTCGGTGAGTTTCGCGGCATTCCGACTTCGATGCCCCGTTGCCGAAATTAAAAGGCAACTGAATTTCGGCAACCGGGCATCGAAGTCGAATGCCGCGAAACTCACCGCGTCAAAGCGTTTGACCGTTTGCGAAAGGAAGACCCGATGTAGAAAAAGTAGCAGAAGCATACATGCTCCAGAGGAGTCACCCGAAATTTAAAAGGCAACTGAATTTCGGCAACCGGGCATCAAAGTCGGAATGCCGCCAAACTCACCGAGTCAAAGCGTGTCGTAGTTTGTGGAAGGAATTCTGATGTAGAACAAGTAGCAGAAGCATACATGCTCAAGAGGGGTCACCCAAATTCAAAGGCAACTGAATTTCGGCAACCGGGGCACCGAAGTCGAATGCCGCGAAACTCACCGAGTCAAAGCGTTTCGCCGTTTGCGGAAGGATCTGATGTAGAACAAGTAGCAGAAGCATACATGCTCAAGAGCATGGCCCGAAATTCAAAGGGAACTGAATTTCGCAACTGGGCGTCGAAGTCGGAATGTCCGCGAAACTCACCGATCAAAGCGTTTCGCCGTTTGCAGAAGGAAATCTGATGTAGAACAACTAGCATAAGCATACATGCTCAAGAGCGATCCCCCGAAATTAAAAGCAACTGAATTTCGGCAACCAGGGCATCGAAGTCGGAATGCCGGAAACTCACCGAGTCAAAGCGTTTCGCCGTTTGTGGAAGGAAGTCTGATGTAGAACAAGTAGCAGAAGCATAGATGCTCAAGAGTAATCTCCCCCGAAATTCAAAGGCAACTGAATTTCGGCAACCGGGGCATCGAAGTCGGAATGCCGCGAAACTCACCACGTCAAAGCGTTTGCCATTTGCGAAAGGAAGTCCGATGTAGAACAAGTAGCAGAAGCATACATGCTCAAGAGGAGTCACCCGAAATTAAAAGGCAACTGAATTTCGGCAACCGAAGCATCAAAGTTGGAATGCCGCGAAACTCACCGAGTCAAAGCATGTCGTAGTTTGTGGAAGGAATTCTGATGTAGAAACAAGTAGCAGAAGCATACAGCTCAAGAGGGATCACCCGAAATTCAAATGGAACTGAATTTCGCCAACCGGGGTATCAAAGTCGGAATACCGCGAAACTCACCGAGTCAAAGCGTTTCGCCGTTTACGGAAGGAAGTCTGATGTAGAACAAGTAGCAGAAGCATAGATGTTCAAGAGGCTCCCTCCGAAATTCAAAGGCAACTGAATTTCGGCAACCGGGGCATCGAAGTCGAAATGCCGCGAAACTCACCGAGTCAAAGCGTTTCCTTGTTTGTGGAAGGAAGTCTGATGTAGAACAACTAGCAGAAGTATACATGCTCAAGAGGATCCCCGAAATTCAAACGCAACTGAATTTCGGCAACCGGGGCATCGAAGTCGGAATGCCGCGAAACTCACCGAGTCAAAGCGTTTCCTTGTTTGTGAAAGAAGTCTGATGTAGAACAACTAGCAGAAGTATACATGCTCAAGAGGGATCCCCCAAAATTAAAAGGCAACTGAGTTTCGGCAACCGGGGCATCGAAGTCGGAATGCCGCGAAACTCACCGAGTCAAAGTGTTTCGCCGTTTGTGGAAGGAAGTCTAATGTAGAACAAGTAGCAAAGCATACATGCTCAAGAGGGATCACCCGAAATTCAAATGGAACTGAATTTCGCCAACCGGAGTATCAAAGTCGGAATACCGCGAAACTCACCGAGTCAAAGCGTTTCGCCGTTTACGGAAGGAAGTCTGATGTAGAACAAGTAGCAGAAGCATAGATGTTTCAAGAGGGCTCCCCCGAAATTCAAAGGCAACTGAATTTCGGCAACCGGGGCATCGAAGTCGAAATGCCGCGAAACTCACCGAGTCAAAGCGTTTCCTTTATTGTGGAAGGAAGTCTGATGTAGAACAACTAGCAGAAGTAAACATGCTCAAAAGGGATCCCCCAAAATTAAAGGCAACTGAGTTTCGGCAACCGGGGCACCGAAGCCGGAATGCCGTGAAACTCACCGAGTCAAAGCGTTTCGCCGTTTGCGGAAGAAGTCTGATGAAACGAGTAGCAGAAGTATACATGCTCAAGAGGGATCCCTCGAAATTCAAAGGCAACTAAATTTCGGCAACTGGGGCATCGAAGTCGGAATGCCGCGAAACTCACCGATTCAAAGCGTTTAGCCGTTAGCGGAAGGAAGTCTGATCTAGAACAATTAGCAGAAGCATAGATGCTCAAGAGGGATGGCCCGGAATTCAAAGACAACTGAATTTAGTCAATCGGGGCATCGAAATGGGAATGCCGCAAAACTCACCGATCAAAGCGTGTCGCAGTTTGTGGAAGGAAGTCTTTGTAGAACAAGTAGGAGAAGCATACATGCTCAAGAGGGATCCCCCAAAATTCAAAGGCAATTGAATTTTGGCAACTTGGGCATCGAAGTCGGAATGCCGCGAAACTCACCGACTCAAAGTGTTTCGCCGTTTGCTTAAGGGAAGTCATGTAGAACAAGTAGCACAAGCATAGATGCTCAAAGGGATTGCCCGATATTCAAACGCAACGCATTCTGAATTTCGGCAACCGACTTCGATGCCCCGTTTGTCGAAATTCAGTTGCCTTTGAATTTCGTGGATCCCTCTTGAGCATGTATGCTTTTGGTACTTGTTCTACATCAGACTTCCTTCCATAAATGGCGAAACGCTTTGACTCGGTGAGTTTCGCGGCATTCCGAATTCGGTGCCCCGGTTGCCGAAATTCAGTTGCCTTTGAATTTCGGGGATCCCTCTTGAGCATCTATGCTTCTGCTACTTGTTCTACATCAGAATTCCTTCCACAAACTGCGACACCTTTGACTCGGTGAGTTTCGCGGCATTCCGCCTTCGATGCCCCGGTTGTCGAAATTCAGTTGCCTTTGAATTCGGGCAATTCTTCTTGAGCATCTATGCTTCTGCTACTTGTTCTACATCAGACTTCCTTCCGCAAACGGCGAAACGCTTTGACCGGTGAGGTTTCGTGGTATTCCGACTTTGATGCCCCGTTGGCGAAATTCAGTTCCATTTGAATTTCGGGTGACCCTCTTGAGCATGTATGCTTCTGCTACTTGTTCTACATCCGACTTCCTTTCGCAAACGGCGAAACACTTTGACTCGTGAGTTTTCGCGCATTCCGACTTCGATGCCCCGGTTGCCGAAACTCAGTTGCCTTTTAATTTTGGGGATCCCTCTTGAGCATGTATACTTCTGCTAGTTGTTCTACATCAGACTTCCTTCCACAAACAAGGAAACGCTTTGACTCGGTGATTTCGCGGCATTCCGACTTCGATGCCCCGGTTGCCAAAATTCAGTTGCGTTTGAATTTCGGGGATCCCTCTTGAGCATGTATACTTCTGCTAGTTGTTTCACATCAGACTTCCTTCCGTAAACGGCTAAACGCTTTGAATCAGTGGCATTCCGACTTCGATGCCCAGTTTCCGAAATTCAGTTGCCTTTGAATTTCAGCAATCCCTCTGAGCATCTATGCTTCTGCTACTTGTTCTACATCAGACTTCCTTCCACAAACGGCGAAACGCTTTGACTCGTGAGTTTCGCCACATTCCGACTTCGGTGCCCCGGTTGCCGA
>CM055354.1:104780-109780 GCA_029228515.1 Populus alba x Populus x berolinensis | reverse complement strand
GGGCTGTCCAGGCCAGGCAGGAAAATTCGTCGAGGGGATGCGCTGACGAAGCAGGGGCTGTTCAGACACAGCGGGCAGTCGCTGGAATCGACAGCGCCGACGGACATCGGCAAAGTCATCAGAATTCGCAAGCGAGGTGCCTGACGATGAGTCCGCCCGATTTATAGTCCTAGGCTTGACGAAATACGACTGCTGGGCCTAGTAGGCTCACTGCGGGGGCAAGCCCGGCAGCGATGTCCAACAGTGGGAAAAAATCGGCAGCGCAGAATTTTTTTGCCGGAACATGGGCTGGACCCGCTGGGCTGTTCCAGGCCAGGGCGAGGAAAAATCGTCAAGGGGCATTGCGTCTGACGACAGCTCAAAAAAAACAAAAATCAAAAGAGAATAAAGGGCTGTTCAGAAACACAGCGGGCAAGTGCTGGAATCGGCATGGCGCCGACGAAATCGGCGAAGTCGGCAATGATATCGCGCGTCCGTGTGCTGACGATGAGTCCGGACGATGTTATAGTCCTAAGGCCTTGACGGAAAAACGACTGGGAGGCCTAGGCTCAACGCTGGAGGCAGTGGGGCAGCGATGCCACACAGTGGGGAAAAGAATCGGCCAGCCGGATTGGTCCAACACGTGGGGAAAACATACGGCGCCGAGCGCAGATATTTTTGACGAAACATGGGCTGGACGCTGTGGCTGTCGCAGGCCAGGGCAGGAAAAAAAGTCGTCAATGGGGATGCGCTGACGAGAGACAGGGGCTGTTCCAGACACAGCGGAGCAGTGGCCCCCTGGGAAACGGCGAGCGCCGAACCGGAAATCGGGCGAAGTCGGCAGAAACGGCGGCCCGGTGCTGACGATGAGTCCGGACGATTTATAGTCCTAGGCTTGACGAAAACGACTGGGGCGCTAGGCTCACGCTGGGGCAGTGGCAGCCGATGCAACACAGTGGGACGAAAATTCGGCAGCGTATCGCCAACAGTGGGAAAAAATTCGGCAGCGCAGATTTTTGGACGAACATGGGTTGGACGCTGTGACTGTCCAGGCGGCAGGCAGGTAAAAATCGTCAAGGGGATGCGCTGACGATAGCAGGGGCTGTTACAGTCAGGGGGGGGGGCGGACCAGTGCTGGAAAACCGCTCTTGACGTCCAGTGCGCCGACGAAATCGGCAGAATTCGGCAGAATCGGCGGCCGGTGCTGACGATGAGTCCGGCCGATTTATAGTCCTAGGCTGTGACGAAAACGAAGGGGGCCTAGGTTCACGCTGGGGCAGTGGCAAGCGATGCCAACATGGGAAGAAAATCGGAGCGATGCCCAAACAGTGGGAAAACATCGCGCCAGACGATGCCAACAGTGGGAAAAATCGGCAGCGCAGATTTTTTGACGAACATGGGCTGGACGCTGGGCTGTCCGAGGCCAGGCAGGAAAAATCGTCAAGGGGATGCGCTGACGAACAGCTAGGGCGGATGTTCAGACACTAGCGGGCAGTGCTGGAATCGGCAGCGCCGACGAAATCGGCGAAGTCGGCAGAATCGGCGGCCGGTGCTGACGATGAGTCGGGACGCTATTTAATAGTCCTAGGCTTGACGAAAATCGACTGGGGGCCTTTGTGTCTCTGCTGGGGGCAGTGGCAGCGAGATGCCAACAGTGGTAAAAAATCGGCAGCGCTGCCAACAGTGGGAAAAATCGGCAGCGCAGATTTTTTGACGAACATGGGCTGGACGCTGGGATGTCCAGGACCCGGCAGGAAAAATCGTCAAGGGGATGCGCTGAGACTAGAGCAGAGGCTGGTTCAGACACAGCGGGCAGTGCTGGAATCGGCAGCGCCGACGAAATCGGCGAAGAGAATCGGCGGCCGGTGCTGACGATGAGTCCGGACGATTTATAGTCCTAGGCTTGACGAAAACGACTGGGGGCCTAGGCTCACGCTGGGGCAGTGGCAGCGATGCCAACAGTGGGAAAAATCGGCAGCGATGCCAACAGTGGGAAAAATCGGCAGCGCCAACATGGGAAAATCGGCAGCGCAGGAAAAATTGACGAAGGGGATGCGCTGACGAAGCAGGGGCTGTTCAGACCAGGCAGGAAAAATCGGCAGGGGATGCGCTCGACGAAGCGGGGAGTTCAGACACAGCGATGAGTCCGGACGATTTATAGTCCTAGGCTTGACGAAAACGACTGGGGGCCTAGGCTCACGCTGGGGCAGTGGCAGCGATGCCAACAGTGGGAAAAATCGGCAGCGATGCCAACAGTGGGAAAAATCGGCAGCGCAGATTTTTTGACGAACATGGGCTGGACGCTGGGCTGTCCAGGCCAGGCAGAAAAGGGGATGCGCTGACGAAGCAGGGGCTGTTCAGACACAGCGGGCAGTGCTGGAATCGGCAGCGCCGACGAAATCGGCGAAGTCGGCAGCAGGTGGTGACGATGAGTCTGGATGGACGGACTGCATAGTCCAAGGCTTGACGAAAAAGACTGTTGGTCTAGACACTGGGGCAGTGGCAGCCCGTGGGACTGTGTCGCCAGATTCGTCCGCAGCGTTGGCTTATTGGTGCGGTGGGCTGATGCGAGTGGGGACTGGGGGCAGCGGACAGTGAAAGCAAGAGTTTCCCCGAGGCTGCCGGGAAAAACACCGCTCGGGATGGACGGGGTGAGATGACCCGGCTGCCCTCAACGAGTCATTCAATTCTCTGCCCTATCAACATAACTCCCGATGTGTTGTTCGCTATCTTGGAAGAAGAGATCTCTTCCTCCCCGGGATGGCCGGGTGCGATTACCCGGCGGCGGCGTTCAAATCACTGCCCTATCGGCTACAACTGCTGATGGGGGGATTAGAGGCCTGCCATGGTGGTGAGGGGAGGCGAAGACCGTGAAAGCAAGAGTTTTCCCGGGGCTCCTCCGGTGGCCGCGGCATGCGGGCTGCTGGTTTTCCCGCATTCCGCCAAGAAAACGTCGTGCTTTCCACATGAAATCAATCCAGTAAAATCAGCCATATTTTTGTGAGGCTGCCAGCCGAATTTGGGGTCATCGGGCCGGGACGCGGT
This sequence comes from Populus alba x Populus x berolinensis, assembly GCA_029228515.1. Taxonomy (NCBI): domain Eukaryota; kingdom Viridiplantae; phylum Streptophyta; class Magnoliopsida; order Malpighiales; family Salicaceae; genus Populus; species Populus alba x Populus x berolinensis. The sequence goes on along the minus strand of CM055354.1, from coordinate 106,756 downwards.
TCCTATTTTTGCGTATTTCCTTGATTTTTAATGGGTAGGAAAATAAAAAAAAATACTTCCCCCACCCCGAAAAATTCCGGGATTATTTCTGGAGGTTGGACTGGATTTTTGCCAACCTCAGTGCAAAATTTCAGCTCAAAATACCAAGAAATGAATTTTTTAGAGGTGGGGTGACTAGCTGGGACCTAGTAGTGTCTACCCCTTGCCAGAGCTGCCAATAACACTTATAGCTCTTTTGGGTGGGTATTTTGCCCCCGACTGGCCATGGGGCGCGGGGGGATTTGCGAGCTGCTGCTACGCTCGGGACTCAACGTGGGGGGCCTCACGCGCCCGAAGTAAAGGCCGCCAATCGATGGACCGTTTTCCGGCCGGGGCGACGACCCGGTTTCGGCCACCGTCCCTATAAAAATCACACTCGCGCTAGCGCGCCCGCCCGCCCGCGCCCGCGCTTGGCGCTGGGGCGCTGGGGCCTTGGGGGCCTGGGGGGCGGGGCCTGAGGGCCTGGGGGCCCGTGGGGGCCCGTGGGCTCATTGGGCGAAGATTGGGCGTGCGGCTGCTTTTGCGCGCGGGCAATGATTCCCAGGCCAGCGTGCCATGCTGCGCTGCCGCAACGGTGGGCTGGTGCTGACGCGGGGACAAGCCCTGCCTGGCTTGCTATCTTAACCGCTGGGGGGGGCCTGCCTTAGGGCCCTGGCCCCCCGCGCTCTTGCCTGCCCCCCGCGCGGGTAGGAGAGGCTACTAGGTACACGCTGGGGCGAAGGGGGCAGCGGCAGCGCATTGCCGACCAGTGGGAAAAAAAAAAAATCTGGCAGGCGCCGGATGGATTTTGTGCCGCTGCAGGCCCGTCGGGGAAATTCGGCTCACCAAGCGCAGAATTTGTGAACCTGCAGGCCCGTCGGCGGAAAATCGGCACCGATGCCGGACAGTGGGAAAAAATCGGGGCAGCGCGGATTTGTGCCGCTGAGGCCCGTCGGGGATAATCGGCAGCGCGGGATTTGTGAACCTGGCAGGCCCGTCGCGGAAAAATCGGCAAGCGATGCCGGGACAGTGAGGAAAAAAAAATCGGCACAGCGCGGATTTGTGCCCGCGTGCACTCCACTGCAGGCCCGTCGGCGACGAAAATCGGCTGCCGCGGGATTCTTGTGAAAACCTGCAGGCCCAGTCGTCTGGATAAACTGGCAGCGGACTGCCGACAGTGGGGGGAAAAATCCGGGCCCAGCGTGGATTTGATTTGTGCCGCTGGAGGCCCGTCGCGGGGGAAATGAAGGTAGGGGGGGAAGGGAAAGGGAAAGAATAAGGAGGAAAAAAAAAGAGAGGGAAAAAGCAGGGAAAGGAAAATCGCTGGGCCACCCCCAGCGCAGAATTGTTGACGAACACGGGCTGGACGCTGGGCTGGCCAGGCCAGGCATGAAAATTCGTCTAGGGGGCAGGCTCACGGCAACGGGGGGCCTGACGCGGGGGACAGCCCCCTCGCATGGGCTTTGTATCTTGCACGCGGGGTGGGGGCTGCCTTAGGCCATGGCCCCAAGCGCTCTGTGCCTGAAACCCGCGCGGGAAGAAGCCGGCGAGAGGCTGAGGCGCGGCCTGGGGGGGGCCTCCCTGACGTCGCGCGGGCACGCGGGCATGCGCGCTGCTACGGTTTATTCCGCCATTTCGCCTAGGAAAACGTCGTGCTTTCCATCTTGAAATCCAATCCAGTAAAATCAGCACTATTTTTGTGAGGCTTGCCTAGCCGCCGGAATTTGGGGTCATTCCGGGCCGGGGTTCCTATTTTTGCGTATTTCCTTGATTTTTAATGGTTGGAAAATAAAATAAAATACTTCCGAACCTCGAAAATATCTGGGTAAATTTTTAAAGGTGGATTGGAAATTTTTCGCCAACCTATGTGCAAAATTTCAGCTCAAAATACCAAGCAAATGAATTTTTTAGAGGGGGGGGGTTTGACTGCTGGGACCTTGTAGTGTCTACCCCTGCCA
>CM055354.1:74780-97280 GCA_029228515.1 Populus alba x Populus x berolinensis | reverse complement strand
GCACAAAAGGTCAAAAACGTGTCTTGGATTGAAAAGCCAAAGTGGCGCGGAAGCTAAACCGTTGCGAAGATTATGACTGAACGCCTCTAAGTCAGAATCCGGGCTAGATGCGAAAGCAGCGTGCGCCAGACCCGCCGACCGATTGCCGACCTGCATAAGGGGCCATCCATGGGCCCCAGGAGGCACTAGCCGTTGGCCAAGCCCTCACGGCGAAAGAGCCGCGCCGGGGTAAAACCGCCCTTGAAGTACAATTCCCACCGAGGACGGCGGGTAGAATTGACCTTTGCAGACGACTTAAATTATACGCGACGTGGGGTTATTTGCGTAAGTGGCAGAGTGGCCTTGAGCTGCCCTGATCCACTGAGATTCAACCCATGTCGCTCCGATTCGTCCCCCCCCCGGCCCACCAATCTAGGTGGCACGGCGTCGAGGAGGTCCTGGGGATGGGATGGGAATCGTGTAAGCGCTCTCCGGTTCTCGGACTGACATTGGATAGTCCAAGGCTTGAAGAGAAAGGCTGTAGGTCTAGACATCGGGGCCAGTGGCAGCCATGCCACCAAAGGGATAGGATCGTCTAGCGCAACAGGACAAGAATTTGTGCAATCCGCTGGCCCGTCGGGGAAAATCGGCAAAGCGCAGATTTGTGCAAGCCGCGGAGAGGCCACCTTCGGGGAAGTATCGGAGGCGCAGATTGCTTGACGAACGATGGGCTGGACGCTGGCCTGTCCAGGCCAGGCAGGAAAAATCGTCGCGGGGAATGCGCTGAGACGAAGCAGGGGCTGGATCAGAGACACAGCGTGCAAGCTGGAAACGACACCTTACAGCGCCGACTAAAATCGGCAAAGTCATCAGAAATACGGCAGCATGTGCTGACTATGAGTATCCGCACGATTTAAAGTCCTAGTCATGAAACGAAACACTACTGGGTGGCCTAGTAGGCTCACGCTGGGGCATCGGCAGCGATGCCAACAGTGGGAACAATCGTCAGCGCAGATTTTTTGACGAACAATGGCTAGGACGCTGGGCTGTCCATGCCAGGCCAGAAAAATCCGTCCAGAGGGATCGCGCTGACGAAGCAGGGGCTGTACAGTGACACACAGCGGGCATTGCCTGGAATCGGCAGCGCCGACGAAATCCGGGCGAAGTCGGCAGAATCTGGCTGCCGGAGCTTACGATGACTTCCGGCCGATTTTATAGTCCTAGGCTTTTTATGACGAAAACGACTGTGAGGGCCTAGGCTCACCCCGCTGGAGGGCAAAGTGGCAGCGATGCCAACAGTTGGGAAAAATCGGCAGCGATGCCAACAGTTGGAAAAATCGCCCCAGCGCAGATTTTTTGACGAAACATGGGCCTGGAAACGCAGGGCTGTCCAGGCCAGGCAGGAAAAATCGTTCAAGGGACTGCGCATGACGAAGCACAGGGGGCTGATCAGACACAGTCGTGCAATGATGCTGGAATCGGCAGCCGACCGGACGAAATCGGCGAAGTCGGCAGAATCCGGTCGTGCCGGTTCTGAACATAGAGTCCGGACGATTTATAGTCCTAGTGCTTGAACGAAAACGACTGAGATGGCCTAGGCTCACGCTGGTGGCAAAGAGGCAAATCTGATGCCAACAGTGGGAAAAATCGGCAAGTCGATGCCAACAAAGTGGGAAAAATCGGCAGCGCAGATTGCTTGACGAACATGGGCTGGACGCTGGGCTGTCCAGGCCAGGCAGGATAATTCGTCGATGGGGATGATGGCGCTGACGAAGCAGGGGCTGTTCAGCACCCAGCGGGCAGTGCTGGATTCGACAGCGCCCGACGAAATGGGCAAAGTCATCAGAATCGGACAAGCAGGTGCTGACGATGAGTCCGCACGATTTTTATTTATAGTCCTAGGGCTTGACAGAAAACGACTGTGGGCACCTGTAGGCTCACGCTGGGGCAGGCGCAGCGATGCCCAACAGTGTGGAAAAAACGGCAGCGATGCCAACAGTGGGAAAAATCGGCAGCGCAGATTTTTTGACGTAAACATGGGCTGGAACGCGTGGGCTGTCCAGGCCAGCGCAGGAAAAAACGTCAAGGGGGATGCGCTGACTAAGCAGGGGCTGTTCAGTAACACAAGACCTCACGGGCAGTGATGGAATCGGCAGCGCCGACGAAATCGGCGAAGTCGGCAGAATCGGCGGCCGGTGCTGACGATTGAGTCGCGGACGATTTAGTAGTCATAGTCCATGACGAAAACGACTGGGGGCCTAGGCACACGCTGTGGCAGTGGCAGCGATGCCAACAGTGGTAAAAATAAAAATACCGGCAGCGATGCCAACATTGGGAAAAATCGGTCAAGCCGCAGATTTTTTGAACGAACATGGGCTGGACGCTGAGGCTGTCCAGGCCAGGCAGGAAAAATCGTCAAGGGGATGCGCCTGACGAAGCAGGGGCTGTTCAGACACAGCGGTGGGAGCAGTGCTGGAATCTGCAGCGCCGACGAAATCGGCGAAGTCGGCAGAATCGGTCGGCCCGGTGCTGACGATTAGTCCGGACGATTTATAGTCCTAGGCTTGGACTGAAAACGACTATGGGGCTAGGCTCACGCTGGGGCAGTGGCAGCGATGCCAACAGTGGGAAAAATCGGCAGCGCTGCCAACAGTGGGAAAAATCGGCAGCGCAGATTTTTTGACGAACATGGGCTGGAACGCTGCGGGCTGTCCCAGCCAGGGCAGGAAAAATTCGTCAAGGGGATCGCGCTGACGAAGCATGGCTGTTCGAGACAACAGCGGGCAGTGCTGGAAGTCGGCAGCGCCGACGAAATCGGCGAAGTCGGCAAGAATCGGAGGCCGGTGCTGACGATGAGTCCTGGACGATTTATAGTCCTAGGCTTGACGAAAAACGACTGGGGGTCCTAGGCTCACGCTGGGGCAAGTGGCAGCGATGCCAATAGTGGGAAAAATCTGGCAAACGATGCCAAAACAGTGGGAAATAATCGGCAGCGCAGATTTTTTGACGAACATGGCGTGGGTGACGCTGGGCTGTCCAGGCCAGGCAGGAAAAAATTCGACAAGGGGAATGCGGCTGACGGAAGCAGGGGCTGTTTCAGACAACAGCGGGCAGTGCTAGGAATCGGCAGCAGCCGACGAAATCCGTCGAAGTTCGTAAGAATCGGCGGCCGGTGCAGGACGATGAGTCCGGACGAATTTATCGTCCTAGGCTTGACGAAAACGACTGGGAGGCCTAGGCTCACGCTGGGGCAGTGGCAGCGATGCCAACAGTTGGAAAAATCAGGCAGCGATGCCAAACAGTGGGAAAAATCGGCAGAGGCCAGATTTTTTGACGAACATAGGGCAGGAACGCTGGGCTGTCCAGGCCAGGCTGAAAAATCGTCAGAGGGGATGCGCTGACGAAGCAGGGGCTGTTCAGACACAGCGGGCGGTGCTGGAATCGGCAGCGCCGACGAAATCGGCGAAGTCGGCAGAATCGGCGGCCGGTGCTGACGATGAGTCCGGAACGATTTATAGTCCTAGGCTTGAACGAAAACGACTGGGGGCCTAGGCTCACGCTGGGGCAAGTGGCAACGATGCCCAACAGTGGGAAAAATCGGCGAGCGATGCCAAACAGTGGGAAAAATCGGCAGCGCAGATTTTTTGACAGAACATAGATGGGCTTGAAGGCTATGGGCTGTCCAGGCCAGGCAGGAAAAATCGTCAAGGGGATGCGCTGACGAAGCAGGGGCGGTTCAGACACAGCGGGCAGTGCTGGAATCAAGGCAAGCGCCGACGAAATCGGCGATTTTCGACAGAATCGTCGGCCGGTGCTGACGATGAGAAATTCCGGGACGATTTATAGTCCTAGGCTTTGACGAAAATGCGACTGGGGGCCTAGGCTCACGCTGGGGCATGGTGAGCAAGCGATGCCAACAGTGGGAAAAATCGGCAGCGATGCCAACAGTGGGAAAAATCGGCAGCGCAGATTTTTTGACGAAACATTGGGCTGGGAACGCTGGGTCACTGTCCAGTGCCAGGCAGTGAAAAATCGTTCAAGGGGATGCGCTGACAGAAGCAGGGGCTGTTCAGACACATGCGGGCAGTGCTGGGAATCGGCAGCAGCCGACGGAAATCGGCGAAGTCGGCAGAATCGGCGGCCGGTGCTGACGAAAAAAAGAGTCTCGAGACGATTTATAGTCCTAGGCTTGACGAAAACGACTGGAGGGCCTAGGCCTCCACGCTGGGGCAGTGGCAAGCGATGCCAACAGTGGGAAAAATCGGCAGCGATGCCAACAGCTGGGAAAAATCGGCAGCGCAGATTTTTTAGACGAACATGGGCTGGACGCTGGGCTGTCCCAGGCCAGGCAGGAAAAATCGTCAAGGGGATGCGCTGACGAAGCAGGGGCCTGTTCATAGACACAGCGGGCAGTGCTGGAATCGGCAGCGCCGAACGAGAAAACAATCGGTCAGAATCGGCGGACCGGTGCTGACGATGAGTTCCGGACGATTTATTATAAGTCCTAAGCTTGACGAAACGACAGACTGCGGCGGGGCCTAGGCTCACGCATGGGGCAGTGGCAGCGATCGCGGAGCCACAACAGTGGGAAAAATCGGCCTAGCGATGAGCCAACAGTGGGAAAAATCGGCAGCGCATGTCCAACAGTGGAAAAAACATCGGCCGCGCAGATTTTTTTCGAACGAACATTGGGCTGGACGCAAGGGGCCTTTGTCCAGGCCAGGCAGAGAAAAATCGTCAAGTGGGATGCGCTGAACAATGGAAGCAGGGGCTGTTCAGAACACAGCGATGAGCGTCCCGGTACTGATAAATAGTCCTAGGCTTGAACGAAAACGACTGGGGGCCTAGGCTCCAATCACGCCTGGGGCAACGTGCAGCAGCGAATTGCCCAACAGTGGCGGAAAAATCCGGACAACTGGATGCCAACAGTGGGAAAAATCGGCATGCGCGAGATTTTTTGCACGAACTAAATATTCATAGGAGCTTGGAACGCTGGGATCCTGTCCAGGCCAGGCAAGAAGGGGAATTGCGCTGACGAAGCCAGGGGCTGTTTCAGGAGTACACAGCGGAGCAGTGCTACGGAACATCGGCACACTAGCGCCGACGAAATCGGCGAAACGTCGGCAGCAAGGTGGTGAACGATGAGTCTGGATGGAACGGACTGCATAGTCCAAGGCTTGTTGACGAAAAGCCAGACTACGTTGGTCTATGCACACTGGGGCAGTGGCAAGCCCGTGGGACTGTGTCGCCAGATTCGTCCGCAGCGTTGGCTTATTGGTAGCGGTCAGGGGCTGATGCGAGAGTGTGGACTGGGGGCAGCGGACAGTGAAGAGCAAGAGTTTTCCCACGGAGGCTGCCAGGGAAAAACAATACGCCGCTAACGGAGACGGACGGGGTGAGATGACCCGGCTGCCCCGCTAACGACAGTCATACTCAATATCCATCCTGCCCCTATCAACATAACTCCCGATGTGTTTGTTCGCTATCTTGGAAGAAAGAGATCTCTTCCTTCCCCCGCGGATGGCCGGGTGCGATTACCCCGGCGAGCGGCCGTTCAAATCTACTGCCCTAATCCGGTACAACTTGCTGATGGGGGGATTAGAGGCCTGTCCATGGTGGTGAGGGGAGGCGAAGACCGTGAAAAGGCAAGAGTTTTCCCGGGGCTCCTTCCGGTGGCCGCGGCATGCGGGCTATGCTAGGTTTTCCCGCATTCCGCCAATAAAACCTGTCGTGCTTATCCACATGAAATCAATCCAGTAAAATCAGCCATATTTTTGTGAGGCTTGGCCCAGCCGAATTTGGGGTCATTCCGGGCCCGGTTCCTATTTCTTTGCCGATTATTTCCTTAGATTTTTTAATGGTAGGTAGGAAATTCAAAAAAAAATACTATCACCCGACCCCGAACAATTCCGGGATTATTTCTGGAGGTGGAACTTGGATTTTTGCCAACCTAATGTGCAAAATTTCAGCTCAAAATACCAAGAAATGAATTTTTTTAGAGGGGGGTGACAGCTGGGACCTAGTAGTGTCTTACCCCCTCGCCAGAGCTGCAATAACACTATATATATAGCTCTTTAGGGGGGTGCCCCCTCGACTGGCCCATGGGGGGCGCGGGGGAATTTTGCGAGACTGCTGCTACGCATCGGTACTTAACGTGGGGGGCCTCACGGCCCGAAGTAAACGCCTGCGACGCCAACGATCGAATGACCCGTTTTTTCCGGGCCGCCGCGACGGACCCGATTTCAGGCCACGACCCGTCCCTATAAAAATCACACACGGCGGCGCTAGGGCGAAGCGAATGCGCCGCCACCACGCGCCGCGCCCGCAGAGCTTGGCGCTGGGGCGCTGGGGCCTGTGGCCTGGTGGCCTGATGGGCCTGCGGGCCCTTGGGGGCCCTTGGGCTCTTGGGGCGATTGGGTCCCGCGCGCGCGCGCGGCAATGATTCCACCCCAAGGCAGCCATGCTGGCGCTGCGCAAAACATCGGGGGCTGACACGGCGCGGGACACGCCCCTGCTGGCTTGCTATCTTACCCACCCGCGGGAGGGGCTGCCTTCGGGCCCTGGGCCCCCCGCGCTCCCTTGGCACTGCCCCCAGTACGCGCGGGAGGAGGCTACTAGGTACACGCTGGGGCATGCGGGCGTAGCGGAGCAGCGATAGCCTGACAGTGGGAAAAATATCGGCATAGCGTGCGGTAATTGTGCCGCTGCAGGCCCCGTCGCAGAAAGAATCGGCAGCGACGTCACATTTTGTGAACCAGCTGCAGGCCCGTCGCGGAAAATCTGGTCAGCGAATGCCAGACAGTGGGAAAAATCCGGCAGCGCGGATTTGTTGCATTTAAAAAGCCCGTCGTGGGAAAATCTGCAAAGCGCGGATTTGTGAACCTGCAGGCCCGTCGCGGAAAATTCGGGACAGCGATGCCGACAGTGGGGGGAAAAAATCGGCAGCTGATTGCACCTGACAGTGGGAAAACATGAGCATGCGCGGATTTGTGCGCGCTGCAGGCCCGTCGCGGAAAATCGTCAGCGCAGATTTGTTGACAGAACAGCGGGCTTGACGCTGGGCTGTGCCCAGGCCAGGCAGGAAAATATTCGTCCCTAGGGGGGCAGGCCTCACGTGCAACGGGGGCTGACGCGCGGGGACAAGCCCCTGCTAGGCTTGTTCTAATCATTGCCCCGCACGGGGGGTTGAGGGTCCCTAGCCTCAGTGGGTCAAGGCTGCCTTCGGGCCCCCTGGCCCCGCCGCGCTCACTTTTGCAATGCCTGCACCCCCGCAGCGGGAAAGAGGCCTAAGGCGCTGCAGGGGCCAGCCCGACGTCGCTGCTGAGGCCGCGGCGGCATTGCGCCCGCTGCTTGGTAGACTCATTGCTGGTTTTCCCCCGCATTCTCTCCGCCTAGCAAAACGGTTCGTGCTTTTCCACATAGAAATCAATCCAATTAAAATCAGACCATATTTTTGTGAGGCTGCCAGCCGAATTTGGGGTCATTCTTTCCGGGCCGGTTTATTCCTATTTTTGTCGTATTTCCTTGATTTTTAATGGTAGAGAAAATAAAAAAAAATACTATTCCCGACTCGAAAAAAATCTGTGGAAAAATTTATAAAGGTGGATTGGATTTTATGCCAACCTATGTGCAAAATTTCAGCCTCAAAAATACCAAGAAATTGAATTTTTTAGAGGGGGGGTGACAGCTGGACCTAGTAGTGTCTACCCCTGCCAGAGCTGCAATAACACTTATAGCTCTTTAGGGGGGTGCCCCCTGAACTGGTCCAATGGGGCGCCGCTCTCTGGCTGGCGGCGCCCATCAGGCCTTGCCGCGGTCGGTGGCGGATTTGTGAGCTTGCTGCTGGACAACTCGGACTAACCGTGGGGGGTCTCAATGGCCCCGAAGTAATGCCGCCATCGATGACAACCGTTTTCCCCGCGGCCAAAGGCGACGACACCTATTCCGCCACCGTCCCTCAGTGACCCGCTCCAAGGCCGTTGGGCGCGGTTGGGCTGCTTTATACCGCCGGCTGCGGGCGCGCACCCGCCACTCATATTTGCCAGCGCTCGTGCCAACACAATAGGCAGCCCCAACGCGCCCAAATAAAAAACGGCTTGGCGCGACGTCACGATTCCTGCCCACACGTCCCCTGTGACGCCGCTCCAAAGCCCGATGTTGGGACGCGTTGGGGCTGGCTTTATCCGCGGCTGCGGGCCGCCGCAATCGCAAACAGCAAAACTCTGATTTGCCAGCTCTCGTGCCAACCAATAGGCAGCCCCAACGCGCCCAGAAACGGCTTGGCGCGACGTCACGATTCCGGCCACACCCGTCCCTAGTGGAACCCGCTCCAAGCCGTTTTGGGCACGCGTTGGGGCTGCTTATCCGCGGCTGCGGGCGCGCACAGAAGCACTCTGATTTGCCAGCGCTCGTGCGCCAACCAATAGCAGCCCCAACGCGCCCAACGGCTTGGCGCGATGTCAGACCTTCATTCCTTCCACCGTTCCCCGGTGACCCGACTCCAAGCCGTTGGGCGCGTTGGGGCTTGCTTATCCGCGGCGTGGGCAGTGGGGCCTTAACAAGCGCGCAGCATCGTGCCAAAAAAAAGGTGCTCGGCAGCTGACAGCGCGCCTCTCAGCTTGCCGCGATGTCCCGGTGGGCGGTTAGGGGGGGGGCCGTATTCCCTAGCTCCGTGACCCGCTTCCAAGCCGTTGGGCGCGTTGGGGGCTGGCTTATATAACCGGCGGCTTCGGGGCGTGGGGCCTTAAACAATAGATTCCCCTCGGTGGCCAAGGTGCTGGCAGCCACCAACGAACCTCGCCAACGGCTTGGCGCGACTTCACGCGCATGCGGTTGGCCCGCTGCCCAGTGCTCCGCAAGCTGGAGGGCCTGGCCGACGTGTCTAGGTGCGGAACACGCCGAGCTAGGGATTGCGAGGAGAGCTCTACCGCGTGGGCGTGCCTGCATTCAGGTTGCCCAGCGCTCGAGTGAGGCCAAGGTGCATGGCTCTGCCTTTCGCCATCCCCAAGCTCCTGCGCGATGTGCCCGCTGCCTGAGGCCAGAGTGGCCTCCGTCTTCCCGAGCTGAGAGGGCAGATGGTCCTCCGTCCGAAATATTGTCCCTGTTGCTGCCCCCTCCCGCAGGCCTGTCCCTTATCGCAGATCCGCCGCGTCCCCCTCGCGGCTTGTTGCGTTGTACCCTTCGAGATCCGCCGCGTCCCCCGACGGCGTTGTTTGCTTCTGTCCCTACGAGATCCCTATTCTGCGTCCCCGCAGCGGCGTGTTTGCTTGTCCCCTTCGAGATCCTTTCCACCGCGTCCAGCGGTGGCGGGCGCACGATCTCTCTCGGGTGTTTCCACTTGCCCTCTGTGGCCGTCGGTTCGCCTGTCGTTTGCCGGGATTGTTCTTGTACGCGTGTACGCAGAGTCGCATGAGCGGTAATTGGGCTGACCGTGTCGAGCAGGCTCCGTGCTTGTGCACCGAACTGTCGGCCATCTGCCACCCATCACTCTCTAGCCCAAGGCCCTGGGTGCCTTGCGGCGAGGCGGTGGGTTCCTTGGTTGCTGCGTACCCACTTCGGTGGAATTTGAATGTGAAGCTGTCCCTCTCCGCGCGCGCGCCTTCCCGGGGGCGCGGGGCGAACCTAGCCAGCGGCGCCCGTAGTTCCAGTCGAGCGGCAAATCTCCGCCGACCTGGCCCACAGCGCGAGTCGCTCGAGCTTTCGGTATGCGGAATGCCGATGCCGGCGGGGGAGCCTGCCGGCCCCTGGACAACCGTCCCGTTCGAGCCGCTCGTGCTCGATAAGAACGACTTCCCTCGCCCGTCTCCGGCCCCTCGACTCATCCCGTCGGGGATCGTGCGGGTCGTGGTGTTCGCCAAGGAATGCTACCTGGTTGAATCCTGCCAGTATTCCATATGCTTGTTCTCAAAGATTAAGACATGCATGTGTAAGTATGAACTAATTCAGACTGTGAAACTGCGAATGGCTCATTAAATCAGTTATAGTTTGTTTGATGGTATTTGTACTACTCGGATAACCGTAGTAAATTCTAGATGCTAATACTTGCAACAAACCCCGGACTATCTGGAAGGGACCGCATTTATTAGATAAAAGGTCGACGCGGGCTCTGCCCGTTGCTCTGATGATATCATGATAACACGACGGATCGCACGGCCATCGTGCTGGCCGACGCATCATTCAAATTTCCTTTTCTGCGCTATCAACTTTCGATGGTAGGATAGAGGCCTAACCATGGTGGGTGATCGGGTGACGGAGAATTAGGGTTCGATTCCGGGAGAGGGAGCCTGAGATACGGCTACCACATCCTAGGAAGGCAGCAGGCGCGCAAATTACCCAATCCAGACACGGGTAGGTAGTGACACTAAATAACAATACCAGGGCTCTTCGAGGTCTGGTAATTGGAATGAGTACAATCTTAAATCCCGTAACGAGGATCCATTGTGAGGGCAAGTCTGGTGCCTTAGCAGCCGCGGTTAATTCCAGCTCCAATAGCGTATATTTAAGTTGTTGCAGTTAAAAAGCTCGTAGTTGGGAACTTTGGGTTGGGTCGGCCCGCTCCGAACAACCTCAGTTTTGCACCGGTCGCCACGTCCCTTCTACGGGGCGATGCTGCTCCTGGCCTTTGAACAGGCCGGGTTCGTGCCTCCAGGTGCTGTTACTTTGAGAAAATTAGAGTGCTCAAAGCAAGGCCTACGCTCTGGATACATTATCATGGGATAACATCATAGGATTTCGATCCTATTGTGTTGGCCTCCGGGATCGGAGTAATGATTAACAGGGACAAGTCGGGGGCAATCGTGAGTTCATAGTCAGAGGTGAAATTCTTGGATTTATGAAAGACGAAATAACTGCGAAAGCATTTGCCAAGGATGTTTTCATTAATCAAGAACGAAAGTTGGGGGCTCGAAGACGATCAGATACCGTCCTAGTCTCAACCATAAACGATGCCCTGACCAGGGATTGGCGGATGTTGCTTCTAGGACTGCCGCCAGCGACCTTATGATAAAATCAAAGTTTTTGGGTATCTGGGGGGAGCATGGTCGCAAGGAGAAACCTAAAGGAATTGACGGAAGGGCACCACCAAGGAGTGTAGCCTGCGGCTTAATTTGACTCAACACGGGGAAACTTACCAGGTTCCAGACTAAGTAAGGATTGACAGAACTGAGAGCTCTTTCTTGATCAGATGGGTGGTGGTGCATGGCCGAATCATAGTAGGTGGAGCGATTTGTCTGGTTAATTCCGTTAACGGAACGAGACCTTCAAGCCTGCTAACTAGCTATGCGGAGGTGACCCTCCGCGGCCTGTGCTTCATAGAGGGAACTAATGGCCTATCCAGGCCCTAGGAAGTGTTGAGGCATATAACAGGTCTGTGATGCCCTTAGATGTTCTTGGGCCGCACGCGCGCTAACACTGATGATATTTCAACGAGTCTATAGCCTATGGCCGACAGGGGGGGTGGGACAGAACCGGGTAATCTTTGAAATTTCATACGTGATGGGGATAGAATCATTGCAATTGTTTGGTCTTCCAACGAGGAATTCCTCCTAGTAAGCGCGAGTCATCACTCGCGTTGACTACGTCCCTGCCCTTTGTACACACCGGCCCGTACCGCGCTCCTAACACCGATTGAATGGTGCCGGTGAAGTGTTTCGGCATCTATCGCAGGGGGCCCCGACCAGTGGGCGGTTCGCCGCCGGCGACCGTGCGCGAGAGAAGTCCACTGGAACCTTATCAGTTTAGAGGAAGGAGAATGTCGTAACAAGGTTTCCGTAGGTGAACCTGCGAAGGATCATTGTCCGAAATACCTGCCTAGCAGAACGACAACCGCGAACCCCGTGCCAGTGACAAAGCTGGGCTCGGGGGGCAACCCGCCCCTCGCGTCCGTCGCGGCCGTGGAGGGACGCGTACTGCGCCCGCTGCGCGGCTCGCAAACGTACACCCGGCGCGAGAAGCGCCAATGGAAATATGAGTACTAGGAGCGCGCCGCCCGTAGCCTCGGCGTCGGGGGCGTGCCTTTCTTCTGGTGATAAATCTAAACGACTCACGGCAACGTATATCTCCCGGACTCTCTCAGCCAATACGCTGAATGAAGAAACGTAGCGAAAATGCGATACGTTGGTGTGAATTGCAGAATCCCGAGAACCATCAAGAAAGAGGCGAGTCTTTGAAGCGCAAGTTGCGCCACGAAAAAAGGTATAAAAATTAGGTAAGAAAATTTTCAAAAGCGCCCGAGGCCTCCTGGGTCGACATACGGCAACGTCTGCCTGGGGTGTCACGCATTCGTCGCCCCCTCTCACCCTCGGCTCGTCGAGGGCGGGGGCGGATACTGGTCTCACTCCCGCGCGGCTCACCTATGCTCGCGGTTGGGCCCAAAATCGAGTCCTCGGCGACGGTCGCCACGACGAGCGGTGGTTGAGAGAACCCTCGGACAAGGTCCGTGCGCTTCATCGCTTAGCCTGTCGCGCCCAGATCACCTGGACACGCTCGGGCAGTTCGAATTTCTAGGATGCTCTCGTTGCGACTAACCCCCAAGGTCAGAGCGAACTACAGTACAATAACCCGCTGAGTTTATTCATATCAATAAGCGAAGGAAAAGAAACTTACCTGATTTCCCCTAGTAACGGCGAGCGAAACAAAAAACGGGAAATGCCCAGCTTGAGAATTCAGGCTCCTGCGGCGTCCGAATTGTAGTCTGGAGAAGAGGTCCTCAGCGGCGGACCAGGCCCCAAGTCCCCTGGAAAGGGGCGCCGGAGAGGGTGAGAGCCCCGTCGTCGGCTGGACCCTCTGCCGCACCAACTAGGCGCGGTCTGCAAGTCGGGTTGTTGGGTAATGCAGCCCCAATCGGGCGGTAAATCCAGTCCAAGGCTAAATACGGGCGAAGAGACCGATAGCAAACACGTACCAAGGCGAGGGAAAGATGAAAAGGACTTTGAAAAGAGAGTCAAAGATGTAGCTTGAAATGGGTCTGAGGGAAGTGGATGGGGGCCGGCGATGCGCCCACGGTCGGATGTGGAACGGTTTAACCGGCCGGTCCGCCGATCGGACCCTACGGGGCGTGGACCGATGCGGATCGCGGTGGCGGGCTCCCAAGCCCGGGCCTTTGAAACGCCACGTGGAGACGCCGTCGGTCGCGATCGTGGACTGCAGCGCGCGCCGTCACGGCGTGCCCCGGCACATGCGCGCTTCACGAGCATCGGCCTGTGGGCTCCCCAGACGTTCCCGTCATGAAACACGGACCAAGCAGTCTGACATGTGTGCGAGTCAACGGGCGAGTAAACCCGTAAGGCGCAAGTAGGAAGCTGACTAGGCGGGATCCCCTCGAGGGTTGCAATTCCGCCGACCGAAATACCTTGATCTTTCTGAGAAGGGTTCGAGTGAGAGCATAGCCTGTCTGGACCCGAAAGATGGTGAACTATGCCTGAGCGGGAGGCCGAAGCCAGAGGAAACTCTGGTGGAGGCCCGCAGCGCTACTTGACGTGCAAATCGTTCGTCTGACTTTGGGTATAGGGGCGAAAGACTAATCGAACCGTCTAGTAGCTGGTTCCCTCCGAAGTTTCCCTCAGGATAGCTGGAGCTCGGTGCGAGTTCTATCGGTTAAAGCCAATGATTAGAGGGCATCGGGGGCGCAACGCCCTCGGACCTATTTCTCAAACTTTAAATATTATGGGACGGTCGCGGCTGCTTCGTTGAGCCGCGCCACGGAATCGAGATCTCCAAGTGGGCCATTTTTGGGTAAGCCAAACGGGCGATGCGGGATGAACCGGAAGCCGGGTTACGGTGCCCAACTGCGCGCTAACTACCTAGAACCCACAAAGGGTGTTGGTCGATTACGACACCAGGACGGTGGTCATGGAAGTCGAAATCCGCTAAGGCGTGTGTTAACGAACTCACACTTGCCGAATCAACTAGCCCCGAAAATGGATGGCGCTGAAGCGCGCGACCTATACTACCCGGCCGTCGGTGCAAGCGCCAGGCCCCGATGAGTAAGGAGGGCGAGGCGGGGCGCCTGCAAAACCCGGGGCGCGAGCCCGGGCGGAGCGGCCGTCGGTGCAGATCTTGGTGGTAGTAGCAAATATTCAAATGATAACTTTGAAGGCCGAAGAGGGGAAAGGTTCCATGTGAACGGCACTTGGCACATGGGTTAGTCGAGTCTTAAGAGACGGGTTGAGATGCACCCCCCCGTATTCCCGACAGCGCCGGTCTGCAAGCGCAGATGCTTCGAAAGGGAATACGGGTTAAAATATCCTGGAACACGGACGTGGCGGCTGACCGGCAAACGTTAGGGAGTCCGGCAGACGTCGGCGGGGGCCTCGGGAAGAGCTATCTTTTCTGTTTAACCAGCCCGCCCACCCTGGAAACGACTTAGTCTGAGGTAGGGTCCAGCGACTGGAAGAGCACCGCAAGACGTCGCGTGGTGTCCGGTGGCGCCCCCGAGTCGGCCACTTGAAAATCCGGAGGACCGAGTGCCTCCCACGCCCATGGATACGTCGTACTCATAAACCGCATCAGGTCTCCAAGTTGAACAGCCTCTGGTCGATGGAACAATGTAGGCAAGGGAATTCGGCAAAATTGGATCCGTAACCTTCGGGGAAAAGGAATGGCTCTGAGGGCTGGGCTCAGGGGTCGCCATTTCCCGAACCCGTACGCTGTCGGTGGACTGCTCGAGCTGCTCCCTATCCCTCGGCGAGAGCGGGTCGTCGCGTGCCGGCCGGGGAAAAACGGACTGGGAACGGCCCCTTTCGGGGGCCTTCCCCCGGCGTCGAACAGTCGACTCAGAACTGGTACGGACTAAGGGTAATCCCGACTGTTTAATTAAAACAAAGCATTGCGATGGTCCCTGCGGAGGCTCACAAGCAATGTGATTTCTCTGCCGACAGTGCTCTGAAATGTCAAAGTGAAGAAATTCAACCAAGCGCGGGTAAACGGCGGGAGTAACTATGACTTCTCGTAAGGTAGCCAAATGCCATCGTCATCTAATTAGTGACAGCGCATGTATGGATTAACGAGATTCCCACTGTCCCCTGTCTACTATCCAGCGAAACCACTACCAAGGGAACGGGCTTGGCGGAATCAGCGGGGAAAGAAGACACTGTTTAGCTTAGACTCTAGTCCGACTTTGTGAAATGACTTGAGAGGTGTAGGAAAAGTGGGCATCTTCGGCGAAGGTGAAATACCACTACTTTTAACGTTATTTTACTTATTTACTGGAATCGGAGGCGGGGCGCTGCCACCTCTTTTTGGACCCAAGGCCGCTTCGGCGGCCAGATCCGGGCGGGAAAAGACATTGTCAAGTGGGGCGTTTGGCTGGGGCAGCACATCTGTTAAAAGATAAAACGGACAGGTGATCCTAAGATGAGCTCTGAACGAGAACAGAAATCATCGTGTGGAACAAAAGGGTAAAAGCTCGTTTGATTCAGATATCCCAGTACGAATACGAACCGTGAAAGCGTGGCCTATCGATCCTTTAGACCTTCGGAATTTGAAGCTAGAGGTGTCAGAAAAGTTACCACAGGGATAACTGGCTTGTGGCCCAACCAAGCACATAGCGACGTTGCTTTTTGATCCTTCGCTGTCGGCTCTTCCTAGCATCTGTGAAGCAGAATTCCACCAAGTGTTGGATTGTACACATCTCCCACCAATAGGGAACGGTGAGCTGGGTTTAGACCGTCGGGAGACAGGTTTTAGTTTTTACCTACAGGATGACAGTGTCGCAATAGTAATACCAACCTAGTACGAGAGGACACCGTTGATATCGCACAATTGGTCATGCGTGCTTGGGTTGAGAAGCCAGTGGCGCGAAGCTACCGTGCGTTGGATTATGACTGAAAAGCACTCTAAGTCAGAATCCGGGCTAGATTCGACAGCTTGCGCACCGCCGTCCGACATTTTGCCGACCTGCAGTAGGGGACCTCTTGGCCCCGGAGAGCACGTGCCGTTGGCCAAGCCCTCGCAGGCGAAATATCCGCGCGGGCCGCCTATGGAAGTACAATTCACCACCGAGAGCGGCGGGTAGAATCCTTTGCGAGACGACCTAAAAATACGCGACGGGGGTATTGAAAGTGTCAGAGTGGCCTTGCTGCCACGATCCAACTGAGATTCAGCCCCATGTCGCGCCGCTTCGTCCCCCCCGGCCCCTCTAGGGGCACGGCGTCGAGGAGGCTGTGATGGGATGGGATAGGCAGGCGCCCGCCGGGATCTCGGGACTTGGAAAGTCCAAGGCTTGAAGAGAACAGGCTGTTGGTCTATAGATCGGGCAGTGGCATCCATGCCACCAAAGGGGAAGAACGGCAGCGCAGATTTGTGCAAGCCTGCGGGCCCGTCGGGGAAGATCGGCAGCGCAGATTTAGTGCAGAGCCGCGGGCCCGTCGGGGAAGATCGGAATAGCGCTGATCGCTTGAACGAACATCGGGCTGGGACGCTGGGCTGTCCAGGCCAGTAAAGGAAAATTCGTCGAGGGGATGCGCTTACGAAGCAGGGGCCCCCCCTGTTTCGGATGACACAGCGGGGCAGTGCTGGAATCGACAGCGCCGACGGAAATCGGCAAAGTCATCAGAATCGGCAGCAGGTGCTGACGATGAGATCCAGCAACTATTTATAGTCCTAGGCTTGACGAAAACGACTGTGGGCCTAGTAGGCTCCACCGCTGGATGCAGCGGCTAAGCGAATGCCAACAGTGGGAAAAATCGTACAAGCAGCAGATTTTTTTGACGAACATGGGCTGGGACGCTGGGGTCTGCCCAGGCCTGCAGGAAAAATCGTCAAGAGGATGCGCTGACGAAGCTGGGCTAGTTCCAGACACAGCGGGCAGTGCTTGGAAGCGGCAGCGCCGATTAAATCGGTCGAATGTCGGCAGAATCGGCTGCCGGTTCTGACGAAGAGGAATCCGGACGATTTATAGTCCTAATAGGGCTTGAACGAAAACGACTTGGGGCCTAGGCTACACCCTGGGGCAAGTGGCAGCGATGCCAACAGTGGGAAATATCGGCAGCGATGCCAACAGAGGGAAAAACCGGCAGCGCAGAGTTTTTTTTTTTTATTTTTTGACGAACATGGTCTTTACTCTGGTCTGGTCGCAGGCCAGGCAGGAAAAATCGTCAAGGGGAATCGCTGACGAAGCATGGCTGTTCAGACACAAGCGGAGCAAGTGCATGGAAATCGGCAGAAGCAGCCGACGAAATCGCCGGCGAAGTCGGCAGAAATCGGCGGCCGGTGCAAGACGATGAGTCCGGACGATTTATAGTCCTAGGCTTGACGAAAACGACTGGGGGCCTAGGCTCACATGCTGGGGCAGTTGGCAGCGATGCCAACAGTGGGAAAAATTCGGCAGCGATGCCAACAGTGGGAAAAATCAGGCAGCGCAGATTTTTTGACGAACATGGGCAGAGACGATGGTCTGTCCAGGCCAGGCAGGGAAAAATCGTCAAGGGGATGCGCCTGACGAAGCAGGGGCTGTTCAGACACAGCGGAGCAGTGCTGGAACTCGGCACCCACGCCGACGAAATCGGCGAAGTCGGCAGAATCGGCGGCCGTGCTCCTGACTGATGAGTCCGGAAACGATTTTATAGTCCTAGGTCTTGACGAAAAACGACTGGGGGCCCTAGGCTCAAACAGCTGGGGCAGTGGCAGCGATGCCAACAGTGGAAACAATCGGCAGCGATGCCAACAGTGGGAAAAAAAATCCGGCAGCGCAGATTTTTAGAACGAACATGGGCTTGGACGCTGGGCTGTCCAGGCAAGGCAAGGAAAAATCGTCAAGGGGATGCGCTGACTAAGCAGGGGCTGTTCAGACACATCGGGGACAGTGCTGGAATCGGCAACTCCGACGAAATCGGCGAAGTCGGCAGAATCGGCGGCCGGTGCTGACGATGAGTCCGGACGATTTATAGTCCTAAGGCGTTGACGAAAACGACTGGGGGCCTAAGCTCACGCTGGGGCAATGGCAGCTAATTGATTCAACAGTGGGAACAATTCGGCAGCGATGCCAACAGTGGGAAAAATACGGCCAATGCGCAGATATTTTGACGAACATGGGCTGGACGCTGGGCTGTCCAGGCCAGGCAGGAAAAATCGTCAATGGGATAGCGCTGACGAAGCAGGGGCTAGTTCAGAACACAGCGGGCAGTGCTGGAATCTGGCAGCGCCGACGAAATCGGCGAAGTCGGCAGAATCGGACGGCCGGTGCTGACGATGATTCCCCGGACGATATATCGTCCTAGGCTTGACGAAAACGACTGGGGGCCTAGGCTCACGCTGGGGTCAGTGGCACGATGCAACAGTTGGAAAAATCGCAGCGATGCCAACAGTGGGAAAAATCGGCATGCGCTGCCAACAGTGGGAAAAATCGGCAGCGCAGATTTTTAGACGAACATGGGCTGGAACGCTTGGTGCAGTCCAGGCCAGGCAGAAAAAGTAATCGTCAAGGGGATGCGCTGACGAAGGAGGGGCTGTTCAGTACACAGCGGGCAGTGCTGGAATCGGCAGCGCCGACGAAATCGGCGAAGTCGGCAGAATCGGCGGCCGGTGCTGACGATGAGTCCGGACGATTTATAGTCCTAAGGCATGACAGAAAACGACTGGGGGCCTAGGCTCACGCTGGGGCAGTGGCTGCGATGCCAACAGTGGGAAAAATCGGCAGCGATGCCAACAGTGGGAAAAATCGACAGCGCAGATTTTTTGACGAATCATGGGCAGGACGCTGGGCTTTCCAGGCCAGGCAGAAGGGGATGCGCTGACGAAGCAGACAGGGCTGTTCAGTACACAGCGGGCAGTGCTGGAATCAGGCAGCGCCGACGAAATCGGCGAAGTCGGCAGCAGGTGGTGACGAGGAGTCTGGATGGACGGACTGCATAGTCCAAGGCTTGACGAAAAAGACTGGTTGGTCTAGACAACTGGGGCAGTGGCAGCCCGTGGGACTGTGTCGCCAGATTCGTCCGCAGCGTTGGCTTATTGGTGCGGTGGGCTGATGCGAGTGGGGACTGGGGGCAGCGGACAGTGAAAGCAAGAGTGTTCTCCCCAGGCTGCCGGGAAAAACGAGCCGCTTCGGGATGGACGGGGTGAGATGACCCGTCTGCCCGCCAAACGAGTCATTCAATTCTCTGCCCTATCAACATAACTCCCAGATGTGTTGTACTGCTATCGTGTAAGAAGAGGATCTCTTCCTCCCCGGGATGGCCGGGTGCGATTAACCCGGCGGCGGCGTTCAAATCACCTAGCCCTCATCTCGGCTACAACAGGCTGATGGGGGGATTAGAGGCCTGCCATGGTGGTGAGGGGAGGCGAAAGACCGTGAAAGCAAGAGTTTTCCTCCGAGGCTTCCTCCGGTGGCCGCTGCATGCGGGCTGCTGGTTTTCCCGCATATCCGCCAATAAAAACGTCGTGCTTTCCACATGAAATCAATCCAGTAACAATCAGCCATATTTTTGGGAGGCCGCCAGCCGAATTTTGGGTACATTCCGGGCCGTTCCCTATTTTTGCGTATTTCCTTGATTTTTTAATGGGGAGGTTGATGAATATAAAAAAAAAATACTTCCCCATCCCCCGAAAAATTCCGGGATTATTTCTAGGAGGTGGACTGGATTTTTGCCAGACCTATGTGCAAAATTTCAGCTCAAAATAACCAAGAAATGAATTTTTTAGAGGGGGGGTGACAGCTGGGACCTAAGTAGTGTCTACCCATAAGGCCAGAGCGGCAATAACACTTAAAGCTATTTAGGGGGGGTGCCCCCCGACTCGGCCATGGTGCGCGGGGGATTTGCGAGCTGCTGCTAAGACGCTCGGACTAGACGTGGGGGGCCTCACGGCCCGAAGTAACGCCAGCCATCGATGAACTATCCTTTTCCGGCCGGCGACGACCCGATTCCGGCCACCGTCCCTATAAAAATCAACACAAAGACAAATACCAAGAACTCGCGCTGCTGCAGCAGCCCCTGCCCGCCCCGCGCGCCGATATAACAACAAGGTCAGTCCCGCTAGGCGCTGGGGCGCTGGGGCCTTGGGGCCTGGGGCCTGAGGGCCTGGGGCCCTTGGGGGCCCTTGGGTCTCTTGGGCGAATATGGCGCGCGCGCGCGAAGCAGGGACATGATTCCCAGGCAGCCATAGCTAGCGCTGCGCGAAGAAAACGAGGGCTGACCGCGGGGACAGCCCCTGCTGGCTTGCTATCTTACCCGCGGGGGGCTCTGCCTTCGGGCCCGGGCCCCCCGCGCGCTTGCCTGCCACCCCGCGCGGGAGAGGCTAACTAGGTACACGCGGGGGCAGGGGCAGCGGCAGCGATGCCATCCGACAGTGGGAAAAATCGGCAACGCGGATTTGTGCCACGCTCCTTCAGGGCCCGTCCGCGGAAAATCCGACAGCGCCGGATTTTGTGAACCTGCAATGGCCCGTCGCGGAAAATCGTCAGGCATCGATGCCGACAGTGGGAAAAATCGGCAGCGCGGATTGTGTGCAGTTAAAAAGCCCGTCGGGGAAAATCGGCAGCGCGGAGTTGTGAACCTGCAGGCCCGTCGCGGGAAAATCGGCAGACGATGCCAAGACAGTGGGAAAAATCGGCAGCGATGCCGACAGTGGGAAAAATCCGCAGCGCGGATTTGTGCCGCTCAGGCCCGTCGCGGAAAATCGGCAGCGCAGATTTGTTGACGAACACGGGCTGGACGCTGGGCTGACCAGGCCAGGCAGGAAAATTCGTCTAGGGGGCAGCCTCACAGGGCGAACGGGGGCTGACGCGGGGAACAGCCCCTGCTAGGCTTGCTATCATTGCCCCGCGGGGGGGGCTGCCTTCGGGCCCTGGCCCCTCGCGCTCTTGCCTGCCCCCCGCGCGGGAGAGGCTAGGCGCTGCAGGGGCCAGCCCGAGCGTCGCTGGCCGCGGAATGCCGCGCTGTCTGGTTTTCCCGCATTCCTTCCGCCCAGAAAACGTCGTGCTTTCCACATGAAATCAATCCAGTAAAATCAGCCATATTTTTGTGAGGCTGCCAAGCCGATATTTTGGGGTCATTCCGTGGCCGGTTCCTATTTTTGCGTATTTCCTTGATTTTTAATGGTAGGAAAATAAAAAAAAATACTCCCAGACCTCGAAAAAAATCTGGGAAAATTTATAAAGAGGTGGATTGAGATTGTTTGCCAACCTATGTGCAAAATTTCAGCTCAAAATAACCAAGAAATGAATTTTTTAGAGGGGGGGTGACAGCTGGGACCTAGTAGTGTCTACCCCTGCCAGAGCAGCAATAACACTTATAGCTCTTGTAGGGGGGTGCCCCCTGACTGGCCATGGGGCGCGCTGGCTGGCGCCCATAGGCCTTGCCAGCGGGGGATTTGTGAGCTGCTGCTACATCTCGGACTAACGTGGGGGGGTTCCTCCATGGCCCGAAAGTAATGCCTGCCATCGATGACGCCATTTCCGGCCAATGGCGACGACCCGAATCCGGCCTACCGTCCCTGTGACCCTCTCCAAGACCGTTGGGCGCGTTGGGGCTGCTTATCCGCGGCTGCGGGCGGCGCACATAGGCACCTCTGCTATGCCAGCGCTCGTGCCAAACCAATAGGCAGCCCCAACGCGCCCAACGGCTTGGCGCGACGTCACGATTCCGGCCTACCGTCCCTCCGTTGGACCCGCTCCAAAGCCGTTGGGCGCGTTGGTGGCTGCTTATCCGCGGACTGCGGGCGCGCACGCACTCCTGATTTGACCAGCAGCTCGAAGCCAACCAATAGGCAGCCCCAACGTCCCGCCCAACGGCTTGGCGCGACGTCACGATTTCCGGCCAACCGTCCCAGTGACCCGCTCCAAGCCGTTGGGCGCGTTGGGGCTGCATATCCGCGGCTGCGGGCGCGCACGTCAGCTTTGTTCTGAATTGCCAGCGCGTCGTGCCAACCAATAGGCTGCCCCAACGCGCACCAACGGCTTGGCGAGAGCGATGTCACGATTCCTTCCACCGTCCCGGGAACCACGCTCCAAGCCGTTGGTGCGCGTTGGGGCTAGCTTATCCGCGGCGTGGGCGTGGGGCCTCTAACAAGGCCGCCGCATCGTGCCAAGGTGCTGGAAGCTGACGCGCGGCCTCTCAGCTTGCCGCGATGTCCCGGTGGCGGTGGACCGAATCCCTGCCCGTGACCCCGCTCCAAGCCGTTGGGGCGCGTTGGGGGCTGCTTATCCGCGGCTTCGGGCGTGGGGCCTTAACAGGATTCCCCTCGTGCCCAAGGTGCTTGGCAGCCCCAACAGGCCAGCACGGGCTTGGCGCGACGTCACGGCAAGCAGGTGGCCGCTAGCCCGTAGCTCGCAAGCTAGGAGGCCTGGCCGAACAGTGTCTGGTGCGGACCGCCGAGCTGTTGGGATTGCGAGGAGAAGCTCCTTCTACCAGCGTGGGCGTGCTGCATTCAGTTGCCGCGCTCAGTAGCCAAGGTGCTGGCTCTCCTCGCCATCCCCAAGCTCACTGCGCGATGTTCCCGCAGTGCCGAGGCCTGGCCTCCGTCTTCCGAGCTGAGGCAGATGGCCCCCCGAAATGATTGTCCCTGTTGTTTCTCCCCCCGCGGTCCTGT
>CM055354.1:62280-67280 GCA_029228515.1 Populus alba x Populus x berolinensis | reverse complement strand
GACGATGAGTCCGGACGATTTTATAGTCCTAGGCTTGACGAAAACGACTGGGGGCCTAGGCTCACGCTGGGGCAGTGGCAGCGATGCCAACAGTGGGAAAAATCGGCAGCGATGCCAACAGTGGGAAAAATCGGCAGCGCAGATTTTTTGACGAAAATGGGCTGGACGCTGGGCTGTCCAGGCCAGGCAGGAAAAATCGTCAAGGGGATGCGCAGACGAAGCAGGGGCTGTTCAGACACAGCGGGCAGTGCTGGAATCGGCAGCGCCGACGAAATCGGCGAAGTCGGCAGAATCGGCGGCCGGTGCTGACGATGAGTCCGGACGATTTATAGTCCTAGGCTTGACGAAAACGACTGGGGGCCTAGGCTCACGCTGGGGCAGTGGCAGCGATGCCAACAGTGGGAAAAATCGGCAGCGATGCCAACAGTGGGAAAAATCGGCAGCGCAGATTTTTTGACGAACATGGGCTGGACGCTGGGCAGTCCAGGCCAGGCAGGAAAAATCGTCAAGGGGATGCGCTGACGAAGCAGGGGCTGTTCAGACACAGCGGGCAGTGCTGGAATCGGCAGCGCCGACGAAATCGGCGAAGTCAGCAGAATCGGCGGCCGGTGCTGACGATGAGTCCGGACGATTTATAGTCCTAGGCTTGACGAAAACGACTGGGGCCTAGGCTCACGCTGGGGCAGTGGCAGCGATGCCAACAGTTGGAAAAATCGGCAGCGATGCCAACAGTGGGAAAAATCGCAGCGCAGATTTTTTGACGAACATGGGCTGGACGCTGGGCTGTCCAGGCCAGGCAGGAAAAATCGTCAAGGGGATGCGCTGACGAAGCAGGGGCTGTTCAGACACAGCGGGCAGTGCTGGAATCGGCAGCGCCGACGAAATCGGCGAAGTTCGGCAGAATCGGCGGCCGGTGCTGACGATGAGTCCGGACGATTTATAGTCCTAGGCTTGACGAAAACGACTGGGGGCCTAGGCTCACGCTGGGGCAGTGGCAGCGATGCCAACAGTGGGAAAAAATCGGCAGCGATGCCAACAGTGGGAAAAATCGCAGCGCAGATTTTTTGACGAACATGGGCTGGACGCTGGGCTGTCCAGGCCAGGCAGGAAAAATCGTCAAGGGGATGCGCTGACAGAAGCAGGGGCTGTTCAGACACAGCGGGCAGTGCTGGAATCGGCAGCGCCGACGAAATCGGCGAAGTCGGCAGAATCGGCGGCCGGTGCTGACGATGAGTTCCGGACGATTTATAGTCCTAGGCTTGACGAAAACGACTGGGGGCCTAGGCTCACGCTTGGGGCAGTGGCAGCGATGCCAACAGTGGGAAAAATCGGCAGCGATGCCAACAGTGGGAAAAATCGGCAGCGCAGATTTTTTTGACGAACATGGGCCTGGACGCTGGGCTGTCCAGGCCAGGCAGGAAAAATCGTCAAGGGGATGCGCTGACGAAGCAGGGGCTGTTCAGACACAGCGGGCAGTGCTGGAATCGGCAGCGCCGACGAAATCGGCGAAAGTCGGCAGAATCGGCGGCCGGTGCTGACGATGAGTCCGGACGATTTATAGTCCTAGGCTTGACGAAAACGACTGGGGGCCTAGGCTCACGCTGGGGCAGTGGCAGCGATGCCAACAGTGGGAAAAATCGGCAGCGATGCCAACAGTGGGAAAAATCGGCAGCGCAGATTTTTTGACGAACATGGGCTGGACGCTGGGCTGTCCAGGCCAGGCAGGAAAAATCGTCAAGGGGATGCGCTGACGAAGCAGGGGCTGTTCAGACACAGCGGGCAGTGCTGGAATCGGCAGCGCCGACGAAATCGGCAGAATCGGCGGCCGGTGCTGACGATGAGTCCGGACGATTTATAGTCCTAGGCTTGACGAAAACGACTGGGGGCCTAGGCTCACGCTGGGGCAGTGGCAGCGATGCCAACAGTGGGAAAAATCGGCAGCGATGCCAACAGTGGGAAAAATCGGCAGCGATGCCAACAGTGGGAAAAATCGGCAGCGCAGATTTTTTGACGAACATGGGCTGGACGCTGGGCTGTCCAGGCCAGGCAGGAAAAATCGTCAAGGGGATGCGCTGACGAAGCAGGGGCTGTTCAGACACAGCGATGAGTCCGGACGATTTATAGTCCTAGGCTTGACGAAAACGACTGGGGGCCTAGGCTCACGCTGGGGCAGTGGCAGCGATGCCAACAGTGGGAAAAATCGGCAGCGATGCCAACAGTGGGAAAAATCGGCAGCGCAGATTTTTTGACGAACATGGGCTGGACGCTGGGCTGTCCAGGCCAGGCAGAAGGGGATGCGCTGACGAAGCAGGGGCTGTTCAGACACAGCGGGCAGTGCTGGAATCGGCAGCGCCGACGAAATCGGCGAAGTCGGCAGCAGGTGGTGACGATGAGTCTGGATGGACGGACTGCATAGTCCAAGGCTTGACGAAAAAGACTGTTGGTCTAGACACTGGGGCAGTGGCAGCCCGTGGGACTGTGTCGCCAGATTCGTCCGCAGCGTTGGCTTATTGGTGCGGTGGGCTGATGCGAGTGGGGACTGGGGGCAGCGGACAGTGAAAGCAAGAGTTTCCCCGAGGCTGCCGGGAAAAACGCCGCTCGGGATGGACGGGGTGAGATGACCCGGCTGCCCGCAACGAGTCATTCAATTCTCTGCCCTATCAACATAACTCCCGATGTGTTGTTCGCTATCTTGGAAGAAGAGATCTCTTCCTCCCCGGGATGGCCGGGTGCGATTACCCGGCGGCGGCGTTCAAATCACTGCCCTATCGGCTACAACTGCTGATGGGGGGATTAGAGGCCTGCCATGGTGGTGAGGGGAGGCGAAGACCGTGAAAGCAAGAGTTTTCCCGGGGCTCCTCCGGTGGCCGCGGCATGCGGGCTGCTGGTTTTCCCGCATTCCGCCAATAAAACGTCGTGCTTTCCACATGAAATCAATCCAGTAAAATCAGCCATATTTTTGTGAGGCTGCCAGCCGAATTTGGGGTCATTCCGGGCCGGTTCCTATTTTTGCGTATTTCCTTGATTTTTAATGGTAGGAAAATAAAAAAAAATACTTCCCCACCCCGAAAAATTCCGGGATTATTTCTGGAGGTGGACTGGATTTTTGCCAACCTATGTGCAAAATTTCAGCTCAAAATACCAAGAAATGAATTTTTTAGAGGGGGGGTGACAGCTGGGACCTAGTAGTGTCTACCCCTGCCAGAGCTGCAATAACACTTATAGCTCTTTAGGGGGGTGCCCCCCGACTGGCCATGGGGCGCGGGGGATTTGCGAGCTGCTGCTACGCTCGGACTAACGTGGGGGGCCTCACGGCCCGAAGTAACGCCGCCATCGATGACCCGTTTTCCGGCCGGCGACGACCCGATTCCGGCCACCGTCCCTATAAAAATCACACACGCGCGCGCGCGCCCGCCCGCGCCCGCGCTTGGCGCTGGGGCGCTGGGGCCTGGGGGCCTGGGGCCTGAGGGCCTGGGGCCCTTGGGGGCCCTTGGGCTCTTGGGCGATTGGGCGCGCGCGCGCGCGGCAATGATTCCCAGGCAGCCATGCTGCGCTGCGCAACGGGGGCTGACGCGGGGACAGCCCCTGCTGGCTTGCTATCTTACCCGCGGGGGGGCTGCCTTCGGGCCCTGGCCCCCCGCGCTCTTGCCTGCCCCCCGCGCGGGAGAGGCTACTAGGTACACGCTGGGGCAGGGGCAGCGGCAGCGATGCCGACAGTGGGAAAAATCGGCAGCGCGGATTTGTGCCGCTGCAGGCCCGTCGCGGAAAATCGGCAGCGCGGATTTGTGAACCTGCAGGCCCGTCGCGGAAAATCGGCAGCGATGCCGACAGTGGGAAAAATCGGCAGCGCGGATTTGTGCAGTTAAAAAGCCCGTCGGGGAAAATCGGCAGCGCGGATTTGTGAACCTGCAGGCCCGTCGCGGAAAATCGGCAGCGATGCCGACAGTGGGAAAAATCGGCAGCGATGCCGACAGTGGGAAAAATCGGCAGCGCGGATTTGTGCCGCTGCAGGCCCGTCGCGGAAAATCGGCAGCGCAGATTTGTTGACGAACACGGGCTGGACGCTGGGCTGGCCAGGCCAGGCAGGAAAATTCGTCTAGGGGGCAGGCTCACGGCAACGGGGGCTGACGCGGGGACAGCCCCTGCTGGCTTGCTATCTTGCCCGCGGGGGGGCTGCCTTCGGGCCCTGGCCCCCCGCGCTCTTGCCTGCCCCCCGCGCGGGAGAGGCTAGGCGCTGCAGGGGCCAGCCCGACGTCGCTGGCCGCGGCAATGCGCGCTGCTGGTTTTCCCGCATTCCGCCTAGAAAACGTCGTGCTTTCCACATGAAATCAATCCAGTAAAATCAGCCATATTTTTGTGAGGCTGCCAGCCGAATTTGGGGTCATTCCGGGCCGGTTCCTATTTTTGCGTATTTCCTTGATTTTTAATGGTAGGAAAATAAAAAAAAATACTTCCCGACCTCGAAAAAATCTGGGAAAATTTATAAAGGTGGATTGGATTTTTGCCAACCTATGTGAAAAATTTCAGCTCAAAATACCAAGAAATGAATTTTTTAGAGGGGGGGTGACAGCTGGGACCTAGTAGTGTCTACCCCTGCCAGAGCTGCAATAACACTTATAGCTCTTTAGGGGGGTGCCCCCTGACTGGCCATGGGGCGCGCTGGCTGGCGCCCATAGGCCTGCCGCGGGGGATTTGTGAGCTGCTGCTACACTCGGACTAACGTGGGGGGTCTCATGGCCCGAAGTAATGCCGCCATCGATGACCCGTTTTCCGGCCGGCGACGACCCGATTCCGGCCACCGTCCCTGTGACCCGCTCCAAGCCGTTGGGCGCGTTGGGGCTGCTTATCCGCGGCTGCGGGCGCGCACGCACTCTGATTTGCCAGCGCTCGTGCCAACCAATAGGCAGCCCCAACGCGCCCAACGGCTTGGCGCGATGTCACGATTCCTTCCACCGTCCCCGGGACCCGCTCCAAGCCGTTGGGCGCGTTGGGGCTGCTTA
>CM055354.1:36886-47952 GCA_029228515.1 Populus alba x Populus x berolinensis | reverse complement strand
ACAGATCCGACCGTTGGATCGCTATAAAAGTTTTTTCACGAGTTTTGAGAGGCTGTTTTACTTGGAGTAGCGAGGAATCAGTACCGGACTCCGGCGATGCCCAGTCGGACCTTACCGCCGACATGACTAGAGTACCGGGTAAAAAGGTCCATAACAGTAGATCCGACCGTTGGATCGCTCTAAAATTTTTTTCACGAGTTTCCAGAAGCTGTTTTAATTGGAGTAGCGTGGAATCAGTATTGCACAACGTCGCTGCACGGTCGGGCCTTAACACGGACATGAGTAGAGTACCGGCTCAAAAGGTCCATAACTATAGATCCGACCGTTGGATCGGTCTAAAATTTTTTTCACGACTTTCCGGAGGCTGTTTTACTTCGAGTAGCGTGTAATCAGAACCGCACTCCGACGCTGTCCGGTCGGGCCTTACCACCGCCATGACTAGAGTACCGGCTCAAAAGGTCCATAACAATAGATCCGACCGTTGGATCGCTATAAAAGTTTTTTCACGAGTTTCCGGAGGCTGTTTTACTTGGAGTAGCTTGGAATCAGTACCCCACTCCAACGATGCCAGTCGGACCTTACCACGGACACGACTAGAGGGCCGGGTAAAAAGGTCCATAACAATAGATCCGACCATTGGATCGCTTTAAAATTTTTTTCACGACATTCCGGAGGCTGTTTTACTTGGAGTGGCTTGGAATCCGTACCCCACTCCAACGATGCCAGTCGGACCTTACCACGGACACGACTAGAGGGCCGGGTCAAAAGGTCCATAACAATAGATCCGACTGTTGGATCGCTACAAAAGTTTTTTCACGAGTTTCCGGATGCTGTTTTACTTGGAGTAGCTTGGAATCAGTACCCCACTCCAACGATCCCAGTCGGACCTTACCACGGACACGACTAGAGGCCGGGTAAAAAGGTCCATAACAATAGATCCGACCGTTGGATCGCTGTAAAATTTTTTTCATGAGTTTCTGGAAGTTGTTTTACTGGGAGTAGCTTGGAATCAGTACCGCACTCCGACGATGTCCGGTCGGGCCTTAACACCGACATGAGTAGAGTACCGGCTCAAAAGGTCCATAACTATTGATCCGACCGTTGGATCGGTCTAAAATTTTTTTCACGACTTTCCGGAGGCTGTTTTACTTCGAGTAGCGTGTAATCAGAACCGCACTCCGACGCTGTCCGATAGGCCCTTACCACCGCCATGACTAGAGTACCGCCTCAAAAGGTCCCTAACAATAGATCCGACCGTTGGATCGCTATAAAAGTTTTTTCACGAGTTTTGAGAGGCTGTTTTACTTGGAGTAGCGAGGAATCAGTACCGGACTCCGGCGATGCCCAGTCGGACCTTACCGCCGACATGACTAGAGTACCGGGTAAAAAGGTCCATAACAGTAGATCCGACCGTTGGATCGCTCTAAAATTTTTTTCACGAGTTTCCAGAAGCTGTTTTAATTGGAGTAGCGTGGAATCAGTATTGCACAACGTCGCTGCACGGTCGGGCCTTAACACGGACATGAGTAGAGTACCGGCTCAAAAGGTCCATAACTATAGATCCGACCGTTGGATCGGTCTAAAATTTTTTTCACGACTTTCCGGAGGCTGTTTTACTTCGAGTAGCGTGTAATCAGAACCGCACTCCGACGCTGTCCGGTCGGGCCTTACCAGCGACATGACTAGAGTACCGGCTCAAAAGGTCCATAACAATAGATCCGACCGTTGGATCGCTATAAAAGTTTTTTCACGTGTTTCTGGAGGCTGTTTTACTTGGAGTAGCTTGGAATCAGCACCCCACTCCAACGATGCCAGTCGGACCTTACCACGGACACGACTAGAGGGCCGGGTAAAAAGGTCCATAACAATAGATCTGACCGTTGGATCGCTCTAAAATTTTTTTCACGAGTTTCCGGAAGCTGTTTTACTTGGAGTAGCGTGGAATCAGTACCGCACTCCGACGTTGTTCGGTCGGGCCTTAACATCGACAGGAGTAGAGTACCGGCTCAAAAGGTCCATAACTATAGATCCGACCATGGGATCGGTCTAAAATTTTTTTCACGACTTTCCGGAGGCTGTTTTACTTCGAGTAGCGTGTAATCAGAACCGCACTCCGACGCTGTCCGGTCGGGCCTTACCACCGCCATGACTAGAGTACCGGCTCAAAAGGTCCATAACAATAGATCCGACCGTTGGATCGCTATAAAAGTTTTTTCACGAGTTTCCGGAGGCTGTTTTACTTGGAGTAGCTTGGAATCAGTACCCCACTCCAACGATGCCAGTCGGACCTTACCACGGACACGACTAGAGGGCGGGTAAAAAGGTCCATAACAATAGATCCGACCATTGGATCGCTTTAAAATTTTTTTCACGACATTCCGGAGGCTGTTTTACTTGGAGTGGCTTGGAATCCGTACCCCACTCCAACGATGCCAGTCGGACCTTACCACGGACACGACTAGAGGGCCGGGTCAAAAGGTCCATAACAATAGATCCGACTGTTGGATCGCTACAAAAGTTTTTTCACGAGTTTCCGGATGCTGTTTTACTTGGAGTAGCTTGGAATCAGTACCCCACTCCAACGATCCCAGTCGGACCTTACCACGGACACGACTAGAGGGCCGGGTAAAAAGGTCCATAACAATAGATCCGACCGTTGGATCGCTGTAAAATTTTTTTCATGAGTTTCTGGAAGTTGTTTTACTGGGAGTAGCTTGGAATCAGTACCGCACTCCGACGATGTCCGGTCGGGCCTTAACACCGACATGAGTAGAGTACCGGCTCAAAAGGTCCATAACTATTGATCCGACCGTTGGATCGGTCTAAAATTTTTTTCACGACTTTCCGGAGGCTGTTTTACTTCGAGTAGCGTGTAATCAGAACCGCACTCCGACGCTGTCCGATAGGCCCTTACCACCGCCATGACTAGAGTACCGCCTCAAAAGGTCCCTAACAATAGATCCGACCGTTGGATCGCTATAAAAGTTTTTTCACGAGTTTTGAGAGGCTGTTTTACTTGGAGTAGCGAGGAATCAGTACCGGACTCCGGCGATGCCCAGTCGGACCTTACCGCCGACATGACTAGAGTACCGGGTAAAAAGGTCCATAACAGTAGATCCGACCGTTGGATCGCTCTAAAATTTTTTTCACGAGTTTCCAGAAGCTGTTTTAATTGGAGTAGCGTGGAATCAGTATTGCACAACGTCGCTGCACGGTCGGGCCTTAACACGGACATGAGTAGAGTACCGGCTCAAAAGGTCCATAACTATAGATCCGACCGTTGGATCGGTCTAAAATTTTTTTCACGACTTTCCGGAGGCTGTTTTACTTCGAGTAGCGTGTAATCAGAACCGCACTCCGACGCTGTCCGGTCGGGCCTTACCAGCGACATGACTAGAGTACCGGCTCAAAAGGTCCATAACAATAGATCCGACCGTTGGATCGCTATAAAAGTTTTTTCACGTGTTTCTGGAGGCTGTTTTACTTGGAGTAGCTTGGAATCAGCACCCCACTCCAACGATGCCAGTCGGACCTTACCACGGACACGACTAGAGGGCCGGGTAAAAAGGTCCATAACAATAGATCTGACCGTTGGATCGCTCTAAAATTTTTTTCACGAGTTTCCGGAAGCTGTTTTACTTGGAGTAGCGTGGAATCAGTACCGCACTCCGACGCTGTGCGGTCGGGCCTTAACACCGACAGGAGTAGAGTACCGGCTCAAAAGGTCCATAACTATAGATCCGACCATGGGATCGGTCTAAAATTTTTTTCACGACTTTCCGGAGGCTGTTTTACTTCGAGTAGCGTGTAATCAGAACCGCACTCCGACGCTGTCCGGTCGGGCCTTACCACCGCCATGACTAGAGTACCGGCTCAAAAGGTCCATAACAATAGATCCGACCGTTGGATCGCTATAAAAGTTTTTTCACGAGTTTCCGGAGGCTGTTTTACTTGGAGTAGCTTGGAATCAGTACCCCACTCCAACGATGCCAGTCGGACCTTACCACGGACACGACTAGAGGGCCGGGTAAAAAGGTCCATAACAATAGATCCGACCATTGGATCGCTTTAAAATTTTTTTCACGACATTCCGGAGGCTGTTTTACTTGGAGTGGCTTGGAATCCGTACCCCACTCCAACGATGCCAGTCGGACCTTACCACGGACACGACTAGAGGGCCGGGTCAAAAGGTCCATAACAATAGATCCGACTGTTGGATCGCTACAAAAGTTTTTTCACGAGTTTCCGGATGCTGTTTTACTTGGAGTAGCTTGGAATCAGTACCCCACTCCAACGATCCCAGTCGGACCTTACCACGGACACGACTAGAGGGCCGGGTAAAAAGGTCCATAACAATAGATCCGACCGTTGGATCGCTGTAAAATTTTTTTCATGAGTTTCTGGAAGTTGTTTTACTGGGAGTAGCTTGGAATCAGTACCGCACTCCGACGATGTCCGGTCGGGCCTTAACACCGACATGAGTAGAGTACCGGCTCAAAAGGTCCATAACTATTGATCCGACCGTTGGATCGGTCTAAAATTTTTTTCACGACTTTCCGGAGGCTGTTTTACTTCGAGTAGCGTGTAATCAGAACCGCACTCCGACGCTGTCCGATAGGCCCTTACCACCGCCATGACTAGAGTACCGCCTCAAAAGGTCCATAACAATAGATCCGACCGTTGGATCGCTATAAAAGTTTTTTCACGAGTTTTGAGAGGCTGTTTTACTTGGAGTAGCGAGGAATCAGTACCGGACTCCGGCGATGCCCAGTCGGACCTTACCGCCGACATGACTAGAGTACGGGTAAAAAGGTCCATAACAGTAGATCCGACCGTTGGATCGCTCTAAAATTTTTTTCACGAGTTTCCAGAAGCTGTTTTAATTGGAGTAGCGTGGAATCAGTATTGCACAACGTCGCTGCACGGTCGGGCCTTAACACGGACATGAGTAGAGTACCGGCTCAAAAGGTCCATAACTATAGATCCGACCGTTGGATCGGTCTAAAATTTTTTTCACGACTTTCCGGAGGCTGTTTTACTTCGAGTAGCGTGTAATCAGAACCGCACTCCGACGCTGTCCGGTCGGGCCTTACCAGCGACATGACTAGAGTACCGGCTCAAAAGGTCCATAACAATAGATCCGACCGTTGGATCGCTATAAAAGTTTTTTCACGTGTTTCTGGAGGCTGTTTTACTTGGAGTAGCTTGGAATCAGCACCCCACTCCAACGATGCCAGTCGGACCTTACCACGGACACGACTAGAGGGCCGGGTAAAAAGGTCCATAACAATAGATCTGACCGTTGGATCGCTCTAAAATTTTTTTCACGAGTTTCCGGAAGCTGTTTTACTTGGAGTAGCGTGGAATCAGTACCGCACTCCGACGTTGTTCGGTCGGGCCTTAACATCGACAGGAGTAGAGTACCGGCTCAAAAGGTCCATAACTATAGATCCGACCATGGGATCGGTCTAAAATTTTTTTCACGACTTTCCGGAGGCTGTTTTACTTCGAGTAGCGTGTAATCAGAACCGCACTCCGACGCTGTCCGGTCGGGCCTTACCACCGCCATGACTAGAGTACCGGCTCAAAAGGTCCATAACAATAGATCCGACCGTTGGATCGCTATAAAAGTTTTTTCACGAGTTTCCGGAGGCTGTTTTACTTGGAGTAGCTTGGAATCAGTACCCCACTCCAACGATGCCAGTCGGACCTTACCACGGACACGACTAGAGGGCCGGGTAAAAAGGTCCATAACAATAGATCCGACCATTGGATCGCTTTAAAATTTTTTTCACGACATTCCGGAGGCTGTTTTACTTGGAGTGGCTTGGAATCCGTACCCCACTCCAACGATGCCAGTCGGACCTTACCACGGACACGACTAGAGGGCCGGGTCAAAAGGTCCATAACAATAGATCCGACTGTTGGATCGCTACAAAAGTTTTTTCACGAGTTTCCGGATGCTGTTTTACTTGGAGTAGCTTGGAATCAGTACCCCACTCCAACGATCCCAGTCGGACCTTACCACGGACACGACTAGAGGGCCGGGTAAAAAGGTCCATAACAATAGATCCGACCGTTGGATCGCTGTAAAATTTTTTTCATGAGTTTCTGGAAGTTGTTTTACTGGGAGTAGCTTGGAATCAGTACCGCACTCCGACGATGTCCGGTCGGGCCTTAACACCGACATGAGTAGAGTACCGGCTCAAAAGGTCCATAACTATTGATCCGACCGTTGGATCGGTCTAAAATTTTTTTCACGACTTTCCGGAGGCTGTTTTACTTCGAGTAGCGTGTAATCAGAACCGCACTCCGACGCTGTCCGATAGGCCCTTACCACCGCCATGACTAGAGTACCGCCTCAAAAGGTCCCTAACAATAGATCCGACCGTTGGATCGCTATAAAAGTTTTTTCACGAGTTTTGAGAGGCTGTTTTACTTGGAGTAGCGAGGAATCAGTACCGGACTCCGGCGATGCCCAGTCGGACCTTACCGCCGACATGACTAGAGTACCGGGTAAAAAGGTCCATAACAGTAGATCCGACCGTTGGATCGCTCTAAAATTTTTTTCACGAGTTTCCAGAAGCTGTTTTAATTGGAGTAGCGTGGAATCAGTATTGCACAACGTCGCTGCACGGTCGGGCCTTAACACGGACATGAGTAGAGTACCGGCTCAAAAGGTCCATAACTATAGATCCGACCGTTGGATCGGTCTAAAATTTTTTTCACGACTTTCCGGAGGCTGTTTTACTTCGAGTAGCGTGTAATCAGAACCGCACTCCGACGCTGTCCGGTCGGGCCTTACCAGCGACATGACTAGAGTACCGGCTCAAAAGGTCCATAACAATAGATCCGACCGTTGGATCGCTATAAAAGTTTTTTCACGTGTTTCTGGAGGCTGTTTTACTTGGAGTAGCTTGGAATCAGCACCCCACTCCAACGATGCCAGTCGGACCTTACCACGGACACGACTAGAGGGCCGGGTAAAAAGGTCCATAACAATAGATCTGACCGTTGGATCGCTCTAAAATTTTTTTCACGAGTTTCCGGAAGCTGTTTTACTTGGAGTAGCGTGGAATCAGTACCGCACTCCGACGCTGTGCGGTCGGGCCTTAACACCGACAGGAGTAGAGTACCGGCTCAAAAGGTCCATAACTATAGATCCGACCATGGGATCGGTCTAAAATTTTTTTCACGACTTTCCGGAGGCTGTTTTACTTCGAGTAGCGTGTAATCAGAACCGCACTCCGACGCTGTCCGGTCGGGCCTTACCACCGCCATGACTAGAGTACCGGCTCAAAAGGTCCATAACAATAGATCCGACCGTTGGATCGCTATAAAAGTTTTTTCACGAGTTTCCGGAGGCTGTTTTACTTGGAGTAGCTTGGAATCAGTACCCCACTCCAACGATGCCAGTCGGACCTTACCACGGACACGACTAGAGGGCCGGGTAAAAAGGTCCATAACAATAGATCCGACCATTGGATCGCTTTAAAATTTTTTTCACGACATTCCGGAGGCTGTTTTACTTGGAGTGGCTTGGAATCCGTACCCCACTCCAACGATGCCAGTCGGACCTTACCACGGACACGACTAGAGGGCCGGGTCAAAAGGTCCATAACAATAGATCCGACTGTTGGATCGCTACAAAAGTTTTTTCACGAGTTTCCGGATGCTGTTTTACTTGGAGTAGCTTGGAATCAGTACCCCACTCCAACGATCCCAGTCGGACCTTACCACGGACACGACTAGAGGGCCGGGTAAAAAGGTCCATAACAATAGATCCGACCGTTGGATCGCTGTAAAATTTTTTTCATGAGTTTCTGGAAGTTGTTTTACTGGGAGTAGCTTGGAATCAGTACCGCACTCCGACGATGTCCGGTCGGGCCTTAACACCGACATGAGTAGAGTACCGGCTCAAAAGGTCCATAACTATTGATCCGACCGTTGGATCGGTCTAAAATTTTTTTCACGACTTTCCGGAGGCTGTTTTACTTCGAGTAGCGTGTAATCAGAACCGCACTCCGACGCTGTCCGATAGGCCCTTACCACCGCCATGACTAGAGTACCGCCTCAAAAGGTCCCTAACAATAGATCCGACCGTTGGATCGCTATAAAAGTTTTTTCACGAGTTTTGAGAGGCTGTTTTACTTGGAGTAGCGAGGAATCAGTACCGGACTCCGGCGATGCCCAGTCGGACCTTACCGCCGACATGACTAGAGTACCGGGTAAAAAGGTCCATAACAGTAGATCCGACGGTTGGATCGCTCTAAAATTTTTTTCACGAGTTTCCAGAAGCTGTTTTAATTGGAGTAGCGTGGAATCAGTATTGCACAACGTCGCTGCACGGTCGGGCCTTAACACGGACATGAGTAGAGTACCGGCTCAAAAGGTCCATAACTATAGATCCGACCGTTGGATCGGTCTAAAATTTTTTTCACGACTTTCCGGAGGCTGTTTTACTTCGAGTAGCGTGTAATCAGAACCGCACTCCGACGCTGTCCGGTCGGGCCTTACCAGCGACATGACTAGAGTACCGGCTCAAAAGGTCCATAACAATAGATCCGACCGTTGGATCGCTATAAAAGTTTTTTCACGTGTTTCTGGAGGCTGTTTTACTTGGAGTAGCTTGGAATCAGCACCCCACTCCAACGATGCCAGTCGGACCTTACCACGGACACGACTAGAGGGCCGGGTAAAAAGGTCCATAACAATAGATCTGACCGTTGGATCGCTCTAAAATTTTTTTCACGAGTTTCCGGAAGCTGTTTTACTTGGAGTAGCGTGGAATCAGTACCGCACTCCGACGTTGTTCGGTCGGGCCTTAACATCGACAGGAGTAGAGTACCGGCTCAAAAGGTCCATAACTATAGATCCGACCATTGGGATCGGTCTAAAATATTTTTCACGACTTTCCGGAGGCTGTTTTACTTCGAGTAGCGTGTAATCAGAACCGCACTCCGACGCTGTCCGGTCGGGCCTTACCAGCGACATGACTAGAGTACCGGCTCAAAAGGTCCATAACAATAGATCCGACCGTTGGATCGCTATAAAAGTTTTTTCACGTGTTTCTGGAGGCTGTTTTACTTGGAGTAGCTTGGAATCAGCACCCCACTCCAACGATGCCAGTCGGACCTTACCACGGACACGACTAGAGGGCCGGGTAAAAAGGTCCATAACAATAGATCTGACCGTTGGATCGCTCTAAAATTTTTTTCACGAGTTTCCGGAAGCTGTTTTACTTGGAGTAGCGTGGAATCAGTACCGCACTCCGACGTTGTTCGGTCGGGCCTTAACATCGACAGGAGTAGAGTACCGGCTCAAAAGGTCCATAACTATAGATCCGACCATGGGATCGGTCTAAAATTTTTTTCACGACTTTCCGGAGGCTGTTTTACTTCGAGTAGCGTGTAATCAGAACCGCACTCCGACGCTGTCCGGTCGGGCCTTACCACCGCCATGACTAGAGTACCGGCTCAAAAGGTCCATAACAATAGATCCGACCGTTGGATCGCTATAAAAGTTTTTTCACGAGTTTCCGGAGGCTGTTTTACTTGGAGTAGCTTGGAATCAGTACCCCACTCCAACGATGCCAGTCGGACCTTACCACGGACACGACTAGAGGGCCGGGTAAAAAGGTCCATAACAATAGATCCGACCATTGGATCGCTTTAAAATTTTTTTCACGACATTCCGGAGGCTGTTTTACTTGGAGTGGCTTGGAATCCGTACCCCACTCCAACGATGCAGTCGGACCTTACCACGGACACGACTAGAGGGCCGGGTCAAAAGGTCCATAACAATAGATCCGACTGTTGGATCGCTACAAAAGTTTTTTCACGAGTTTCCGGATGCTGTTTTACTTGGAGTAGCTTGGAATCAGTACCCCACTCCAACGATCCCAGTCGGACCTTACCACGGACACGACTAGAGGCCGGGTAAAAAGGTCCATAACAATAGATCCGACCGTTGGATCGCTGTAAAATTTTTTTCATGAGTTTCTGGAAGTTGTTTTACTGGGAGTAGCTTGGAATCAGTACCGCACTCCGACGATGTCCGGTCGGGCCTTAACACCGACATGAGTAGAGTACCGGCTCAAAAGGTCCATAACTATTGATCCGACCGTTGGATCGGTCTAAAATTTTTTTCACGACTTTCCGGAGGCTGTTTTACTTCGAGTAGCGTGTAATCAGAACCGCACTCCGACGCTGTCCGGTCGGGCCTTACCAGCGACATGACTAGAGTACCGGCTCAAAAGGTCCATAACAATAGATCCGACCGTTGGATCGCTATAAAAGTTTTTTCACGTGTTTCTGGAGGCTGTTTTACTTGGAGTAGCTTGGAATCAGCACCCCACTCCAACGATGCCAGTCGGACCTTACCACGGACACGACTAGAGGGCCGGGTAAAAAGGTCCATAACAATAGATCTGACCGTTGGATCGCTCTAAAATTTTTTTCACGAGTTTCCGGAAGCTGTTTTACTTGGAGTAGCGTGGAATCAGTACCGCACTCCGACGTTGTTCGGTCGGGCCTTAACATCGACAGGAGTAGAGTACCGGCTCAAAAGGTCCATAACTATAGATCCGACCATGGGATCGGTCTAAAATATTTTTCACGACTTTCCGGAGGCTGTTTTACTTCGAGTAGCGTGTAATCAGAACCGCACTCCGACGCTGTCCGGTCGGGCCTTACCAGCGACATGACTAGAGTACCGGCTCAAAAGGTCCATAACAATAGATCCGACCGTTGGATCGCTATAAAAGTTTTTTCACGTGTTTCTGGAGGCTGTTTTACTTGGAGTAGCTTGGAATCAGCACCCCACTCCAACGATGCCAGTCGGACCTTACCACGGACACGACTAGAGGGCCGGGTAAAAAGGTCCATAACAATAGATCTGACCGTTGGATCGCTCTAAAATTTTTTTCACGAGTTTCCGGAAGCTGTTTTACTTGGAGTAGCGTGGAATCAGTACCGCACTCCGACGTTGTTCGGTCGGGCCTTAACATCGACAGGAGTAGAGTACCGGCTCAAAAGGTCCATAACTATAGATCCGACCATGGGATC
>CM055354.1:8627-36786 GCA_029228515.1 Populus alba x Populus x berolinensis | reverse complement strand
ATGTAGAACAAGTAGCAGAAGCATACATGCTCAAGAGGGATCACCCGAAATTCAAAGGCAACTGAATTTCGCAACCGGGGCATCGAAGTCGGAATGCCGCGAAACTCACGAGTCAAAGCGTTTCGCCGTTTGCGGAAGAAGTGTGATGTAGAACAAGTAGCAGAAGCATACATGCTCAAGAGGGATCACCCGAAATTCAAAGGCAACTGAATTTCGGCAACCGGGGCATCGAAGTCGGAATGCCGCGAAACTCACCGAGTCAAAGCGTTTCGCCGTTTGCGGAAGAAGTCTGATGTAGAACAAGTAGCAGAAGCATACATGCTCAAGAGGGATCACCCGAAATTCAAAGGCAACTGAATTTCGGCAACCGGGCATCGAAGTCGGAATGCCGCGAAACTCACCGAGTCAAAGCGTTTCGCCGTTTGCGGAAGGAAGTCTGATGTAGAACAAGTAGCAGAAGCATACATGCTCAAGAGGGATCACCCGAAATTCAAAGGCAACTGAATTTCGGCAACCGGGGCATCGAAGTCGGAATGCCGCGAAACTCACCGAGTCAAAGCGTTTCGCCGTTTGCGGAAGAAAGTCTGATGTAGAACAAGTAGCAGAAGCATACATGCTCAAGAGGGATCACCCGAAATTCAAAGGCAACTGAATTTCGGCAACCGGGGCATCGAAGTCGGAATGCCGCGAAACTCACCGAGTCAAAGCGTTTCGCCGTTTGCGGAAGAAGTCTGATGTAGAACAAGTAGCAGAAGCATACATGCTCAAGAGGGATCACCCGAAATTCAAAGGCAACTGAATTTCGGCAACCGGGCATCGAAGTCGGAATGCCGCGAAACTCACCGAGTCAAAGCGTTTCGCCGTTTGCGGAAGAAGTCTGATGTAGAACAAGTAGCAGAAGCATACATGCTCAAGAGGGATCACCCGAAATTCAAAGGCAACTGAATTTCGGCAACCGGGGCATCGAAGTCGGAATGCCGCGAAACTCACCGAGTCAAAGCGTTTCGCCGTTTGCGGAAGAAAGTCTGATGTAGAACAAGTAGCAGAAGCATACATGCTCAAGAGGGATCACCCGAAATTCAAAGGCAACTGAATTTCGGCAACCGGGGCATCGAAGTCGGAATGCCGCGAAACTCACCGAGTCAAAGCGTTTCGCCGTTTGCGGAAGAAAGTCTGATGTAGAACAAGTAGCAGAAGCATACATGCTCAAGAGGGATCACCCGAAATTCAAAGGCAACTGAATTTCGGCAACCGGGCATCGAAGTCGGAATGCCGCGAAACTCACCGAGTCAAAGCGTTTCGCCGTTTGCGGAAGAAGTCTGATGTAGAACAAGTAGCAGAAGCATACATGCTCAAGAGGGATCACCCGAAATTCAAAGGCAACTGAATTTCGGCAACCGGGGCATCGAAGTCGGAATGCCGCGAAACTCACCGAGTCAAAGCGTTTCGCCGTTTGCGGAAGAAGTCTGATGTAGAACAAGTAGCAGAAGCATACATGCTCAAGAGGGATCACCCGAAATTCAAAGGCAACTGAATTTCGGCAACCGGGGCATCGAAGTCGGAATGCCGCGAAACTCACCGAGTCAAAGCGTTTCGCCGTTTGCGGAAGAAGTCTGATGTAGAACAAGTAGCAGAAGCATACATGCTCAAGAGGGATCACCCGAAATTCAAAGGCAACTGAATTTCGGCAACCGGGGCATCGAAGTCGGAATGCCGCGAAACTCACCGAGTCAAAGCGTTTCGCCGTTTGCGGAAGAAGTCTGATGTAGAACAAGTAGCAGAAGCATACATGCTCAAGAGGGATCACCCGAAATTCAAAGGCAACTGAATTTCGGCAACCGGGCATCGAAGTCGGAATGCCGCGAAACTCACCGAGTCAAAGCGTTTCGCCGTTTGCGGAAGAAGTCTGATGTAGAACAAGTAGCAGAAGCATACATGCTCAAGAGGGATCACCCGAAATTCAAAGGCAACTGAATTTCGGCAACCGGGGCATCGAAGTCGGAATGCCGCGAAACTCACCGAGTCAAAGCGTTTCGCCGTTTGCGGAAGAAGTCTGATGTAGAACAAGTAGCAGAAGCATACATGCTCAAGAGGGATCACCCGAAATTCAAAGGCAACTGAATTTCGGCAACCGGGGCATCGAAGTCGGAATGCCGCGAAACTCACCGAGTCAAAGCGTTTCGCCGTTTGCGGAAGAAGTCTGATGTAGAACAAGTAGCAGAAGCATACATGCTCAAGAGGGATCACCCGAAATTCAAAGGCAACTGAATTTCGGCAACCGGGGCATCGAAGTCGGAATGCCGCGAAACTCACCGAGTCAAAGCGTTTCGCCGTTTGCGGAAGAAGTCTGATGTAGAACAAGTAGCAGAAGCATACATGCTCAAGAGGGATCACCCGAAATTCAAAGGCAACTGAATTTCGGCAACCGGGGCATCGAAGTCGGAATGCCGCGAAACTCACCGAGTCAAAGCGTTTCGCCGTTTGCGGAAGAAAGTCTGATGTAGAACAAGTAGCAGAAGCATACATGCTCAAGAGGGATCACCCGAAATTCAAAGGCAACTGAATTTCGGCAACCGGGGCATCGAAGTCGGAATGCCGCGAAACTCACCGAGTCAAAGCGTTTCGCCGTTTGCGGAAGAAGTCTGATGTAGAACAAGTAGCAGAAGCATACATGCTCAAGAGGGATCACCCGAAATTCAAAGGCAACTGAATTTCGGCAACCGGGCATCGAAGTCGGAATGCCGCGAAACTCACCGAGTCAAAGCGTTTCGCCGTTTGCGGAAGAAGTCTGATGTAGAACAAGTAGCAGAAGCATACATGCTCAAG
Source organism: Populus alba x Populus x berolinensis (assembly GCA_029228515.1). Lineage (NCBI taxonomy): Eukaryota > Viridiplantae > Streptophyta > Magnoliopsida > Malpighiales > Salicaceae > Populus > Populus alba x Populus x berolinensis. The sequence goes on along the minus strand of CM055354.1, from coordinate 33,960 downwards.
AGGGATCACCCGAAATTCAAAGGCAACTGAATTTCGGCAACCGGGGCATCGAAGTCGGAATGCCGCGAAACTCACCGAGTCAAAGCGTTTCGCCGTTTGCGGAAGAAGTCTGATGTAGAACAAGTAGCAGAAGCATACATGCTCAAGAGGGATCACCCGAAATTCAAAGGCAACTGAATTTCGGCAACCGGGGCATCGAAGTCGGAATGCCGCGAAACTCACCGAGTCAAAGCGTTTCGCCGTTTGCGGAAGAAAGTCTGATGTAGAACAAGTAGCAGAAGCATACATGCTCAAGAGGGATCACCCGAAATTCAAAGGCAACTGAATTTCGGCAACCGGGGCATCGAAGTCGGAATGCCGCGAAACTCACCGAGTCAAAGCGTTTCGCCGTTTGCGGAAGAAAGTCTGATGTAGAACAAGTAGCAGAAGCATACATGCTCAAGAGGGATCACCCGAAATTCAAAGGCAACTGAATTTCGGCAACCGGGGCATCGAAGTCGGAATGCCGCGAAACTCACCGAGTCAAAGCGTTTCGCCGTTTGCGGAAGGAAGTCTGATGTAGAACAAGTAGCAGAAGCATACATGCTCAAGAGGGATCACCCGAAATTCAAAGGCAACTGAATTTCGGCAACCGGGGCATCGAAGTCGGAATGCCGCGAAACTCACCGAGTCAAAGCGTTTCGCCGTTTGCGGAAGAAAGTCTGATGTAGAACAAGTAGCAGAAGCATACATGCTCAAGAGGGATCACCCGAAATTCAAAGGCAACTGAATTTCGGCAACCGGGGCATCGAAGTCGGAATGCCGCGAAACTCACCGAGTCAAAGCGTTTCGCCGTTTGCGGAAGAAGTCTGATGTAGAACAAGTAGCAGAAGCATACATGCTCAAGAGGGATCACCCGAAATTCAAAGGCAACTGAATTTCGGCAACCGGGGCATCGAAGTCGGAATGCCGCGAAACTCACCGAGTCAAAGCGTTTCGCCGTTTGCGGAAGAAAGTCTGATGTAGAACAAGTAGCAGAAGCATACATGCTCAAGAGGGATCACCCGAAATTCAAAGGCAACTGAATTTCGGCAACCGGGGCATCGAAGTCGGAATGCCGCGAAACTCACCGAGTCAAAGCGTTTCGCCGTTTGCGGAAGAAGTCTGATGTAGAACAAGTAGCAGAAGCATACATGCTCAAGAGGGATCACCCGAAATTCAAAGGCAACTGAATTTCGGCAACCGGGGCATCGAAGTCGGAATGCCGCGAAACTCACCGAGTCAAAGCGTTTCGCCGTTTGCGGAAGAAAGTCTGATGTAGAACAAGTAGCAGAAGCATACATGCTCAAGAGGGATCACCCGAAATTCAAAGGCAACTGAATTTCGGCAACCGGGGCATCGAAGTCGGAATGCCGCGAAACTCACCGAGTCAAAGCGTTTCGCCGTTTGCGGAAGAAAGTCTGATGTAGAACAAGTAGCAGAAGCATACATGCTCAAGAGGGATCACCCGAAATTCAAAGGCAACTGAATTTCGGCAACCGGGGCATCGAAGTCGGAATGCCGCGAAACTCACCGAGTCAAAGCGTTTCGCCGTTTGCGGAAGAAGTCTGATGTAGAACAAGTAGCAGAAGCATACATGCTCAAGAGGGATCACCCGAAATTCAAAGGCAACTGAATTTCGGCAACCGGGGCATCGAAGTCGGAATGCCGCGAAACTCACCGAGTCAAAGCGTTTCGCCGTTTGCGGAAGAAAGTCTGATGTAGAACAAGTAGCAGAAGCATACATGCTCAAGAGGGATCACCCGAAATTCAAAGGCAACTGAATTTCGGCAACCGGGCATCGAAGTCGGAATGCCGCGAAACTCACCGAGTCAAAGCGTTTCGCCGTTTGCGGAAGAAGTCTGATGTAGAACAAGTAGCAGAAGCATACATGCTCAAGAGGGATCACCCGAAATTCAAAGGCAACTGAATTTCGGCAACCGGGCATCGAAGTCGGAATGCCGCGAAACTCACCGAGTCAAAGCGTTTCGCCGTTTGCGGAAGAAGTCTGATGTAGAACAAGTAGCAGAAGCATACATGCTCAAGAGGGATCACCCGAAATTCAAAGGCAACTGAATTTCGGCAACCGGGGCATCGAAGTCGGAATGCCGCGAAACTCACCGAGTCAAAGCGTTTCGCCGTTTGCGGAAGGAAGTCTGATGTAGAACAAGTAGCAGAAGCATACATGCTCAAGAGGGATCACCCGAAATTCAAAGGCAACTGAATTTCGGCAACCGGGGCATCGAAGTCGGAATGCCGCGAAACTCACCGAGTCAAAGCGTTTCGCCGTTTGCGGAAGAAAGTCTGATGTAGAACAAGTAGCAGAAGCATACATGCTCAAGAGGGATCACCCGAAATTCAAAGGCAACTGAATTTCGGCAACCGGGGCATCGAAGTCGGAATGCCGCGAAACTCACCGAGTCAAAGCGTTTCGCCGTTTGCGGAAGAAAGTCTGATGTAGAACAAGTAGCAGAAGCATACATGCTCAAGAGGGATCACCCGAAATTCAAAGGCAACTGAATTTCGGCAACCGGGGCATCGAAGTCGGAATGCCGCGAAACTCACCGAGTCAAAGCGTTTCGCCGTTTGCGGAAGAAGTCTGATGTAGAACAAGTAGCAGAAGCATACATGCTCAAGAGGGATCACCCGAAATTCAAAGGCAACTGAATTTCGGCAACCGGGGCATCGAAGTCGGAATGCCGCGAAACTCACCGAGTCAAAGCGTTTCGCCGTTTGCGGAAGGAAGTCTGATGTAGAACAAGTAGCAGAAGCATACATGCTCAAGAGGGATCACCCGAAATTCAAAGGCAACTGAATTTCGGCAACCGGGGCATCGAAGTCGGAATGCCGCGAAACTCACCGAGTCAAAGCGTTTCGCCGTTTGCGGAAGAAGTCTGATGTAGAACAAGTAGCAGAAGCATACATGCTCAAGAGGGATCACCCGAAATTCAAAGGCAACTGAATTTCGGCAACCGGGGCATCGAAGTCGGAATGCCGCGAAACTCACCGAGTCAAAGCGTTTCGCCGTTTGCGGAAGAAGTCTGATGTAGAACAAGTAGCAGAAGCATACATGCTCAAGAGGGATCACCCGAAATTCAAAGGCAACTGAATTTCGGCAACCGGGGCATCGAAGTCGGAATGCCGCGAAACTCACCGAGTCAAAGCGTTTCGCCGTTTGCGGAAGGAAGTCTGATGTAGAACAAGTAGCAGAAGCATACATGCTCAAGAGGGATCACCCGAAATTCAAAGGCAACTGAATTTCGGCAACCGGGGCATCGAAGTCGGAATGCCGCGAAACTCACCGAGTCAAAGCGTTTCGCCGTTTGCGGAAGAAGTCTGATGTAGAACAAGTAGCAGAAGCATACATGCTCAAGAGGGATCACCCGAAATTCAAAGGCAACTGAATTTCGGCAACCGGGGCATCGAAGTCGGAATGCCGCGAAACTCACCGAGTCAAAGCGTTTCGCCGTTTGCGGAAGAAAGTCTGATGTAGAACAAGTAGCAGAAGCATACATGCTCAAGAGGGATCACCCGAAATTCAAAGGCAACTGAATTTCGGCAACCGGGGCATCGAAGTCGGAATGCCGCGAAACTCACCGAGTCAAAGCGTTTCGCCGTTTGCGGAAGGAAGTCTGATGTAGAACAAGTAGCAGAAGCATACATGCTCAAGAGGGATCACCCGAAATTCAAAGGCAACTGAATTTCGGCAACCGGGGCATCGAAGTCGGAATGCCGCGAAACTCACCGAGTCAAAGCGTTTCGCCGTTTGCGGAAGAAGTCTGATGTAGAACAAGTAGCAGAAGCATACATGCTCAAGAGGGATCACCCGAAATTCAAAGGCAACTGAATTTCGGCAACCGGGGCATCGAAGTCGGAATGCCGCGAAACTCACCGAGTCAAAGCGTTTCGCCGTTTGCGGAAGAAAGTCTGATGTAGAACAAGTAGCAGAAGCATACATGCTCAAGAGGGATCACCCGAAATTCAAAGGCAACTGAATTTCGGCAACCGGGGCATCGAAGTCGGAATGCCGCGAAACTCACCGAGTCAAAGCGTTTCGCCGTTTGCGGAAGAAAGTCTGATGTAGAACAAGTAGCAGAAGCATACATGCTCAAGAGGGATCACCCGAAATTCAAAGGCAACTGAATTTCGGCAACCGGGGCATCGAAGTCGGAATGCCGCGAAACTCACCGAGTCAAAGCGTTTCGCCGTTTGCGGAAGAAGTCTGATGTAGAACAAGTAGCAGAAGCATACATGCTCAAGAGGGATCACCCGAAATTCAAAGGCAACTGAATTTCGGCAACCGGGGCATCGAAGTCGGAATGCCGCGAAACTCACCGAGTCAAAGCGTTTCGCCGTTTGCGGAAGAAGTCTGATGTAGAACAAGTAGCAGAAGCATACATGCTCAAGAGGGATCACCCGAAATTCAAAGGCAACTGAATTTCGGCAACCGGGGCATCGAAGTCGGAATGCCGCGAAACTCACCGAGTCAAAGCGTTTCGCCGTTTGCGGAAGAAAGTCTGATGTAGAACAAGTAGCAGAAGCATACATGCTCAAGAGGGATCACCCGAAATTCAAAGGCAACTGAATTTCGGCAACCGGGCATCGAAGTCGGAATGCCGCGAAACTCACCGAGTCAAAGCGTTTCGCCGTTTGCGGAAGAAGTCTGATGTAGAACAAGTAGCAGAAGCATACATGCTCAAGAGGGATCACCCGAAATTCAAAGGCAACTGAATTTCGGCAACCGGGCATCGAAGTCGGAATGCCGCGAAACTCACCGAGTCAAAGCGTTTCGCCGTTTGCGGAAGAAGTCTGATGTAGAACAAGTAGCAGAAGCATACATGCTCAAGAGGGATCACCCGAAATTCAAAGGCAACTGAATTTCGGCAACCGGGGCATCGAAGTCGGAATGCCGCGAAACTCACCGAGTCAAAGCGTTTCGCCGTTTGCGGAAGAAGTCTGATGTAGAACAAGTAGCAGAAGCATACATGCTCAAGAGGGATCACCCGAAATTCAAAGGCAACTGAATTTCGGCAACCGGGGCATCGAAGTCGGAATGCCGCGAAACTCACCGAGTCAAAGCGTTTCGCCGTTTGCGGAAGAAAGTCTGATGTAGAACAAGTAGCAGAAGCATACATGCTCAAGAGGGATCACCCGAAATTCAAAGGCAACTGAATTTCGGCAACCGGGGCATCGAAGTCGGAATGCCGCGAAACTCACCGAGTCAAAGCGTTTCGCCGTTTGCGGAAGAAAGTCTGATGTAGAACAAGTAGCAGAAGCATACATGCTCAAGAGGGATCACCCGAAATTCAAAGGCAACTGAATTTCGGCAACCGGGGCATCGAAGTCGGAATGCCGCGAAACTCACCGAGTCAAAGCGTTTCGCCGTTTGCGGAAGAAGTCTGATGTAGAACAAGTAGCAGAAGCATACATGCTCAAGAGGGATCACCCGAAATTCAAAGGCAACTGAATTTCGGCAACCGGGGCATCGAAGTCGGAATGCCGCGAAACTCACCGAGTCAAAGCGTTTCGCCGTTTGCGGAAGAAGTCTGATGTAGAACAAGTAGCAGAAGCATACATGCTCAAGAGGGATCACCCGAAATTCAAAGGCAACTGAATTTCGGCAACCGGGGCATCGAAGTCGGAATGCCGCGAAACTCACCGAGTCAAAGCGTTTCGCCGTTTGCGGAAGAAGTCTGATGTAGAACAAGTAGCAGAAGCATACATGCTCAAGAGGGATCACCCGAAATTCAAAGGCAACTGAATTTCGGCAACCGGGGCATCGAAGTCGGAATGCCGCGAAACTCACCGAGTCAAAGCGTTTCGCCGTTTGCGGAAGAAAGTCTGATGTAGAACAAGTAGCAGAAGCATACATGCTCAAGAGGGATCACCCGAAATTCAAAGGCAACTGAATTTCGGCAACCGGGGCATCGAAGTCGGAATGCCGCGAAACTCACCGAGTCAAAGCGTTTCGCCGTTTGCGGAAGAAAGTCTGATGTAGAACAAGTAGCAGAAGCATACATGCTCAAGAGGGATCACCCGAAATTCAAAGGCAACTGAATTTCGGCAACCGGGGCATCGAAGTCGGAATGCCGCGAAACTCACCGAGTCAAAGCGTTTCGCCGTTTGCGGAAGAAAGTCTGATGTAGAACAAGTAGCAGAAGCATACATGCTCAAGAGGGATCACCCGAAATTCAAAGGCAACTGAATTTCGGCAACCGGGGCATCGAAGTCGGAATGCCGCGAAACTCACCGAGTCAAAGCGTTTCGCCGTTTGCGGAAGAAGTCTGATGTAGAACAAGTAGCAGAAGCATACATGCTCAAGAGGGATCACCCGAAATTCAAAGGCAACTGAATTTCGGCAACCGGGGCATCGAAGTCGGAATGCCGCGAAACTCACCGAGTCAAAGCGTTTCGCCGTTTGCGGAAGAAGTCTGATGTAGAACAAGTAGCAGAAGCATACATGCTCAAGAGGGATCACCCGAAATTCAAAGGCAACTGAATTTCGGCAACCGGGGCATCGAAGTCGGAATGCCGCGAAACTCACCGAGTCAAAGCGTTTCGCCGTTTGCGGAAGGAAGTCTGATGTAGAACAAGTAGCAGAAGCATACATGCTCAAGAGGGATCACCCGAAATTCAAAGGCAACTGAATTTCGGCAACCGGGCATCGAAGTCGGAATGCCGCGAAACTCACCGAGTCAAAGCGTTTCGCCGTTTGCGGAAGAAGTCTGATGTAGAACAAGTAGCAGAAGCATACATGCTCAAGAGGGATCACCCGAAATTCAAAGGCAACTGAATTTCGGCAACCGGGGCATCGAAGTCGGAATGCCGCGAAACTCACCGAGTCAAAGCGTTTCGCCGTTTGCGGAAGAAGTCTGATGTAGAACAAGTAGCAGAAGCATACATGCTCAAGAGGGATCACCCGAAATTCAAAGGCAACTGAATTTCGGCAACCGGGGCATCGAAGTCGGAATGCCGCGAAACTCACCGAGTCAAAGCGTTTCGCCGTTTGCGGAAGAAGTCTGATGTAGAACAAGTAGCAGAAGCATACATGCTCAAGAGGGATCACCCGAAATTCAAAGGCAACTGAATTTCGGCAACCGGGGCATCGAAGTCGGAATGCCGCGAAACTCACCGAGTCAAAGCGTTTCGCCGTTTGCGGAAGAAAGTCTGATGTAGAACAAGTAGCAGAAGCATACATGCTCAAGAGGGATCACCCGAAATTCAAAGGCAACTGAATTTCGGCAACCGGGGCATCGAAGTCGGAATGCCGCGAAACTCACCGAGTCAAAGCGTTTCGCCGTTTGCGGAAGAAAGTCTGATGTAGAACAAGTAGCAGAAGCATACATGCTCAAGAGGGATCACCCGAAATTCAAAGGCAACTGAATTTCGGCAACCGGGGCATCGAAGTCGGAATGCCGCGAAACTCACCGAGTCAAAGCGTTTCGCCGTTTGCGGAAGGAAGTCTGATGTAGAACAAGTAGCAGAAGCATACATGCTCAAGAGGGATCACCCGAAATTCAAAGGCAACTGAATTTCGGCAACCGGGCATCGAAGTCGGAATGCCGCGAAACTCACCGAGTCAAAGCGTTTCGCCGTTTGCGGAAGAAAGTCTGATGTAGAACAAGTAGCAGAAGCATACATGCTCAAGAGGGATCACCCGAAATTCAAAGGCAACTGAATTTCGGCAACCGGGGCATCGAAGTCGGAATGCCGCGAAACTCACCGAGTCAAAGCGTTTCGCCGTTTGCGGAAGAAAGTCTGATGTAGAACAAGTAGCAGAAGCATACATGCTCAAGAGGGATCACCCGAAATTCAAAGGCAACTGAATTTCGGCAACCGGGGCATCGAAGTCGGAATGCCGCGAAACTCACCGAGTCAAAGCGTTTCGCCGTTTGCGGAAGAAGTCTGATGTAGAACAAGTAGCAGAAGCATACATGCTCAAGAGGGATCACCCGAAATTCAAAGGCAACTGAATTTCGGCAACCGGGGCATCGAAGTCGGAATGCCGCGAAACTCACCGAGTCAAAGCGTTTCGCCGTTTGCGGAAGAAGTCTGATGTAGAACAAGTAGCAGAAGCATACATGCTCAAGAGGGATCACCCGAAATTCAAAGGCAACTGAATTTCGGCAACCGGGGCATCGAAGTCGGAATGCCGCGAAACTCACCGAGTCAAAGCGTTTCGCCGTTTGCGGAAGAAAGTCTGATGTAGAACAAGTAGCAGAAGCATACATGCTCAAGAGGGATCACCCGAAATTCAAAGGCAACTGAATTTCGGCAACCGGGGCATCGAAGTCGGAATGCCGCGAAACTCACCGAGTCAAAGCGTTTCGCCGTTTGCGGAAGAAGTCTGATGTAGAACAAGTAGCAGAAGCATACATGCTCAAGAGGGATCACCCGAAATTCAAAGGCAACTGAATTTCGGCAACCGGGGCATCGAAGTCGGAATGCCGCGAAACTCACCGAGTCAAAGCGTTTCGCCGTTTGCGGAAGGAAGTCTGATGTAGAACAAGTAGCAGAAGCATACATGCTCAAGAGGGATCACCCGAAATTCAAAGGCAACTGAATTTCGGCAACCGGGGCATCGAAGTCGGAATGCCGCGAAACTCACCGAGTCAAAGCGTTTCGCCGTTTGCGGAAGAAGTCTGATGTAGAACAAGTAGCAGAAGCATACATGCTCAAGAGGGATCACCCGAAATTCAAAGGCAACTGAATTTCGGCAACCGGGGCATCGAAGTCGGAATGCCGCGAAACTCACCGAGTCAAAGCGTTTCGCCGTTTGCGGAAGAAGTCTGATGTAGAACAAGTAGCAGAAGCATACATGCTCAAGAGGGATCACCCGAAATTCAAAGGCAACTGAATTTCGGCAACCGGGGCATCGAAGTCGGAATGCCGCGAAACTCACCGAGTCAAAGCGTTTCGCCGTTTGCGGAAGGAAGTCTGATGTAGAACAAGTAGCAGAAGCATACATGCTCAAGAGGGATCACCCGAAATTCAAAGGCAACTGAATTTCGGCAACCGGGGCATCGAAGTCGGAATGCCGCGAAACTCACCGAGTCAAAGCGTTTCGCCGTTTGCGGAAGAAAGTCTGATGTAGAACAAGTAGCAGAAGCATACATGCTCAAGAGGGATCACCCGAAATTCAAAGGCAACTGAATTTCGGCAACCGGGCATCGAAGTCGGAATGCCGCGAAACTCACCGAGTCAAAGCGTTTCGCCGTTTGCGGAAGAAAGTGATGTAGAACAAGTAGCAGAAGCATACATGCTCAAGAGGGATCACCCGAAATTCAAAGGCAACTGAATTTCGGCAACCGGGGCATCGAAGTCGGAATGCCGCGAAACTCACCGAGTCAAAGCGTTTCGCCGTTTGCGGAAGAAGTGTGATGTAGAACAAGTAGCAGAAGCATACATGCTCAAGAGGGATCACCCGAAATTCAAAGGCAACTGAATTTCGGCAACCGGGGCATCGAAGTCGGAATGCCGCGAAACTCACCGAGTCAAAGCGTTTCGCCGTTTGCGGAAGGAAGTGTGATGTAGAACAAGTAGCAGAAGCATACATGCTCAAGAGGGATCACCCGAAATTCAAAGGCAACTGAATTTCGGCAACCGGGGCATCGAAGTCGGAATGCCGCGAAACTCACCGAGTCAAAGCGTTTCGCCGTTTGCGGAAGAAGTCTGATGTAGAACAAGTAGCAGAAGCATACATGCTCAAGAGGGATCACCCGAAATTCAAAGGCAACTGAATTTCGGCAACCGGGGCATCGAAGTCGGAATGCCGCGAAACTCACCGAGTCAAAGCGTTTCGCCGTTTGCGGAAGGAAGTGTGATGTAGAACAAGTAGCAGAAGCATACATGCTCAAGAGGGATCACCCGAAATTCAAAGGCAACTGAATTTCGGCAACCGGGGCATCGAAGTCGGAATGCCGCGAAACTCACCGAGTCAAAGCGTTTCGCCGTTTGCGGAAGAAGTCTGATGTAGAACAAGTAGCAGAAGCATACATGCTCAAGAGGGATCACCCGAAATTCAAAGGCAACTGAATTTCGGCAACCGGGGCATCGAAGTCGGAATGCCGCGAAACTCACCGAGTCAAAGCGTTTCGCCGTTTGCGGAAGGAAGTGATGTAGAACAAGTAGCAGAAGCATACATGCTCAAGAGGGATCACCCGAAATTCAAAGGCAACTGAATTTCGGCAACCGGGGCATCGAAGTCGGAATGCCGCGAAACTCACCGAGTCAAAGCGTTTCGCCGTTTGCGGAAGGAAGTGTGATGTAGAACAAGTAGCAGAAGCATACATGCTCAAGAGGGATCACCCGAAATTCAAAGGCAACTGAATTTCGGCAACCGGGGCATCGAAGTCGGAATGCCGCGAAACTCACCGAGTCAAAGCGTTTCGCCGTTTGCGGAAGGAAGTCTGATGTAGAACAAGTAGCAGAAGCATACATGCTCAAGAGGGATCACCCGAAATTCAAAGGCAACTGAATTTCGGCAACCGGGGCATCGAAGTCGGAATGCCGCGAAACTCACCGAGTCAAAGCGTTTCGCCGTTTGCGGAAGAAGTCTGATGTAGAACAAGTAGCAGAAGCATACATGCTCAAGAGGGATCACCCGAAATTCAAAGGCAACTGAATTTCGGCAACCGGGGCATCGAAGTCGGAATGCCGCGAAACTCACCGAGTCAAAGCGTTTCGCCGTTTGCGGAAGGAAGTGTGATGTAGAACAAGTAGCAGAAGCATACATGCTCAAGAGGGATCACCCGAAATTCAAAGGCAACTGAATTTCGGCAACCGGGGCATCGAAGTCGGAATGCCGCGAAACTCACCGAGTCAAAGCGTTTCGCCGTTTGCGGAAGGAAGTCTGATGTAGAACAAGTAGCAGAAGCATACATGCTCAAGAGGGATCACCCGAAATTCAAAGGCAACTGAATTTCGGCAACCGGGGCATCGAAGTCGGAATGCCGCGAAACTCACCGAGTCAAAGCGTTTCGCCGTTTGCGGAAGGAAGTGATGTAGAACAAGTAGCAGAAGCATACATGCTCAAGAGGGATCACCCGAAATTCAAAGGCAACTGAATTTCGGCAACCGGGCATCGAAGTCGGAATGCCGCGAAACTCACCGAGTCAAAGCGTTTCGCCGTTTGCGGAAGAAAGTCTGATGTAGAACAAGTAGCAGAAGCATACATGCTCAAGAGGGATCACCCGAAATTCAAAGGCAACTGAATTTCGGCAACCGGGGCATCGAAGTCGGAATGCCGCGAAACTCACCGAGTCAAAGCGTTTCGCCGTTTGCGGAAGAAGTGTGATGTAGAACAAGTAGCAGAAGCATACATGCTCAAGAGGGATCACCCGAAATTCAAAGGCAACTGAATTTCGGCAACCGGGGCATCGAAGTCGGAATGCCGCGAAACTCACCGAGTCAAAGCGTTTCGCCGTTTGCGGAAGGAAGTGTGATGTAGAACAAGTAGCAGAAGCATACATGCTCAAGAGGGATCACCCGAAATTCAAAGGCAACTGAATTTCGGCAACCGGGGCATCGAAGTCGGAATGCCGCGAAACTCACCGAGTCAAAGCGTTTCGCCGTTTGCGGAAGGAAGTGTGATGTAGAACAAGTAGCAGAAGCATACATGCTCAAGAGGGATCACCCGAAATTCAAAGGCAACTGAATTTCGGCAACCGGGCATCGAAGTCGGAATGCCGCGAAACTCACCGAGTCAAAGCGTTTCGCCGTTTGCGGAAGAAGTCTGATGTAGAACAAGTAGCAGAAGCATACATGCTCAAGAGGGATCACCCGAAATTCAAAGGCAACTGAATTTCGGCAACCGGGGCATCGAAGTCGGAATGCCGCGAAACTCACCGAGTCAAAGCGTTTCGCCGTTTGCGGAAGGAAGTCTGATGTAGAACAAGTAGCAGAAGCATACATGCTCAAGAGGGATCACCCGAAATTCAAAGGCAACTGAATTTCGGCAACCGGGGCATCGAAGTCGGAATGCCGCGAAACTCACCGAGTCAAAGCGTTTCGCCGTTTGCGGAAGAAGTCTGATGTAGAACAAGTAGCAGAAGCATACATGCTCAAGAGGGATCACCCGAAATTCAAAGGCAACTGAATTTCGGCAACCGGGGCATCGAAGTCGGAATGCCGCGAAACTCACCGAGTCAAAGCGTTTCGCCGTTTGCGGAAGAAAGTCTGATGTAGAACAAGTAGCAGAAGCATACATGCTCAAGAGGGATCACCCGAAATTCAAAGGCAACTGAATTTCGGCAACCGGGGCATCGAAGTCGGAATGCCGCGAAACTCACCGAGTCAAAGCGTTTCGCCGTTTGCGGAAGAAGTGTGATGTAGAACAAGTAGCAGAAGCATACATGCTCAAGAGGGATCACCCGAAATTCAAAGGCAACTGAATTTCGGCAACCGGGGCATCGAAGTCGGAATGCCGCGAAACTCACCGAGTCAAAGCGTTTCGCCGTTTGCGGAAGAAGTGTGATGTAGAACAAGTAGCAGAAGCATACATGCTCAAGAGGGATCACCCGAAATTCAAAGGCAACTGAATTTCGGCAACCGGGGCATCGAAGTCGGAATGCCGCGAAACTCACCGAGTCAAAGCGTTTCGCCGTTTGCGGAAGGAAGTGTGATGTAGAACAAGTAGCAGAAGCATACATGCTCAAGAGGGATCACCCGAAATTCAAAGGCAACTGAATTTCGGCAACCGGGGCATCGAAGTCGGAATGCCGCGAAACTCACCGAGTCAAAGCGTTTCGCCGTTTGCGGAAGAAGTCTGATGTAGAACAAGTAGCAGAAGCATACATGCTCAAGAGGGATCACCCGAAATTCAAAGGCAACTGAATTTCGGCAACCGGGGCATCGAAGTCGGAATGCCGCGAAACTCACCGAGTCAAAGCGTTTCGCCGTTTGCGGAAGAAGTCTGATGTAGAACAAGTAGCAGAAGCATACATGCTCAAGAGGGATCACCCGAAATTCAAAGGCAACTGAATTTCGGCAACCGGGGCATCGAAGTCGGAATGCCGCGAAACTCACCGAGTCAAAGCGTTTCGCCGTTTGCGGAAGGAAGTGTGATGTAGAACAAGTAGCAGAAGCATACATGCTCAAGAGGGATCACCCGAAATTCAAAGGCAACTGAATTTCGGCAACCGGGGCATCGAAGTCGGAATGCCGCGAAACTCACCGAGTCAAAGCGTTTCGCCGTTTGCGGAAGGAAGTGTGATGTAGAACAAGTAGCAGAAGCATACATGCTCAAGAGGGATCACCCGAAATTCAAAGGCAACTGAATTTCGGCAACCGGGGCATCGAAGTCGGAATGCCGCGAAACTCACCGAGTCAAAGCGTTTCGCCGTTTGCGGAAGGAAGTGTGATGTAGAACAAGTAGCAGAAGCATACATGCTCAAGAGGGATCACCCGAAATTCAAAGGCAACTGAATTTCGGCAACCGGGGCATCGAAGTCGGAATGCCGCGAAACTCACCGAGTCAAAGCGTTTCGCCGTTTGCGGAAGGAAGTGATGTAGAACAAGTAGCAGAAGCATACATGCTCAAGAGGGATCACCCGAAATTCAAAGGCAACTGAATTTCGGCAACCGGGGCATCGAAGTCGGAATGCCGCGAAACTCACCGAGTCAAAGCGTTTCGCCGTTTGCGGAAGAAGTGTGATGTAGAACAAGTAGCAGAAGCATACATGCTCAAGAGGGATCACCCGAAATTCAAAGGCAACTGAATTTCGGCAACCGGGGCATCGAAGTCGGAATGCCGCGAAACTCACCGAGTCAAAGCGTTTCGCCGTTTGCGGAAGAAAGTGTGATGTAGAACAAGTAGCAGAAGCATACATGCTCAAGAGGGATCACCCGAAATTCAAAGGCAACTGAATTTCGGCAACCGGGGCATCGAAGTCGGAATGCCGCGAAACTCACCGAGTCAAAGCGTTTCGCCGTTTGCGGAAGGAAGTGTGATGTAGAACAAGTAGCAGAAGCATACATGCTCAAGAGGGATCACCCGAAATTCAAAGGCAACTGAATTTCGGCAACCGGGGCATCGAAGTCGGAATGCCGCGAAACTCACCGAGTCAAAGCGTTTCGCCGTTTGCGGAAGAAGTCTGATGTAGAACAAGTAGCAGAAGCATACATGCTCAAGAGGGATCACCCGAAATTCAAAGGCAACTGAATTTCGGCAACCGGGGCATCGAAGTCGGAATGCCGCGAAACTCACCGAGTCAAAGCGTTTCGCCGTTTGCGGAAGAAGTGTGATGTAGAACAAGTAGCAGAAGCATACATGCTCAAGAGGGATCACCCGAAATTCAAAGGCAACTGAATTTCGGCAACCGGGGCATCGAAGTCGGAATGCCGCGAAACTCACCGAGTCAAAGCGTTTCGCCGTTTGCGGAAGGAAGTCTGATGTAGAACAAGTAGCAGAAGCATACATGCTCAAGAGGGATCACCCGAAATTCAAAGGCAACTGAATTTCGGCAACCGGGGCATCGAAGTCGGAATGCCGCGAAACTCACCGAGTCAAAGCGTTTCGCCGTTTGCGGAAGAAGTCTGATGTAGAACAAGTAGCAGAAGCATACATGCTCAAGAGGGATCACCCGAAATTCAAAGGCAACTGAATTTCGGCAACCGGGGCATCGAAGTCGGAATGCCGCGAAACTCACCGAGTCAAAGCGTTTCGCCGTTTGCGGAAGAAGTTGATGTAGAACAAGTAGCAGAAGCATACATGCTCAAGAGGGATCACCCGAAATTCAAAGGCAACTGAATTTCGGCAACCGGGGCATCGAAGTCGGAATGCCGCGAAACTCACCGAGTCAAAGCGTTTCGCCGTTTGCGGAAGAAGTGTGATGTAGAACAAGTAGCAGAAGCATACATGCTCAAGAGGGATCACCCGAAATTCAAAGGCAACTGAATTTCGGCAACCGGGGCATCGAAGTCGGAATGCCGCGAAACTCACCGAGTCAAAGCGTTTCGCCGTTTGCGGAAGAAGTCTGATGTAGAACAAGTAGCAGAAGCATACATGCTCAAGAGGGATCACCCGAAATTCAAAGGCAACTGAATTTCGGCAACCGGGGCATCGAAGTCGGAATGCCGCGAAACTCACCGAGTCAAAGCGTTTCGCCGTTTGCGGAAGAAAGTCTGATGTAGAACAAGTAGCAGAAGCATACATGCTCAAGAGGGATCACCCGAAATTCAAAGGCAACTGAATTTCGGCAACCGGGGCATCGAAGTCGGAATGCCGCGAAACTCACCGAGTCAAAGCGTTTCGCCGTTTGCGGAAGGAAGTGTGATGTAGAACAAGTAGCAGAAGCATACATGCTCAAGAGGGATCACCCGAAATTCAAAGGCAACTGAATTTCGGCAACCGGGCATCGAAGTCGGAATGCCGCGAAACTCACCGAGTCAAAGCGTTTCGCCGTTTGCGGAAGGAAGTCTGATGTAGAACAAGTAGCAGAAGCATACATGCTCAAGAGGGATCACCCGAAATTCAAAGGCAACTGAATTTCGGCAACCGGGCATCGAAGTCGGAATGCCGCGAAACTCACCGAGTCAAAGCGTTTCGCCGTTTGCGGAAGAAGTCTGATGTAGAACAAGTAGCAGAAGCATACATGCTCAAGAGGGATCACCCGAAATTCAAAGGCAACTGAATTTCGGCAACCGGGGCATCGAAGTCGGAATGCCGCGAAACTCACCGAGTCAAAGCGTTTCGCCGTTTGCGGAAGGAAGTGTGATGTAGAACAAGTAGCAGAAGCATACATGCTCAAGAGGGATCACCCGAAATTCAAAGGCAACTGAATTTCGGCAACCGGGCATCGAAGTCGGAATGCCGCGAAACTCACCGAGTCAAAGCGTTTCGCCGTTTGCGGAAGAAGTCTGATGTAGAACAAGTAGCAGAAGCATACATGCTCAAGAGGGATCACCCGAAATTCAAAGGCAACTGAATTTCGGCAACCGGGGCATCGAAGTCGGAATGCCGCGAAACTCACCGAGTCAAAGCGTTTCGCCGTTTGCGGAAGAAGTCTGATGTAGAACAAGTAGCAGAAGCATACATGCTCAAGAGGGATCACCCGAAATTCAAAGGCAACTGAATTTCGGCAACCGGGGCATCGAAGTCGGAATGCCGCGAAACTCACCGAGTCAAAGCGTTTCGCCGTTTGCGGAAGGAAGTGTGATGTAGAACAAGTAGCAGAAGCATACATGCTCAAGAGGGATCACCCGAAATTCAAAGGCAACTGAATTTCGGCAACCGGGGCATCGAAGTCGGAATGCCGCGAAACTCACCGAGTCAAAGCGTTTCGCCGTTTGCGGAAGGAAGTGTGATGTAGAACAAGTAGCAGAAGCATACATGCTCAAGAGGGATCACCCGAAATTCAAAGGCAACTGAATTTCGGCAACCGGGGCATCGAAGTCGGAATGCCGCGAAACTCACCGAGTCAAAGCGTTTCGCCGTTTGCGGAAGGAAGTGTGATGTAGAACAAGTAGCAGAAGCATACATGCTCAAGAGGGATCACCCGAAATTCAAAGGCAACTGAATTTCGGCAACCGGGGCATCGAAGTCGGAATGCCGCGAAACTCACCGAGTCAAAGCGTTTCGCCGTTTGCGGAAGAAGTGTGATGTAGAACAAGTAGCAGAAGCATACATGCTCAAGAGGGATCACCCGAAATTCAAAGGCAACTGAATTTCGGCAACCGGGGCATCGAAGTCGGAATGCCGCGAAACTCACCGAGTCAAAGCGTTTCGCCGTTTGCGGAAGGAAGTGATGTAGAACAAGTAGCAGAAGCATACATGCTCAAGAGGGATCACCCGAAATTCAAAGGCAACTGAATTTCGGCAACCGGGGCATCGAAGTCGGAATGCCGCGAAACTCACCGAGTCAAAGCGTTTCGCCGTTTGCGGAAGAAGTGTGATGTAGAACAAGTAGCAGAAGCATACATGCTCAAGAGGGATCACCCGAAATTCAAAGGCAACTGAATTTCGGCAACCGGGCATCGAAGTCGGAATGCCGCGAAACTCACCGAGTCAAAGCGTTTCGCCGTTTGCGGAAGAAGTGTGATGTAGAACAAGTAGCAGAAGCATACATGCTCAAGAGGGATCACCCGAAATTCAAAGGCAACTGAATTTCGGCAACCGGGGCATCGAAGTCGGAATGCCGCGAAACTCACCGAGTCAAAGCGTTTCGCCGTTTGCGGAAGAAGTCTGATGTAGAACAAGTAGCAGAAGCATACATGCTCAAGAGGGATCACCCGAAATTCAAAGGCAACTGAATTTCGGCAACCGGGGCATCGAAGTCGGAATGCCGCGAAACTCACCGAGTCAAAGCGTTTCGCCGTTTGCGGAAGGAAGTGTGATGTAGAACAAGTAGCAGAAGCATACATGCTCAAGAGGGATCACCCGAAATTCAAAGGCAACTGAATTTCGGCAACCGGGGCATCGAAGTCGGAATGCCGCGAAACTCACCGAGTCAAAGCGTTTCGCCGTTTGCGGAAGAAGTGTGATGTAGAACAAGTAGCAGAAGCATACATGCTCAAGAGGGATCACCCGAAATTCAAAGGCAACTGAATTTCGGCAACCGGGGCATCGAAGTCGGAATGCCGCGAAACTCACCGAGTCAAAGCGTTTCGCCGTTTGCGGAAGAAGTGTGATGTAGAACAAGTAGCAGAAGCATACATGCTCAAGAGGGATCACCCGAAATTCAAAGGCAACTGAATTTCGGCAACCGGGGCATCGAAGTCGGAATGCCGCGAAACTCACCGAGTCAAAGCGTTTCGCCGTTTGCGGAAGAAGTCTGATGTAGAACAAGTAGCAGAAGCATACATGCTCAAGAGGGATCACCCGAAATTCAAAGGCAACTGAATTTCGGCAACCGGGGCATCGAAGTCGGAATGCCGCGAAACTCACCGAGTCAAAGCGTTTCGCCGTTTGCGGAAGAAGTCTGATGTAGAACAAGTAGCAGAAGCATACATGCTCAAGAGGGATCACCCGAAATTCAAAGGCAACTGAATTTCGGCAACCGGGGCATCGAAGTCGGAATGCCGCGAAACTCACCGAGTCAAAGCGTTTCGCCGTTTGCGGAAGAAGTCTGATGTAGAACAAGTAGCAGAAGCATACATGCTCAAGAGGGATCACCCGAAATTCAAAGGCAACTGAATTTCGGCAACCGGGGCATCGAAGTCGGAATGCCGCGAAACTCACCGAGTCAAAGCGTTTCGCCGTTTGCGGAAGGAAGTGTGATGTAGAACAAGTAGCAGAAGCATACATGCTCAAGAGGGATCACCCGAAATTCAAAGGCAACTGAATTTCGGCAACCGGGGCATCGAAGTCGGAATGCCGCGAAACTCACCGAGTCAAAGCGTTTCGCCGTTTGCGGAAGAAGTGTGATGTAGAACAAGTAGCAGAAGCATACATGCTCAAGAGGGATCACCCGAAATTCAAAGGCAACTGAATTTCGGCAACCGGGGCATCGAAGTCGGAATGCCGCGAAACTCACCGAGTCAAAGCGTTTCGCCGTTTGCGGAAGAAGTCTGATGTAGAACAAGTAGCAGAAGCATACATGCTCAAGAGGGATCACCCGAAATTCAAAGGCAACTGAATTTCGGCAACCGGGGCATCGAAGTCGGAATGCCGCGAAACTCACCGAGTCAAAGCGTTTCGCCGTTTGCGGAAGAAGTCTGATGTAGAACAAGTAGCAGAAGCATACATGCTCAAGAGGGATCACCCGAAATTCAAAGGCAACTGAATTTCGGCAACCGGGGCATCGAAGTCGGAATGCCGCGAAACTCACCGAGTCAAAGCGTTTCGCCGTTTGCGGAAGAAAGTCTGATGTAGAACAAGTAGCAGAAGCATACATGCTCAAGAGGGATCACCCGAAATTCAAAGGCAACTGAATTTCGGCAACCGGGCATCGAAGTCGGAATGCCGCGAAACTCACCGAGTCAAAGCGTTTCGCCGTTTGCGGAAGAAGTGAATAGAACAAGTAGCAGAAGCATACATGCTCAAGAGGGATCACCCGAAATTCAAAGGCAACTGAATTTCGGCAACCGGGGCATCGAAGTCGGAATGCCGCGAAACTCACCGAGTCAAAGCGTTTCGCCGTTTGCGGAAGAAGTGTGATGTAGAACAAGTAGCAGAAGCATACATGCTCAAGAGGGATCACCCGAAATTCAAAGGCAACTGAATTTCGGCAACCGGGGCATCGAAGTCGGAATGCCGCGAAACTCACCGAGTCAAAGCGTTTCGCCGTTTGCGGAAGAAGTGTGATGTAGAACAAGTAGCAGAAGCATACATGCTCAAGAGGGATCACCCGAAATTCAAAGGCAACTGAATTTCGGCAACCGGGCATCGAAGTCGGAATGCCGCGAAACTCACCGAGTCAAAGCGTTTCGCCGTTTGCGGAAGAAGTCTGATGTAGAACAAGTAGCAGAAGCATACATGCTCAAGAGGGATCACCCGAAATTCAAAGGCAACTGAATTTCGGCAACCGGGCATCGAAGTCGGAATGCCGCGAAACTCACCGAGTCAAAGCGTTTCGCCGTTTGCGGAAGAAGTCTGATGTAGAACAAGTAGCAGAAGCATACATGCTCAAGAGGGATCACCCGAAATTCAAAGGCAACTGAATTTCGGCAACCGGGCATCGAAGTCGGAATGCCGCGAAACTCACCGAGTCAAAGCGTTTCGCCGTTTGCGGAAGAAGTCTGATGTAGAACAAGTAGCAGAAGCATACATGCTCAAGAGGGATCACCCGAAATTCAAAGGCAACTGAATTTCGGCAACCGGGGCATCGAAGTCGGAATGCCGCGAAACTCACCGAGTCAAAGCGTTTCGCCGTTTGCGGAAGAAGTCTGATGTAGAACAAGTAGCAGAAGCATACATGCTCAAGAGGGATCACCCGAAATTCAAAGGCAACTGAATTTCGGCAACCGGGGCATCGAAGTCGGAATGCCGCGAAACTCACCGAGTCAAAGCGTTTCGCCGTTTGCGGAAGAAGTCTGATGTAGAACAAGTAGCAGAAGCATACATGCTCAAGAGGGATCACCCGAAATTCAAAGGCAACTGAATTTCGGCAACCGGGGCATCGAAGTCGGAATGCCGCGAAACTCACCGAGTCAAAGCGTTTCGCCGTTTGCGGAAGGAAGTGTGATGTAGAACAAGTAGCAGAAGCATACATGCTCAAGAGGGATCACCCGAAATTCAAAGGCAACTGAATTTCGGCAACCGGGCATCGAAGTCGGAATGCCGCGAAACTCACCGAGTCAAAGCGTTTCGCCGTTTGCGGAAGAAGTCTGATGTAGAACAAGTAGCAGAAGCATACATGCTCAAGAGGGATCACCCGAAATTCAAAGGCAACTGAATTTCGGCAACCGGGGCATCGAAGTCGGAATGCCGCGAAACTCACCGAGTCAAAGCGTTTCGCCGTTTGCGGAAGAAGTGTGATGTAGAACAAGTAGCAGAAGCATACATGCTCAAGAGGGATCACCCGAAATTCAAAGGCAACTGAATTTCGGCAACCGGGCATCGAAGTCGGAATGCCGCGAAACTCACCGAGTCAAAGCGTTTCGCCGTTTGCGGAAGAAGTCTGATGTAGAACAAGTAGCAGAAGCATACATGCTCAAGAGGGATCACCCGAAATTCAAAGGCAACTGAATTTCGGCAACCGGGGCATCGAAGTCGGAATGCCGCGAAACTCACCGAGTCAAAGCGTTTCGCCGTTTGCGGAAGAAGTGTGATGTAGAACAAGTAGCAGAAGCATACATGCTCAAGAGGGATCACCCGAAATTCAAAGGCAACTGAATTTCGGCAACCGGGGCATCGAAGTCGGAATGCCGCGAAACTCACCGAGTCAAAGCGTTTCGCCGTTTGCGGAAGGAAGTGTGATGTAGAACAAGTAGCAGAAGCATACATGCTCAAGAGGGATCACCCGAAATTCAAAGGCAACTGAATTTCGGCAACCGGGCATCGAAGTCGGAATGCCGCGAAACTCACCGAGTCAAAGCGTTTCGCCTTTGCGGAAGGAAGTGTGATGTAGAACAAGTAGCAGAAGCATACATGCTCAAGAGGGATCACCCGAAATTCAAAGGCAACTGAATTTCGGCAACCGGGGCATCGAAGTCGGAATGCCGCGAAACTCACCGAGTCAAAGCGTTTCGCCGTTTGCGGAAGAAGTGTGATGTAGAACAAGTAGCAGAAGCATACATGCTCAAGAGGGATCACCCGAAATTCAAAGGCAACTGAATTTCGGCAACCGGGGCATCGAAGTCGGAATGCCGCGAAACTCACCGAGTCAAAGCGTTTCGCCGTTTGCGGAAGGAAGTGTGATGTAGAACAAGTAGCAGAAGCATACATGCTCAAGAGGGATCACCCGAATTCAAGAAAAATTTGCAGAAAGCATGCGAATGCCTCAAAGAAGCGTTTCGCAAGAAGATGTAGAACAAGTAGCAGAAGCATACATGCTCAAGAGGGATCACCCGAAATTCAAAGGCAACTGAATTTCGGCAACCGGGGCATCGAAGTCGGAATGCCGCGAAACTCACCGAGTCAAAGCGTTTCGCCGTTTGCGGAAGAAGTGTGATGTAGAACAAGTAGCAGAAGCATACATGCTCAAGAGGGATCACCCGAAATTCAAAGGCAACTGAATTTCGGCAACCGGGGCATCGAAGTCGGAATGCCGCGAAACTCACCGAGTCAAAGCGTTTCGCCGTTTGCGGAAGAAGTCTGATGTAGAACAAGTAGCAGAAGCATACATGCTCAAGAGGGATCACCCGAAATTCAAAGGCAACTGAATTTCGGCAACCGGGGCATCGAAGTCGGAATGCCGCGAAACTCACCGAGTCAAAGCGTTTCGCCGTTTGCGGAAGAAGTGTGATGTAGAACAAGTAGCAGAAGCATACATGCTCAAGAGGGATCACCCGAAATTCAAAGGCAACTGAATTTCGGCAACCGGGCATCGAAGTCGGAATGCCGCGAAACTCACCGAGTCAAAGCGTTTCGCCGTTTGCGGAAGAAGTGTGATGTAGAACAAGTAGCAGAAGCATACATGCTCAAGAGGGATCACCCGAAATTCAAAGGCAACTGAATTTCGGCAACCGGGGCATCGAAGTCGGAATGCCGCGAAACTCACCGAGTCAAAGCGTTTCGCCGTTTGCGAAGAAGTGTGATGTAGAACAAGTAGCAGAAGCATACATGCTCAAGAGGGATCACCCGAAAATTCAAAGGCAACTGAATTTCGGCAACCGGGCATCGAAGTCGGAATGCCGCGAAACTCACCGAGTCAAAGCGTTTCGCCGTTTGCGGAAGAAGTCTGATGTAGAACAAGTAGCAGAAGCATACATGCTCAAGAGGGATCACCCGAAATTCAAAGGCAACTGAATTTCGGCAACCGGGCATCGAAGTCGGAATGCCGCGAAACTCACCGAGTCAAAGCGTTTCGCCGTTTGCGGAAGAAGTGTGATGTAGAACAAGTAGCAGAAGCATACATGCTCAAGAGGGATCACCCGAAATTCAAAGGCAACTGAATTTCGGCAACCGGGGCATCGAAGTCGGAATGCCGCGAAACTCACCGAGTCAAAGCGTTTCGCCGTTTGCGGAAGGAAGTGTGATGTAGAACAAGTAGCAGAAGCATACATGCTCAAGAGGGATCACCCGAAATTCAAAGGCAACTGAATTTCGGCAACCGGGGCATCGAAGTCGGAATGCCGCGAAACTCACCGAGTCAAAGCGTTTCGCCGTTTGCGGAAGGAAGTGTGATGTAGAACAAGTAGCAGAAGCATACATGCTCAAGAGGGATCACCCGAAATTCAAAGGCAACTGAATTTCGGCAACCGGGGCATCGAAGTCGGAATGCCGCGAAACTCACCGAGTCAAAGCGTTTCGCCGTTTGCGGAAGAAGTCTGATGTAGAACAAGTAGCAGAAGCATACATGCTCAAGAGGGATCACCCGAAATTCAAAGGCAACTGAATTTCGGCAACCGGGGCATCGAAGTCGGAATGCCGCGAAACTCACCGAGTCAAAGCGTTTCGCCGTTTGCGGAAGGAAGTGTGATGTAGAACAAGTAGCAGAAGCATACATGCTCAAGAGGGAACCCAAAGGGTTGTTGGCAAAAAGTCGGAAGCAAACATGCTTCAAAGGGTTCAAAGTGTGATGTAGAACAAGTAGCAGAAGCATACATGCTCAAGAGGGATCACCCGAAATTCAAAGGCAACTGAATTTCGGCAACCGGGGCATCGAAGTCGGAATGTCGCGAAACTCACCGAGTCAAAGCGTTTCGCCCTTTGCGGAAGAAGTGTGATGTAGAACAAGTAGCAGAAGCATACATGCTAAAGAGGGATCACCCGAAATTCATAGGCAACTGAATTTCTGCAACCGGGTCATCGAAGTCGGAATGCTGCGAAACTCACCGAGTCAAAGCGTTTCGCCGTTTGCGGAAACAAGTCTGATGTAGAACAAGTAGCAGAAGCATAAATGCTCAAGAGGGATCACCCGAAATTCAAAGGCAAGTGAATTTCGGCAACCGGGGCATCGAAGTCGGAATGCCGCGAAACTCACCGAGTCAAAGCGTTACGCCGTTTGCGGAAGGAAGTGTGATGTAGAACAAGTAGCAGAAGCATAAATGCTCAAGAGGGATCACCCGAAATTCAAAGGCAAGTGAATTTCGGCAACCGGGGCATCGAAGTCGGAATGCCGCGAAACTCACCGAGTTAAAGCGTTTGGCCATTTACGGAAGGAAGTGTGATGTAGAACAAGTAGCAGAAGCATACATGCTCAAGAGGGATCACCGGTGAATTTCGGCAGAAAAAGAAGCGGAATGCAAACACCTCAAGAGCGTTCGCAGTTGGAAGATGTAGAACAAGTAGCAGAAGCATACATGCTCAAGAGGGATCACCCGAAATTCAAAGGCAACTGAATTTCGGCAACCTGGGCATCGAAGTCGGAATGCCGCGAAACTCACCGAGTCAAAGCGTTTGGCCATTTACGGAAGGAAGTGTGATGTAGAACAAGTAGCAGAAGCCTACATGCTCAAGAGAGATCACCAGAAATTCATAGGCAACTGAATTTTGGCAACCGGCGCATCGATGTCGGAATGCCACAAAACGCACCGAGTCAAAGCGTTTCGCCGTTTGCGGAACCAAGTCTGATGTAGAACAAGTAGCAGAAGCATACATGCTCAAGAGGGATCACCCGAAATTCAAAGGCAATTGAATTTCGGCAACCGGGGCATCGAAGTCGGAATGCCGCGAAACTCACCGAGTCAAAGCGTTTCGCCGTTTGCGGAAAGAAGTCTGATGTAGAACAAGTAGCAGAAGCATACATGCTCAAGAGGGATCACCCGAAATTCAAAGGCAATTGAATTTCGGCAACCGGGGCATCGAAGTCGGAATGCCGCGAAACTCACCGAGTCAAAGCGTTTGGCCATTTACGGAAGGAAGTGTGATGTAGAACAAGTAGCAGAAGCATACATGCTCAAGAGGGATCACCCGAAATTCAAAGGCAACTGAATTTCGGCAACCGGGGCATCGAAGTCGGAATGCCGCGAAACTCACCGAGTCAAAGCGTTTCGCCGTTTGCGGAAGGAAGTCTGATGTAGAACAAGTAGCAGAAGCATACATGCTCAAGAGGGATCACCCGAGATTCAAAGGCAACTGAATTTCGGCAACCGTGGCATGGAACTCGGAATGCCGCGAAACTCACCGAGTCAAAGCGTTTCGTTGTTTGCGGAAGGAAGTGTGATGTAGAACAAGTAGCACAAGCATACATGCTCAAGAGGGATCACCCGTGTTTCAAGAAAAAGAAGCATCGAAGTCAAACATGCTCAAGAGGGTTTCAAAGTGTGATGTAGAACAAGTAGCACAAGCATACATGCTCAAGAGGGATCACCCCAATTTCAAAGCCAAATGAATTTCGGCAACCGGGGCATCGAAGTCAGAATGCCGCGAAACTCAACGAGTCAAAGCGTTTCGCCGTTTGGGAAATGAAGTGTGATGTAGAACAAGTAGCAGAAGCATACATGCTCAAGACGGATCACCCGAAATTCAAAAGCAACTGAATTTTTGCAACCGGGGCATCGAAGTCGGAATGCCGCGAAACTCACCGAGTCAAAGTGTTTCGCCGTTTGCGAAAGGAAGTGTGATGTAGAACAAGTAGCAGAGGCATACATGCTTAAGAGGGATCACCCGAAATTCAAAGGCAACTGAATTTTGGCAACCGGGGCATCGAAGTCGGAATGCCGCGAAACTCACCGAGTGAAAGCGTTTCGCTTTTTAGGGAAGGAAGTGTGATGTAGAACAAGTAGCAGAAGCATACATGCTCAAGAGGGATCACCCGAAATTCAAAGGCAA